>JAANYP010003023.1:3098589-3187700 GCA_020465985.1 Centrapalus pauciflorus
GTAGTATTAACCACTCTAATACTATGATGTTAAATATATACGCACCCATTGATAGTTGGCGCGACCAACCCGAGTGGGGAGCATTAATCCCGATGATAAGCAACAAGACTCCCAAGGTTTCCCAGCTCATAGCCTCCCAGTAGATGTCTTAGAGTCAATCGCAGACCTTACTCTTGGCGATAGGACTAACCTGAACTACAAGAGGTGTCTTAAAGTCGTTCTCAAAAATCATGGCCCATATATGAAGGGAATCAGATTCCACCCAGATTTCCCCTTCTTGAATATTTTTCATATCAGTGATCTGTATAAGCTCCCTAAAGAAACCTTGTGTTTCTTTTGGTATCTCTTCGAGGCGCACAACATTTCCATATCCTTCAACTCACATAAGTTACTGATGTACATGCTCCAATGCCACTTTGGTGAAACGCCGCCAAAACAAAAGCATGCTTTCACTCTTTTCCAATGGTTCAAGCCGTCACTCCAATGGATCCAGTTGTTGACCCATCTAAAGAAAAAGTATGGCATAATCCTGTTCAGAAGGCCCTGTTCATTTATACCATATACCCATTTGCACCAAGAAAAGTCGCAAGTTTACCATTCTCCATTTGCCTTCATCATGGAATGGTATCACAACAATCCATCTACCTTTTCGTTTAGGCTCCGTAACTTACAGACATGGCTTGAAATACGCAGAGAATTGGCAAGCGCGAATACTGTAAAAAAAGAAACCATCCCGACAAATGTTCTTGAAGACAAAGACGTGTGGTCCATAGATGATCCTCTAGCCATGGAATGGGAAAAGGACATCAATGATTACTATGAAACCCACCTTGTACCTTGGTATGGAAAATAGAGTTAACTTGAATGGTGTGGACCAAATCCAATAGTCCTTCACCTCTTTCACACGTTCCCGTGAATGGTGATTTTGTCATCTTGCCCAGTAAACAGGATTTGCATACATCACCCGATTTTAGGTTGAATGATTCCAACACTCCATCCTTTTGGAGTTGGGCGACGTGTTTCTTGTTAATGTGCCCAAGGCGACAGTGCCACAATTTGGACTTATCAATTTCGTTAGAATCAATATTAAATAATAGGTTGTTATCACACTCAAAAGTTTCATAAATGCCATTAAAAGGACAAGCTTTGAATATAAAAACATCATTCAAATAAACCAAAATACTTCCATTATTATTATCAAAGCTGAAATTGTATCCATCCTTATAGAAGGCAAACAAAGAAATGATGTTCCGATTCATATCGGGTGAATAACAGCAATTATTTAAGCTAATCTCTACTCCTGATCTAAGCACGAGCTGGAACCTTCCGACTTTCTTCACAGGCATGATCTTTTGATTCCCCATGATTAGGTTCAGCTCCCCATGCTTCAAGCTTCTACTTTCCCTTAGTCCCTGCAATACAGAGCAAATGTGAGTACCACATCCTGTATCAAGAACCCATGAATTAGAGATAGAAGTGTTATGGAGTTCGATCATGAACATACCTGAGGTGCTGGCCTTTTCGACTTTGCCGTCTTTAAGGTCCTTCAGATATGATGGGCAGCTTCGCTTCCAGTGCCCCTCGCCATTGCAGTAAAAGCATACTGCTTCCTTCGGATCTTTAGTAGGCACAATACCGGACTCTGTTCTCCCTTGACACCCTTTCTTGGACTTTCCTTTTGGGGCCTTCCAGGATGACTTCCGTTTCTTTGAGGCCTTACCGACAGTAAGCACAGGGGCCACAGGGATCTCATATTTCTTGATGCCCTGTTCAGCGGTTCGGAGCAGATTATGCAGTTCCATAATTGACGTCTCCTTCTTATTCATGTTCATCTGATAGGAGAGTACGAACTGATTATAGATGGTGGGCAGTCCAGAAAGAATGATATTGGTGGAGAACTCAAAGTCAAACACCATATTGAGAGCCTCCAGCCGGTCAAAGTACCCTTTCATCTCAAGGACGAAAGTGCAGATAGATGTTCTAGGTTTTGGTTTGCAGGCCATGAGGGATCTTACCACATCAAGGCGCCTTAGCCTCAAACATCTCTCGCAGCTGCTGATTCATCTCAAAGGCCCATGTATTCTCGAAGGCTTTAGCAAGCTCAGGAACCATAGATGACGCCATGATGCAGGACACTTTGTTTGCATCATCGTAATGTTTCTGGTGTGCGTCCATTTCCTCCTGGGTGGGATTCTCATTCAGTGTGGGAATTTGTTCATCGAGAACATACTCCTTGTTCTCGTACCTCAGCGTAAACCTGAGGTTTCTCATCCAGTCCACATAGTTCGGACCGGATAGTTTTTCCCTACACAGAACGGAAAGGAGTGAGAAGTTGGATGCGTGGTTGGGAGCAGGAGTGGGAGTACCAGTAGAAGTAGACATCTGTGAGATAAAGTTTTAGTCAGTATGAAGTATTCCTTAAACAATTTACCCAATTTGAATTAAGGCTAGGATCCATATTTTCGATTCGTTTTATGAAAAGGGTCGCCGTAATCACGCCACGAATTTATTTTAGGTGGACAAACTCTTGTCGATTTCAATCTCTATGAAATTCCTAGATCTTTTGAGATTCATTGAATCTTATCAATGACATGTTAATCTCGGTTATGCTCAACTACTATCCGTGACTGGGTTGCCGAGGATCACGGACAAGATGGTGAATCTAACCATGCAAAACTGCGTAAGACCCGACACGGATCAGTCCGGGAATCGCGAGTCCTACATCACCTCCTAATATGTCTCTCATTAGTGTGCCGGTCAAAACACACGCTCCACTAACAGTGCATATAGGAGATGTGCATTTTTCATGGATTTGCATACTAATTCACTTTTGATATATCTAAAACAAGATTTTTTGTTTTAGTACTTTAGATTATACTTTTAATCTGGACACCATCCTATCAAAAGTCCTCGGTAGCTCCATTGAACGCACAGTGAAGCGGAGGAGGTAGGTCAACGCGAAGCTGTTAAAAACCTACTCCTTTAGGGAAGCAGAGCGACCCGCCTTATACCTCGTTTATAGTTTGTTCACTATGGGTGAGCCGATTTATCAATTGACTGACGATGTAATTAGATTTAAATGATATATATATATATATATATATATATATATATATATATATATATATATATATATATATATATATATATATATATACTATATAAAATCAATAATACATATATAAATTTCTTTTAAATCTTAGGGGTTTAATTTTAAACTTTTAATGAAACCTGTTGATGCATTTGAAGGTTGAATTTAAGGCCTGTTTATATGCCTTATTGAAACCTGAAAATGATTTGCAATATCAGTCCAAAGCTGTTCTATATGTTGTATGTGTTGCAACAAAGACAGTTTGTCCAAGCTGTTCTATCTGCTGAACAGGCTGGACATAAACTGTCTACGCTGCTCTACACTGGTGAGCAGCTTGGGCAGTTTACAAGTGTTCTGTTCTTTGTGAACACGCTAAACACTTTATGGAATATGTTTCCAAGTCATCATGTATTGTTTTTGTCTAAAAGATCAGTTTATAAAGTCGAAGACAAAGTGGAAAACAGAACTGCTCAGCCTGCCCAAGCTGTTCTGTCACATGAAGACAAAAGGATATTTGAAAAAGGGTGACAGACCTTTTTCTTATATCAAAATAGGCCTTAACAAAGGAAGAAAGACGCAAAGTTGACATTCCTTATTTAGTTAAAGCCAATGCAACAGTAGACAAAAAGAAAAGACAAAAGTTCTGCCCACAAGAAGACAAGTCTGCTTTTCAGAATGTGCAGAAAAGTTTATGTTGTCTTTTCAACAAGACTTTCTCTTTTTCCTTTCATCCAATGAAGAAGCTTCACTTAGATCCTCTGAGTGAGTATAAAAGGAAACTTCCAAGGATTGAAAAGATAAGCCAAAAAGCTAAGTGCTGAAGCCAAGAGTGAACGTGCATTCAAGTGTGTCTTTCATGCATGCAGGTCTGCTTGAATAAAACAGTGCTTTGTGTCTAAGCTGTTCTTATTCAAGCTGTTTCTCTGAGTCTTTTAAACACAGTGAGTGATTCTTAGTGAGTGTATTCATTGTAACTAGTTTAAGTCTGTCTTAGATTAGTTAACATATTGTTGTATCTGTCATATAAGCTTGAACATTTCCGCAGTCAAGCTTGTTTGTAATTAACAATTGTTGATAATACATACAAACATTGAGAAATTAGTGTGTAGTTTTTAAATTGCTGTATTCACCCCCCCCCCTCTACAGCTTAATACTTGGGAAACCTCTCGGGACCTACAGGCCCCCCTATTAGGGTTTAGGGGGTGCCCTGTTGACTATCAACTAATTGCAGTTTAGCCCCTGTATTCCCAAGTATTAAGGCTATATACTTGGGAAACCTCTCGGGACCTACAGGCCCCCCTATTAGGGTTTAGGGGGTGCCCTGTTGACTATCAACTAATTGCAGTTTAGCCCCTGTACTTCCTCAATTAATTCTATTAGCTTCCGGTTAATTTGTTAACTATTAATAAATTAACAAACTAACCCATTAATCAAATATAATCAATTATTTAGTTTCTAATTAATTTATTAAACATAATAAATTAACAAACTAATTAACATTATATATTTAAGTTAATCATCTTCTCTTTACAATTCATTGCATGCACCCAAAAAGGATCCAGCCTGATAACAATATGTTTACAAATAATTGTGACTTGGACACTAATTCCAACACGTTTCTCAGGCAGTATTAATCTGTCATCATTTGCTTCAATTCTGTCCAGGCGAGTTGGTAAGCCATATCAATCCCGACTGACTGGACATATGAGTTTCACCATGTCAGAGCGGTATCTTGCAGAGTGTGAGTGGCTAACTTCACCTTCACGTCTTCGGTACAACCACTGACCCGGAAGACAGACTCCAGCTTCTCAAACCAACGCACTAGTCCAACCGCACCTTCTGTTCCGTTAAAGTATTGGGGCTTGCAGCTCAGAAATCCTTTGATGTTACATCCCCTTTGGTTTGTGTCGTTCCCTCCTACTGTGCCGCTTGCTCCTCCATCACCGTTTGCAGTGCTGTTTCGGTTGGTTTCGTATGTGGCTATAGCAGCTGCCACTCATTGAGCAACGAGTTGCTCGATCTCGGCGATGCTCATTGCTCTCTTTGGCGGCATTATCTTAAAGTTTAGAGAAACAGGACATAGTGTGAGAAGTTGAGTCTAAAGGTTCGAATTTTCTTAACACAAATAGTTCTAAAACATCAAACACAGATTCATAATGAAACTTAATTTTATCATTAGCACTTGATATAATTTGTTACATGGGGGTCGGGTTTTACCCGAAAATTTTCAAGTTGTATCTTAACTAGAAAATACATTAACTGCCATTTCAAATAATACAATAATAAAAGGGCACTAGGTGTGGGAGTGATCAGAGGTCTCTCCTCGCTCCAGGGCGTTGAGGCATTGCGTCAGTGTCTCATCGCGTGCCTCGCATTCGACCAATCACTGACGGAGTCCATCTAACCTGTCTTGTTGGATCGAGAGAGCGTTTTGGTTTTCGCAGTAGATGTTTGTATTCTGCATCTCCTCGCGCTCCATTCTGGAAGTGATTTCCTCGACCTCTTGACCTAGCAGCCTAAGTTGGAGATCGTGTCGGGTGGCTCTTGCCACCAGAAGAGGCACAGTCTGGTTTGCGGGTTCTTGAGTGAGGGGTCGGGTCGGCTCGGAGGATGGTCCTCCGATCTCAAATTGGGAGGGGATTCCCTCCTCCCGCCTCCATTCCTGGAGGGTGTCTGACATCTAACTCCAACGTTGGGCATCTACCCGTCACCATTGCGGCGAGCTTGGCTGAGAGACTGGGACTGGGATAGACTCCCGTCGGGGCATCATCACCCTCTTTCAGGCGGTGAACTTCATAAGCGAGCTGTTAGGATGGGGACGGTATGTTTTGTGTGATGGAATTTCGAGGTGGTATGGTATGTACGACGGGGCCACCGGATATGGTGGGTCTTCTCCTGATGGTTCTCCCCTTCCACTGGAGGATTCATCTCCTTCCATCGGCTCTTCGGAGGGGTCCTCTTCTTCGGATGGATCTTCTTCGACGAACACCTTCGTGACTTCTGGACTCATGAGGGTGTACTCATTTTCGAAATCGAATAATATGATGATCGTAGGGTTTGACATGTTTCTGTCATCAAGGTCCATTTATAGTGCTTAGTTATTTACAAGATATTTTTTTTCCTAAAATTTGTGAAACTCAAGTGTAGTTATAGCCTAGGGTACTAATGTAACCTAGTTCACTATAACTATGGCTTTGATACCAAGCTGTCACACCTCGTTACCTCAGTGGGCAACTAGGCGTGACATCGTGGAAGCATATTCAGAATCAAGTGAACGACCACTATATGGAAGTTTTCAGAAAATACATTAATAAACTTCATAATATAACAATGTTTTTACATAACCCAAATAAAACATAAGTAGTTCGCAAATTACAGAGATTCAAATACATAAACATAATGATATTAATAATGCAAATAAATCTCCGAAGGTTTGAAAATTTATGCGACTCCAATAATGCGAAAGGGTTGTCAAGCAATCCTAGTCCACGTGACAGAGAATGAGCTGAACGAGAAGCGGCTCAAAGATATTCCTATAGTCCGTGATTACCCCAACGTTTTTCCAGAAGACCTGCCTGGACTCCCACCATAATGACAAGTCGAATTCCAAATCGACTTAGTGTCAGGAGCGGTACCAGTGGCTCGAGCTCCATACCGTTTAGCCCCATCATAGATGAAAGAAGTTTTCAATCAGGTGCAGGAACTTTTAGATAAAGGATTTATCAGACCGAGTTCCTCACACTGGGGAACTCCGATTTTGTTTGTGAAGAAGAAGGATGAAACTTTCAGGATGTGTATCAACTATCGGTAACTAATAAGCTGACCATAAAGAACCGGTACCCTCTCCCGAGGATCGATGACCTATTTGACCAACTCCAAGGGTCAAGCTTCTATTCAAAGATTGATCTGAGGTCTAGTTATCACCATGTCAGAGTTTGCGAGGAGGATATTCTAAAGACAGCCTTCAAAACCCGGTACGGCCATTATGAATTTCAAGTGATGCCATTTGGACTGACCAATGCACCCACCGTATACATGGACCTTATGAATCTGGTGTGCAAACCGTATTTGGACAAATTCGTGATTGTCTTCATAGATGACATCTTAATCTATTCACGAAACAAGGAGGAGCATGAGCAGCCCTTGAAGCTAATTTTGGAGTTGTTGGAGAAAGAACAACTATATGCCAAACTTTCAAAGTGTGAATTTTGGCTAAGAGAAGTAAATTCCTTGATCATGTGATCAACAGTAAAGGAATCCAAGTTGACCCTACAAAAATCGAAGCCATGAAGAATTGAGCAACTCTTAAGAACCCCACGGAGATACGTCAATTCCTAGGTCTTGCCGGGTATTATAGGTGATTTATCGAAAATTTCTCAAAGATCGCTGGATCTCTAACAGAACTGACTCGAAAGGACATTAAGTATGATGGGGGTGATAACCAGGAGGAGGCATTCCAGTTATTGAAGCACAAGTTGTGCAGCGCGCCTATCTTGTCCTTACCCGAAGGAAGTGAGAATTTTATAGTTTAATGCGATGCTTCACACAATGGGTTCGGTTGTGTGTTAATCCAGAAGGATAAGGTCATATCCTACACTTCACGGCAATTGAAGGTTCACGAGGTGAATTATACAACACATGACTTGGAGCTGGGAGCAGTAGTTTTTTCCCTAAAAATTTGGAGACATTACTTGTACGGTACGAAGTGTAGAGTATTCACTGATCATAAGAGTCTCCAACACATCTTGAACTAGAAAGAATTGAATATGAGGCGGCACCGTTGGATGGAATTGCTGAGTGACAACGACTGTGAAATTCGTTATCACCCGGGGATAGCTAATGTGGTTGAAGACACTCAGAGCAGAAAGGAACGAGCTAAGCCGTTAAGAGTATGAGCCCTAGTCATGACCATTAAGCTAAACCTTCCTTCCTTAATTCATGATGGGCAAGTGGAGGCAATTAAGGAGGAAAATATGAAGTACGAAGACCTGAGAGGAATGGATAAACAGTTTGAGATAAGGGCTAATGGGAATCAATACTTCATGCATAGAGTCTGGTTACCCAGCTTTGGTGGAGTAAGAAAGCTGGTTATGGATGAAGGACACAAATCAAGGTACGTTGTTCACCCCAGATCCGATAAGATGTATCATGACGTCAAGGAGCTGTACTGGTGGCCTAACATGAAGGCTGACATTGCCACATATGTCAGCAAGTGTTTAACGTGCTCCAAGGTTAAGGCAGAACACCAGAATCCATATGAGTTATTGCAGCAACCAAAGATTCCCCAATTGAAGTGGAAACGGATAACCATGGACTTCATAACGAAACTGCCAAAGACATCAAGTGGGTACGATACCATTTGGGTAATAGTCGACCGTATAATGAAGTTCGCACACTTTCTACCGATTAAAGAGACCACCGACAAGATACGTTAAAATAAGTCAACAAATTGTTGGTGAGTTAATAGGTTTACGCGAAAAGACCAATTGTATGGACATTAATAAATGAATTGAATTTATAAAGTATAAATTCCATGTATGTATTACATAAGCCATCATGCAACCGAAGCTTAACTAAATGAGTTTGCCCTATGCAGTATCCCCGACTGTAATACCGTGTGTTAAATATATATGCATTCCACTCTTAGCCAGTAAGGCTAACCCGAATGGGGGACATGACTCCCGATAGATCTATCCACAATATATTCGCGCTAACATAAAAAAATGTAATTAACGGTTCATGATATAAGGGCTGATGGATCCACATAAACACATGTGTAATACATATAAGAAGTTTTGATGTCCATATGAAAATAGTGCATATATTTCCACCCCAATAGATAGTGAAAATAGGGGCTATGAAGACTCACCGTAAGTTGATGGTAAAATCGAGCGTAAAAACGAAGGTTTGCGTTGTTGATGAGTGACGACACCGGACGCGTTTAACCGAGTCCTAAATGATATGAGAGACTTAATAACTCCCATATACATGATAATATGTATGTATAAAGGTTTTTATGTTTTAAATCACCCAACTTTACAAGTTTATAAATAAAACTCACTTAAAACGTCAAGTTTATCTCTACTACTAATAACGCATTTAGATGCTTACAAGTTACACTGCTAAAGGTACAACCATGTAATGCTTAATCTTAAATTTTAAGACTTACAAGTCTTTAAAGCATCATGTACAAGTCCTTTATGCCTGTTTTTCAAAAATTTTTAATCGTTCGTGCTTTAATTGGGAACAGATGAACAGTCAGAGCCAGCTCTTCAACTTCTTGAACCGTCTCTATCTCTATCCTCGTGCTTTCTCCCCCCACGCTTCTTCTTCATCTGCGACCAGGCTTCACGCTTCTTGTGCTTCAATCTTCATAGTTTTCACAGCAGCTCTACGTCTCTCATGATTAGCAACGAAACATCCATCAAAAAAGGCATTTCATGACCTTTGACCAAGTACCTACTCTCGTCTCCCGTCGATTCCGTTGTTACACCGGTGGTCTTCCGCTCACACGCAGCCCGTAGGAAGAAGCTGGTATGATCTCGATCTCTCTCGGTGCTTAATCTCCATCGATTGGAGGCCTGTCACACATGAACTATCCAAATCGAAACTAAAATGGTGAGTACGTGTTTAATCTAATATTTGCAGATTACTTTTACAAGTCTTGTTGTGATTTAATTGGCATATTTGTCAAATTTATTATTTGAAGTATGGATTTGCAGGTTACGATGAACCGTTTTGTTTGATTTTTTATTTGCGGGAGTACATTGAACTTTCATTATCATTAACTGGAAAAATTGTTTCGCCTTGGATATTTGTTGACAATGTGAGTTGTATCCTTCGAAACTCTTTACAAATCACATTTGTGCTTTTTATGTTATGAATTCTGGTTTCCCCTAATTTGTGCTTTGCAATCTGTTCTTCCATGTATTTGTTTTTCTTGACCATATGACTTCCAGATTTTCCATCATCATTCCAAAGATTTCAGCAGGAAGATGTTGAGTTACTCAAGGTATTATTTTCTCGTGCATCTTGTTTGGACCAGTATGTGAATATGTGATTCTCGAGACATAATTATGTCAAATAGATTTAATTCCATTTGTAGAATGTTTATATATAATTTTGATACTCTGCAGAGAGCAAATGATCTTGTCAAAAATAAGATTCACCCTACATCTGTGATAAGTGGATATAGAGTGAGTGTTATTCTACCATCACTCTTGCGCTTTCTTTTTGTTCAAATGTTTTGGTGCATTTTGGCATAAGGTCTAATGATTTGAATGTTCTTGCCAATATTTTCTTATTTATGGATACTTTCTTATGTTGGCAGCTTGCAATGAGAGAAGCATTCAAATATGTTGAAGAAAAGCTGGCAGTTAAGGTAATGGTTATATGCATATAATGTAATATGGGAATATGCCAGAAGTTACTTTCTACCAGAACCAAAATTTCTGATTCATTTGATAGGTTCAGTATTAGTTAATGAAGCGTTCTTTTTTTCTTTTAGGTTGATAAGCTTGGAAAGGATTCTCTTATGAACTGTGCAAAGACAAGCATGTCCTCTAAGTTGTTAGCGAGTGACTCTGACTTCTTTGCAAATTTGGTATGTTTTTTGTTTATTTTTTTCAAACTGAAATCTTTTGGTTTACTCTCCAGTCTCCATATGTCAACTAATAGTAAACTAGCGGGTTGTTTGTTTGCTTCTTAATGGAATTATGAAGAGGCTCGTTTAAAGGTTAAACCACCTCTTAATGATTTCATTCAGCAGTAAACAAGGTCTACATCACCCATACCAAAGTGATGACTGCACTTTTGCTCTTGCAATAAAAATGTTTTTGAATTTACTTTCGGGGCTTTGGTTATGTATTTTAGCTAGATTTTTACTGCTTCTTTCTTCTCGGTTTCACATTTATAGGCTGAAGGTGTTAACTCGTAGAAGGGAATCTGTATTCTGTGGTGAAATTTGTAATCATGTTGCTTCTATTTTCCATATCTTTTTTATGTTGAAGAAATAACGTGCACCGGTTTTCATTAGGTTGTTGAAGCGGTACAAGCCGTTAAAATGACCAATGCACGGGGTGAGATCAAATATCCGATCAAGGTTAGTTCTTGCTAATGTCGTAAATGTTTTTTCTGTTTGTTTTTGTAATGCTTGTTGTGCAGATTTATAGGAGAGTTAACCTAACATGCTTGCTGTAATTAGTACCACATTTGTGTGAGATTCGCATTTGAAACACAAGTATCTTCGTTCCTATAGTGCTTTTTGATGCAAGATTTGATTTGATTAATTTATTAATCATAGGTTGTGTGTGTGTGTCTGCCTCTAAACTTATTACAAGACCACAATACCAGGGACTAAATATAGTATCCGAAGGTTCAAGGTTGGGATCAAGGTAAGGTATGCAGTTTTAAGAAATCTTGAAATTGTAATTTCTTATACATTTTGGTTCCTTTTTTTTTTTTTTTTTTCTAATTTCACCATTTTTGGGCTTGCATAGTTATTGATTTTGAAGTTAGGTCCAAAACAGATGGTGGTGGGGAAGACTCCTCAAGATACATAGTGAGTTTTTGCCGCTTTCATATCTGCTTTGATCAATTTATTTACTAAAATGCAATTTATGTGTTTGTTAATTAATCCGGATTTTTAATCTAACTATAGGTTTTGCCCAAACCTCTACATACAATGATCTTTAAAATGATTGATAATCTTTTGTTTTAATGTGGGAAACATTATGAAATATTAATTATCTATCTTAAATCACTTAAAATAATGTTGCCAACCATTTCTTTTCACACCCTGCAACTTAATTTACTTAATACTCAAATCGTCTTTTATTGGTAAGTGGCTTGACCCAATTTGAAGTTCCTACTTGCAAACTCGAATAAAGTTTTGTTCCAAATATGGGTTTCACCTTCTTGTTCCTTCACATTTATTAACTCTATACAATACATGTGATTGTTTCAATTGTAAAGGTAATAACATGTATCAATTATCTGTAATTTCATGTATTTTGCAGTCATTACTATTGTCTTTAATTCTATTGATATTAGATTTTAGAAAATCAAACCTCTTTATTGTCATATTTTAATTTGGTTGTGTCTCTACAACCCAATACAAAGTTCAAATTAAATTCTTGGTCTTGTTATCCTTTGTTAGTTTGACAAAGATATCTATTATTTCTATTGACTCTTTATCTTTTGTTACAGGGCAGTTTATCTTATTTGTTATTATGGCAACTATAAATTTCAAGATACAAAGATATTGGCATCAAATGTTTTACTGCTTGAGTGTGAGCAAACACACAACGGATATGAGAACCACACCAAATCTGAATTTACTAGATGAATATTGCGAAGGGTGAGTTAGAATAACAGCAACTAGCGATTTCCAACCAAAGTAGTTTCGCATATGACAAGGACAGTTAGTCATCATCATTTTCATATTTATAGTTTATCTATCTGTTGGGAAATAGTTTAAGTATACTCAAGCTGTTAGTTTAGACTTCTCAGACTGTTAGTAGATTTTACATGTAAGTACAAAGTTCATGCTGCTAGTTGAAGAAACTCGAGCTGCCAGTGTAAAAGTTCAAGCTGCTAAAGTAAATCTGCTCAAGCTGCTGTGTTCAAGCTGTTCAATGACTCAAGCTGCTCAACAGTTTCTTAAACAGAAAGTGCTGATTTTCAGGGAAGATATTTACAAGAAGATTTCAGCATATCTACTATCAGAGAAGTCCTAGCTCTTCAAGGAAACACGTCAATAAAGCAATATAAATACATAGAAGAGGTTTTCTATTGTATAGGAGTTTCTGCATTATTTTTGAGTCTGTAATTGCTTTATTGTTTAAGTTTTCATAAGCCTCTAAGGTTGTAAAACCCTAAGAACAGTTTGTGTTCTTCGTCTAATCTAAACAGATTAGAGGTGATTGTAATCATTGAATTAAGCAATATAAACAGTCTTGGTTATTTCTGTGTTTTATGCTATTATTGATTCTGAAAGTTTTTGTCAAAATAATTGAGTGTTATTCCGCAAACTTCTTAATTAAACTTTGATTCAAAGCAAGATTATTGATTTATACTCTGATAAATTCAAATCAGTTAATCTTGGTTATTCATAATTTTCATAATATTTAGATCCTGACACTATCTCTCCAAATTATGACTCATACTTGTTTCCACACCTTTGCAGTATATTGATTCTCAATATGCATTGTATCAAATCCTTTCCGTTTATCATATTTGATTACATCAATGTCAAATGTTAGTTTATTATATCCTACTTTTATGATTTTGTGATGTTAATACATTCAACAATTAAGGCAGCTCACAAGCAAGGTAATAAAAAACAAATTAGCCGGTGATGTAGTAAATACAACATATATACAACATATATACAACATATAAAAACAAAATTTTCTCAAAAGCAAAAGAAGCAAAGTAATAAAGCTACCTTGCCAACCTATAATTCCATTGCATTATAATCAAATTATACCAACAACATTTGAAATAGGGCAATGATCATTGTATCTTGATTGTTGGCACACTTTTTTTTCATTGTTTTTCCAAAACCGATGAGTCTCAAAACAAACATGTTACCAAATTAAAATCGTTAGCTGCCGCTGCTTTGCGCGGGTACCCTACTAGTATATATATATATATATATATATATATATATATATATATATATATGTGTGTGTGTGTGTGTGTGTGTGAAATTTTCCAGCTTTTTAAAGGTTTTTTTGGCCTCCTTTGAGGCTGTTTTCGACCAAGCTACAAAACAATTTGGGCTTTGGTTTTCATAGTCATAAAACTACTATATACAAAGAATTTTTCAATTAAAGAACGGCCATTTTTCGAGGTGTTTAGGTTGGGGAAAAAGCTCGTTAAAAACCCTATGTTGGCCATTTTTGAGCTGTCAAACTTTCGGGTTCCCAAATAATATTTGAGGGTTCACAACTCCATATTAAATTATGAAAACCTCCATATTTTTAGTTAAGACATATATCTAACTTTTGAAACAAGAATCAGCTCATTTCGTTACGTTATGAATTAGTTATGATTTTTCAAAGTCGACGTAATATTTCTGCCGAAAATCTGGATTTCATAACCTTGAAACAACTTGTGATCTTTGCTGTTTATTTAAAAAACACATGTATAAGAGGCTATAAAACACATTTATATAACTTGTTTTCATATTATTTATACTTACATTACGTGTTTATATATGTATAAACACATTTGAAGTAAACAAACTAAAAAGCAAAACTAGTGATTTATAAACTTGAGTTTTTATGAAACTTGTTGTTGTTGGTGATTATATATATTATGCAAGACTTATATAAACATAAATATAAAAGATTTATAACTTAGTATTTACTTAATTTGGGGTTTTAGAAGTATCCAAATGAGAAGAAATTGAAACTCTTGAAGAATGCACCAAGAACACTTGCAAAAATGAAGAACACTTGAAATGAGATGTTGTGTGCAAAGTGTGTGTGTCGCCGGATCAAGAGGGGAGAGAAAGAGAGATTTATTTTGCTTTGCAAGGTGTGAATAAAATGAAAATAGAACTCTCTATTTATAGAGGATTGAAAGATCTTGAAATGATGGTGAAGTTGGAGGTTGAGTGTGCATCTTGATGAAGTGAAATAGTGAAGATGAATGATGGTGATTGCGTAATGGTGTTGTGAACAAAAAATAGAAGTCAAACTCTATGATAGTAGCCCCCCCATAGGGGGCCGGCCACATCAATGTATTATTGATGTATTTTACTTTTTTTGTATAAATGTATTTCTAATGCATTCTTGTATTTTCCTTTTTATGTAAATTCATAAATACTTTTAAATGCATTTGTTTAATGAATTGTTTTAGTCATGTACAATTAAAGTAAGTGTATTAATGCATGATTAGTGTCACTAATCTTAATTTTAATTATGTACTTAGTTGAATTAATCCATCATATCGCAAATCGATCAGATTAATTAATTTGCCTATTCATCGCACCGATGAAATTGTTTCTAATTGAATTGAATTTCCTTATGAATTTTGTAATTAATCACCTTGATTAATTGCTAATGACCACTATTTAGGTTATAATTTGTTAATAAATATTGACTAGGTCATAGTTTCTAACTTGGTTTTGTGCCGAATGTTACAGTCTCCCCCTGTTAAGGGAACTTCGTCCCGAAATTAGCTAGCGTTCTCCACTGATTGAGCACTTAGAGAATAACTGAGGGTATTTTTCGCAAAAATGATCTTCGCGTTCCCATGTAAACTCAAGACCTCGCTTAGAGTTCCATCTGACTTTTATTGTCGGAATTCGGTTGTGCTTTAGTTTAATGACTTCTCGGTCCATTATTTCTACGGGTTGTTCAATGAAGTTCAACTTATCATCTAGCCCCAATTCGTCCATGGGTATGATGAGTGTTTCGTCAGACAAGCATTTCTTTAGGGTGGACACGTGGAAGGTATTATGTACATTACTTAGCTCTAGGGGCAGGTCGAGTCGGTAGGCTACCAGGCCGATTCTTTTGGAAAGCTTAAATGGTCCGATATAACGAGGATTGAGTTTTACTCGTTTCCCAAAACGGATCACGCCTTTCGAAGGCGAGACTTTCAGCATTACTTGATCTCCTTCTTGAAATTCCAAATCCTTTCGTCCGATATCTACGTAGCTTTTCTGCCAATCCTGCGCGATCCTTAATCGTTTCCGAATCTGTATAATCTTTTTGGTAGTTTCGTGAATGATTTCAGGGCTGGTGATTTGGCTATCCCCTACTTCAGCCCAACAAATCGGCAATCGACACTTTTGCCCGTAGAGTGCCTCAAATGGAGCAGCTTTAATGCTCGTGTGATAGCTATTGTTGTAGGAGAACTCGCCTAGTGGTAGATGTCTGGCCCATCTTCTGCCAAAGTTAATCACACATGCCCTTAGCATATCCTCTAACGTCTGAAAGGTCCTTTCACTTTAAGTGTCGGTTTGCGGATGGTAAGCTGTACTCATATCTAAGCGTGTACCCAAAGCCTCTTGCAATGATCGCCAAACCGTGACGTGAACCGACTGTCTCTATCTGATATGATGGATACGGGAACTCCATGCCTTGAGATGACTTCTTTAAGATAGATTCGAGTTAACTTATCCATCTTATCCGTCTCCTTGATAGGCAAGAAGTGTGCAGTCTTGGTGAGTCGATCCACAATCACCCAAATGGTGTCAAAACCACCAGATGTCTTCGACAATTTAGTTATAAAGTCCATGGTTATTCTCTCCCACTTCCACTGCGGTATTTCTGGCTGTACCAATAGTCCTGATGGTTTTTGGTGCTCGGCCTTAATCTTTAAGCATGTTAAGCACTTGCTGACATACGTAGCAATGTCGGCCTTCATGTTTGGCCACCAGTACAAGTCTTTTAAATCATGGTACATCTTGTCAGATCCTGGATGAATAGCATATCTAGTCTTATGTCCTTCATCCATGACTAGCTTTCTTAGTCCTCCGATCTTAGGAAGCCAAATACGGTTCATGAAGTATTGGCATCCGTCGGAATTTGTTTGAAACTGCTTGTTCATGCCTCTTAGAGCTTCATCAAGTAGGTTTTCATCCTTGACTACTTCTTTTGGTGCCTCGAGAATCTGAGAGTTTAGGTTTCACTGGATTGTCATGACCAAATCTCGGACCCTCAATGGCTTAACCTGTTCCTTTTGGCTCAACGCATCAGCTAAAACGTTCGCCTTTCCCGGGTGATAACGGATCTTGCAGTCGTAGTCGCTAAGCAGTTCAACCCAGCGTCGTTGCCTCATGTTCAACTCCTTTTGGTCCAGGATGTGCTGAAGGCTATTATGATCTGTGAATACCGTGCACTTTGTCCCGTAAAGGTAGTGCCTCCATATTTTAAGAGCAAACATCATTGCTCCAAGCTCTAAGTTGTGATTCGTATAGTTCAACACGTGGATTTTGAGTTGTCGCGATGCGTAAGCGATGACTTTATCCTTCTGCATTAACACACAACCTAACCCGTTGTGTGAGGCATCACATTAGACCACAAAGTTTTCTGTTCCCTCCGGTAGGGACAGAATAGGCGCACTACACAATCTTTTCTTCAACAGTTTGAATGCTGTCTCCTAGTCTTCACCCCAGATATACTTCACATCCTTCCGAGTTAATTCCATTAGCGAACGAGCTATCTTAGAGAAGTTTTTGATAAATCGTCTATAATAACTGGCAAGACCTAGATACTGACGGATTTCTGTTGTAAATCTAGCTGTTGCCTAGTTCTTAATAGCCTCGATTTTCGACGGGTCTACTTGAGTTCCTTGGCTATTGATCACATGCCCTAGGAATTTGACTTCTCGTAGCCAAAATTCACACTTAGAGAACTTTCTCTAGAAGCTCTAGGATTATCTAGCAGATGCTGCTTGTGCTCCTCTTGGCTTTGGGTGTATATAAGGATATCGTCTGTGAACATTAAACAAATTTATCCAAATACGGTTTACACACTCGATTCATAAGATCCATGAATACAGCTGGTGCGTTGGTTAAATCGAATGACATCACTTGGAATTCGTAATGTCCACAACGAGTTCTGGATGATGTCTTAGGCATATCCTCTTCCCAAACCTTAACTTGGTGATATCCGAATCGCAGATCAATCTTAGAGTAAAAATTAGATCCTTAAAGCTGATCGAATAAATAATCGATTCTGGGGAGAGGGTATCGGTTCTTGATGGTTAACTTGTTCAGCTCTCGATAGTCAATGCACATTCTAAGGGATCCATCTTTCTTCTTCACGAATAAGACCGGAGCTCCCTAAGGTGAGGAACCTGGTCGGATGAATCCTTTATCCAACAGTTCTTGCAGCTGATTCGATAATTCTTGCACCTCTGACAGGGCTAATCGGTAGGGCGCTCGTGCGACATGTGAAGCTCCAGGCACCAAGTCAATCTGAAATTCTACTTGCATAGCTGGTGGAAGTCCAGGCAAATCATCTGGAAAGACCTTCGGGTAGTCGCAAACCACCGGAATTTCTTCGAGTCGTTTCTCTTTCGACTCCTTTTCTACCAGTTGAACCAACACTGCATGACAACCTTTCCGAAGGCATTTCAATGTTCTTAAGCCAAATATGACGTTCAACTGGCGGTTCTTTCTTTCTCCCTAGACTGTTAGGACTTTCTTTTTCTTAAGTGGTATCCTTACGACCTTCTTGCCACATAAGATTTCGGCGTGGTTGTCTGATAGCCAATCCATACCAATAACTACGTCGAAGCTTCCGAGTTCGATTGGTGTAACAGCCCGTAATTTATTAAATATAAATTACAGCAGCAGACTTTGGATAATAAAGCAATTTTAATCCAAATATTAGTAATTAACCGAAAATATGAATCTGTCATAATTAATTATATTAAGTTATAATTAATTATGAAAAGTTGCCCAAAATTAGCTGAAATTAAGTTAATAATTAAAATTCAGCTAAATGACAAATTAAAGACTGAAAATGACGAAACGGACTAAAATGAATAAAAGTTGGTCAGTTCCAGAAATTCAGTAGAAAATCTGATTTTTCCCTATTTCCCTATAAATAGGGCATTCCTCCTCATTTTCTTAGTTTAGCAAATTGAAACTCTCTCTCTCTCTCTCTCTTTCTCTCTCTCTCTAAGATTTCACCTTCTCTCTAGCATTTCTCCTAAACGATCCGTCGGATTCTCGTGATTTATACGCCATCGGTTAGAGATCGTCGAGCTCTACACGAATCTATCATTGCATGTTAGATTTCGTCCGGATTTAAGGTAAAATCGACCATTTTTCTGACTTTTATTTCGGTTTTTGTTGAGCAAATTCGAGTTTGCTCATTTTCCCTTCATTTGAAGCTGATTTGCTTCCGTTTAGGACTTGTTTTTGCTTGGAAATCGTCTATAGTCGAAGGATACAGCTTGGACGAAGGTTAGTGACTATTACTCCCTTATTTTTGCTCAATTTCGTAGTTAAAAACCTGGAAAATTGTTGAACAAGTAGAACAAACTCGAGATATTCAAGTGCCTCGAATCTATATGAATTTCGAATCTATGCATCTGTTCGAATCTATGTATCTGTTCGAATCTATGCATCCGTTCGAATCTATGCATCCGTTCGAATCTATGTATCTGTTCGAATCTATGAATCTGTTTCGAGTCTAAGACCCTAATTCGAATCTAACCTAGTCGAATCTATCTCCTAGAATCTATTGAATGTTAATTTCGAATCTAATACCCTAAACTCGAAGGTATGTGTTCGAATCTAATCCACTAGATTCGAATGTGTATGTGTGTTCGAATCTATCTCCTTAATTCGAATCTGGTTTTGCTCCAAGCCTGAGATTGAATTCTAAATCAGATTAAGTTATTAAACAACCTAAGGAAATTGAAAGTATTGTTTGATTATGATTAAACTCACAAGTTCAAGATGCATATCTATTATATGCACAAATAAATTATCAGACTCTGAATGAACTCTTAAGAAATCGTATGTCATGATTTACCTAGCTAGTAATATGATTGGCCTCGTTTCAAGGCCACATTTATATAATTAGGGATCGTATTAATCTGATAAGAAAAGACTCACCTTGGGACGATAGGAACTACCTTAGACTTGACAGATGACAATAACCTGAGTGTGTAACTAGGGTTATATAGATCATGTTACAGACTTGACATTAATATACCAGACTTGAAACTGAACTGCAGGAAACCGCCGAACTGACAGAGTAAACTGAACAGCTTAATTCGTTAAGCATTATCTGACTACGGACTACTGTGAGTGACAGATTTCATTAATTACTTGCATATATTTCGATACTTATTGGTGAATGTCATTGACTGTATGGAAACTTCCGATTGTTGCTGCATGTTTCTTTAATACTATATTGTATCATAGAAACGTACTATTGACATTACTGAAGCTAGACACTTGAATTGCCTTGATTGCATGTTCACTTTTACAGTTTATGTAAATACTTATCATGCTTACTGCTTACTTGACTGTTGATATACTTGCCGCTGCATACTGCATTATCCGACAGGACCGAATGTGAGATCTCCATTCACTGGAGGGAATTCTGCAGATTCCTTTCCTATTTGACTTGTTTCCATACATTTCCCGTAGGGCTTCGGCCTTACACAGGGGAATACAAACTGGGTTGTCTCCCAACCTTTTTGACGTCTCTGACGTAGTGACTTACCGACAGGAGCTGATAGTATGTTATATGTGTGTGGTAACTAATGGAACCCTGTTTACTCACTAAGCAATGTTAGCTTACTCTGTCATGACAACTCTTTTACAGGAAAAGCTGAGAAAGGCAAGACCATAGCAGGTAGTCCGTCCCAGGCTAATTGAATCTGGACATTGATGAATAGCAGACTTTGGACTTTTGCTGACGCCTATTTTTGAAAAGATGATGTGGTCTCGGGTAGCTTGTTCAGTCTTCCGCACTCTGATTGAAGATTTAGAAGCTAGTTTAGACCACCATTTGATCTTTATATATTTTTGTAATTAAGTATTCAGGCAGATGGACCTGTGGTATCAAACAATTAGTAATATTTATTATTGAATCAAATGAAATATTATGACGTGTACTGTTTGTGGTAACTTGGATGTTACAAAGTTGGTATCAGAGCAGCAGTTTAATCATCGGATTGGCCACCCGATACTTAAACTACTGGTATGGTATGGACTATGTGACTCTGAATTCCCGAACAAGTCACCGAGACCTAGGGTAACTTAATTAGTAAAGGACTACCCACACAACTTGACCTAAGATAGGCAAATGATGACTGATAGGATGGGGGAGGGATTGACTGCTTGATACTGACTTGACTTTAACTTGACTCTGTGCCAGCCTGATTGACTGCCTTCATATCTATAAACTTAGATATGATTATCTGACGTAGGTATTATGACTCAAACTATGCTTAATTGAATCAGGAAATAATAGTTATTTCCTTTATATTTTCAGCCAATGGCTGATAAGAATCCAAATGTTGCTGGTACCTCGACTGTTGGTAAAGCTGCTGATGCTGCAGCTGATCAACACAAAGAATCTGTTCACGTAGAGGACTTAGGCACTGACCCTGAAAATACTGCTAATGACTCAAGCAGTACTGCCACCCTGTGCCTCCTCAGCAGGCTCAGTTGATAGATCTCGTTCATAAGTTGAATGAGGATAATCGTAGACAGATGCAGCTTATGATGGATAGGAATCGATTACAGACTGATATGGCAGTTGAAGACCGATTTAAAGAAATTAGAGACTTGCTTACTAAGGGTAAAGCGGTGATGCAATCTGGTGAGGAAGACCAGCGAGAAATTGACTTTAAGCGCCGTGAAGAAGAACTTAGGTTGCGAGAACTTAAGTTGCAGGAGTTAGAACTGAAGTATAAGGAAGAAATGTTAGCGAAGCCCAAGAAAGACCGAAAGAGGAAACACAGGCATGTGTCATCTGATGAAAGTGAGACTGACTCTTCCGACCATCACGTTAAGGTAGGACGTGAGTGTACATTTGTTGACTTTAAGAAATGTGGGGCTCGTACGTTTGCGGGGTCATCTGATCCTGTTAAAGCTATGGACTGGGTCGCAAATGTGGAGAAAGTGTTTAAACTCTCCAAGTGTAATGAAGAAGACAAGGTGACGTTTGCAACAGGAATGTTGGAAGATGGAGCTGGCCGTTGGTGGAAGTCAATTACGAATCCCATGTCTGATGCAATGGAGAAATCCATTACTTGGGATCAATTCAAGATTCATCTGAAGGAGAAATACTGCCCTCAGGATGTTAAGCGCCAGATGGAGAAAACCCTGCTATCTTTTCAGCAAGGTACAAGATCCGTGACGGACTATGAGCTGGAATTTACCAGGCTCTCGCTATTATCTGATCACCCTGTTGATACCGACGAAAGGAGAAGAGATTTATTTGTAGATGGTCTGGATCGAGAAATCCGGAAGTTTGTGAAGTCCGGTAGACCGAGAAGTTATATAGAAGCAGTTGAAATTGCTAGGGTAGGTGAGCTTGAAATCTATCCTGAGCGGGCGTGCCCTTTTATTGCTAAATCTAGTAAGAAGGAAAAATCTGAAAAAGCTGGGAAGGAGAAAAAGAATGAAAGTTCAAGGAAAGGAGATAAGCAGTCTTCTAAGAAGGCTAAATCGTATGCTGTGACCTCGGCGCCAAAGCCTGCTTGTCCTCGCTGCAAGCAAATTCATGAAGGAAAGTGCGATCCTACGTTCGTTAAGTGCTACTGCTGCAGACAGAATGGTCATGATCGGTCAGAATGTCCCAGGCGCAGTGAGGCTTGCCGAAACTGCATTACGTTGGGGCACCATGCTAAAGACTGTACCCGGCCCCGATTTGTTCTTCCGCCTGCATCTTCACCTCAGCAATCAGTCAAAGGTTCTTCTGCCCCGAGGAATCAGCCAAGATCTTTTCAGATGACAGCCGAAGAGGCAAAGGAGACTGCTGATGTCGTCATGGGTACATTTCTTGTTAACTCTATGCCTGCTTTAATCCTATTCGACTCTGGCTCTAATCTGTCGTATGTGTCTGAAAAGTTTGATAAACAGTTTGATTTTGCCCCTGTGACGTTACCTGCACCCTTAGACATAGAAACTGCTAGCTCGAATTTCGTGACTGTGAATAGAGTCTTTCGTTCCTGTAAGCTAGTGATTGATGACCTCTCCTCGGACGTTGACCTGATACCGATGTGGATTAGAGAATTCGATGTTATTATAGGAATGGACTGGCTAATGATGAATAATGCTGAAATCCTTTGTGCTAAAAGGATAATTAGAATTAGAACCCCCGAAGGAAGTGAACGTTATGTTTATGGCGATAGAAAGACTCGAAATTTAGGTCTCATCTCTGTAATGAAAGCCCGAAAGTGCCTAACCAAAGGTTGTTCCGCCTATTTAGCCTATGCCATAGATGCTAAAGAAGTTAAAAAGACCGTATCTGAAGTACCTGTAGTCCAAGAATTCCCTGATGTATTCCCGGATGACATCTCTGGTTTGCCACCAGATCGTCAAATCGAATTCCATATTGACCTTGTACCGGGGTGCTGCTCCTATCGCGAAAGCCCCTTACCGACTTGCCCCGAATGAAATGAAGGAAATGATGAGTCAGTTGCAGGAATTATTGGAAAAAAGGTTTATTCGTCCGAGTACTTCTCCTTGGGGTGCTCCGGTTCTTTTCGTTAAGAAGAAGGATGGTACCTTTCGCATGTGTATAGATTATCGGGAGCTAAATAAAGTAACTATCAAGAACCGATACCCTCTGCCAAGAATTGACGACTTATTTGATCAACTGCAAGGGGCTAGCTACTTCTCAAAGATCGATCTCCGATCTGGATATCATCAACTCAAAGTATTTGAGTCAGACATACCGAAGACTACATTTCGTACTCGATATGGCCACTTTGAATTCCTAGTAATGCCGTTCGGTCTCACAAATGCCCCGGCCGCATTTATGGACCTCATGAATAGGGTATGTAGACCAATGCTGGATAAATCAGTGATAGTCTTCATTGATGACATCTTGATTTACTCTAAGTCTGAATCTGACCATGCGAAGCGTTTGCGAGAATTGCTAGAATTGTTACGAAAGGAGCGACTCTATGCAAAATTCTCCAAATGTGAATTCTGGTTACGTCAGGTGCAATTTTTAGGACATATTGTCTCGGGTGAGGGAATAGCCGTGGATCCATCAAAGGTTGATGCGGTTCAGAAGTGGGAAGCGCCGAAAAACGTATCTGAAGTTCGAAGTTTCTTGGGTTTAGCGGGCTATTATAGAAGATTTATCCGTGATTTCTCCAAGATTGCGGTGCCTTTAACCAGTCTGACGAAGAAAGAAGTTAAGTTTGAATGGAATGAGTCTCAAGATCGAGCCTTTGAGACCCTGAAGCGTAAGCTGATTGAAGCACCGATTTTGGCCTTACCTGAGGGTAATGATGATTTTGTAGTCTATAGTGATGCTTCTAAGATGGGATTAGGTTGTGTGTTGATGCAAAGGGATAAAGTAATTGCCTACGCATCAAGGCAGCTAAAGGCGCATGAAAAGAATTACCCGACGCATGACTTGGAGCTTGCAGCCGTGACCTTTGCATTGAAAATTTGGCGACATTATCTGTATGGGACTAGATGCAAGTTATATACAGATCACAAAAGTCTGAAGTATATATTTGACCAGAAAGAGCTGAATATGCGACAAAGGCGATCTATGGAATTGATTAAAGACTATGACTGTGAGATCCTTTACCATCCAGGTAAAGCAAACATTGTAGCAGATGCCCTAAGCCGCAAAACCGGACAAGACCATTATACCCGATGTTATGCTTTGACTTCAGTTGTTTTGGAGTCTGCCTTGCCTGAGTCGATTATTGCCGCTCAAACCGAAGCCATTCGGGATAAGAACTTGAAATCTGAACGTATGGTTACTTATGTGACCCAGCTGACTCTTGATAATTGTGGTCTTAGACGGTTCATGGATAGAATATGGGTTCCCAGACTAGGAGGTATTCGTGATCAAATTCTGTCGGAGGCTCATATGTCAAAATTTTCGATACACCCTGGTTCTACTAAAATGTATCAAGACTTGAGGACGGAATATTGGTGGCCTGGAATGAAGAAGGACGTAGGACGATATGTGGAAAATTGCATGACTTGTTTACAAGTCAAATCTGAATATCAGAAGCCGTATGGGGAACTACAACCATTGCCAATCCCGGAATGGAAGTGGGACCACATAACCATGGACTTTGTGACGAAGCTGCCCAAGACTAAACGAAATCATGACTCTATATGGGTAATAGTGGATCGACTTACTAAGTCAGCCCATTTTCTACCCATACGTGAAGATGAACGCCTCGAAAAGTTAGCTGAATTGTACGTAAAGGAAATCGTGACTAGACATGGTGTGCCATTGTCTATAGTATCGGACCGTGACAGCAGATTTACTTCTCGTTTTTGGAAGGCTTTTCAGAATGGGCTAGGAACTGAACTTAAGATGAGCACCGCCTATCATCCTGAAACTGACGGGCAAAGTGAAAGAACGATTTTGACCTTAGAAGATATGTTACGCGCCTGTGTGATTGATCTCGGTGGAAGTTGGGATACTCACCTTCCGTTTGTAGAATTTGCTTACAACAATAGTTATCACTCGACTATTGGTATGCCTCCATATCAGCTTTTGTACGGACGTCGATGCAGAACTCCAACCTGTTGGAGGGAAACAGGTGAACGCCCGATCTCTGGACCAGCGATTTTGCAAGAAGCCCATGACCAACTACAGTTGATTCGGCAGCGGATTCAGACTTCTCAAGACAGACAAAAGAAATATCATGATCGAAGACGTAAGCCAATTGTGTTCGAGGTGGGTGATAAAGTGTTGTTGAAGGTCTCGCCAAGAAAAGGGATAGTGAGGTTCGGCAAACGGGGGAAGTTGAGCCCTCGATTTGTGGGTCCTTTTGAAATTCTCGAGCGTATAGGATTGCAAGCCTACAAATTAAAGCTGCCTGCCGAAATGACTGGGATTCATGATGTATTTCATGTGAGTAATCTTCGAAAGTGTTTAGCTGACGCTGAAGCTGTGATTCCTTGGAAAGGCGTGCAAATTGATGAGCAGTTGCGATACGAAGAAGAGCCCGAGCGTATAATCGATCATAAGGTTTCGAAATTGCGCAGCAAAGAAATTCCAATGGTGTTAGTTCAATGGAAATACCATAAGGGATCTGCGCAAACTTGGGAACGAGAAGACGAGATTAGGCAGAAGTATCCGAAGTTATTCCTGTTTTAGTCGATTCCGAGGACGGAATCAATTTAACGGGGGAAGATTGTAACAGCCCGTAATTTATTAAATATAAATTACAGCAGCAGACTTTGGATAATAAAGCAATTTTAATCCAAATATTAGTAATTAACCGAAAATATGAATCTGTCATAATTAATTATATTAAGTTATAATTAATTATGAAAAGTTGCCCAAAATTAGCTGAAATTAAGTTAATAATTAAAATTCAGCTAAATGACAAATTAAAGACTGAAAATGACGAAACGGACTAAAATGAATAAAAGTTGGTCAGTTCCAGAAATTCAGTAGAAAATCTGATTTTTCCCTATTTCCCTATAAATAGGGCATTCCTCCTCATTTTCTTAGTTTAGCAAATTGAAACTCTCTCTCTCTCTCTCTCTAAGATTTCACCTTCTCTCTAGCATTTCTCCTAAACGATCCGTCGGATTCTCGTGATTTATACGCCATCGGTTAGATATCGTCGAGCTCTACACGAATCTATCATTGCATGTTAGATTTCGTCCGGATTTAAGGTAAAATCGACCATTTTTCTGACTTTTATTTCGGTTTTTGTTGAGCAAATTCGAGTTTGCTCATTTTCCCTTCATTTGAAGCTGATTTGCTTCCGTTTAGGACTTGTTTTTGCTTGTAAATCGTCTATAGTCGAAGGATACAGCTTGGACGAAGGTTAGTGACTATTACTCCCTTATTTTTGCTCAATTTCGTAGTTAAAAACCTGGAAAATTGTTGAACAAGTAGAACAAACTTGAGATATTCAAGTGCCTCGAATCTATATGAATTTCGAATCTATGCATCTGTTCGAATCTATGTATCTGTTCGAATCTATGCATCTGTTCGAATCTATGCATCCGTTCGAATCTATGTATCTGTTCTAATCTATGAATCTGTTTCGAGTCTAAGACCCTAATTCGAATCTAACCTAGTCGAATCTATCTCCTAGAATCTATTGAATGTTAATTTCGAATCTAATACCCTAAACTCGAAGGTATGTGTTCGAATCTAATCCACTAGATTCGAATGTGTATGTGTGTTCGAATCTATCTCCTTAATTCGAATCTGGTTTTGCTCCAAGCCTGAGATTGAATTCTAAATCAGATTAAGTTATTAAACAACCTAAGGAAATTGAAAGTATTGTTTGATTATGATTAAACTCACAAGTTCAAGATGCATATCTATTATATACACAAATAAATTATCAGACTCTGAATGAACTCTTAAGAAATCGTATGTCATGATTTACCTAGCTATTAATATGATTGGCCTCGTTTCAAGGCCACATTTATATAATTAGGGATCGTATTAATCTGATAAGAAAAGACTCACCTTGGGACGATAGGAACTACCTTAGACTTGACAGATGACAATAACCTGAGTGTGTAACTAGGGTTATATAGATCATGTTACAGACTTGACATTAATATACCAGACTTGAAACTGAACTGCAAGAAACCGCCGAACTGACAGAGTAAACTGAACAGCTTAATTCGTTAAGCATTATCTGACTACGGACTACTGTGAGTGACAGATTTCATTAATTACTTGCATATATTTCGATACTTATTGGTGAATGTCATTGACTGTATGGAAACTTCCGATTGTTGCTGCATGTTTCTTTAATACTATATTGTATCATAGAAACGTACTATTGACATTACTGAAGCTAGACACTTGAATTGCCTTGATTGCATGTTCACTTTTACAGTTTATGTAAATACTTACCATGCTTACTGCTTACTTGACTGTTGATATACTTGCCGCTGCATACTGCATTATCCGACAGGACCGAATGTGAGATCTCCATTCACAGGAGGGAATTCTGCAGATTCCTTTCCTATTTGACTTGTTTCCATACATTTCCCGTAGGGCTTCGGCCTTACACAGGGGAATACAAACTGGGTTGTCTCCCAACCTTTTTGACGTCTCTGACGTAGTGACTTACCGACAGGAGCTGATAGTATGTTATATGTGTGTGGTAACTAATGGAACCCTGTTTACTCACTAAGCAATGTTAGCTTACTCTGTCATGACAACTCTTTTACAGGAAAAGCTGAGAAAGGCAAGACCATAGCAGGTAGTCCGTCCCAGGCTAAGTGAATCTGGACATTGATGAATAGCAGACTTTGGACTTTTGCTGACGCCTATTTTTGAAAAGATGATGTGGTCTCGGGTAGCTTGTTCAGTCTTCCGCACTCTGATTGAAGATTTAGAAGCTAGTTTAGACCACCATTTGATCTTTATATATTTTTGTAATTAAGTATTCAGGCAGATGGACCTGTGGTATCAAACAATTAGTAATATTTATTATTGAACGAAATGAAATATTATGACGTGTACTGTTTGTGGTAACTTGGATGTTACAATTGGCATCAGGTTTATCTTAATGGGATGATCTTCTAATTTTAGTGTGCAATTCTTAATGATACTATTTGCCTCAACCAGTTTGCCATCGGCTAACTCTATAGTATAGGAGTTGTCTAAAGGGGATTGAGTGACATTCAGTTGTTCACTAAACTTAGCAGAAATAAAGCTCCTATCGGCCCCAGTATCAAATAGTACATAAGCATAAATGTCATTAAGAAGAAATGTACATGATACTACATTGGGGTCCTGACGAGCGTCTCCAACTCCCAACACAAAAGCTCTCCCTTGAGCTCCTCCGCCGTTTTTCAACTTTGGGCACTCATTCCTATAGTTCCCGACAACTCCACACTCAAAACAGCTCCTCTGGCTGTCGCCGTTGTTGTTGTTGTTGTTGTTGTTGTTGCTGTTGCTGCTGTTGTTGAATCTACAATCTTTAGTCAGATGACGAAGTCGCTTGAACTTCCCGCAAGGGGTTGCGGAGGGACCTTTGTTATGGTGGTAGGTGCATTGGTTGCAAAGGGGTTTGGTACAAGTGTAGCCTTTCCTTGGTTCGGATCCGGCTACAAAGGCTTTAATGGTTTCGGGCTTTTTAGACTACGGTCCCGAATTCTTCCCAGACTTGTCTTCCCATTTTCTCTTGTTCTCTCCCACTTTGGTCTCATTCATTCTGGCCACTTGATCCATCAAGTTATTCGCCATTCGGATGGCGCCCTGGATTATGGTGGGGTTTGAGGCGGTGAAGTTGCCTTGGACTTGAGGGGTGAGTCCCCAAATGTAGCGTTCGATCTTCTTGTACTCAGGGGTCATCATTTCTAGGCATAGTAGGCTTAACTCGTCGAAACGATTAGTGTATTTGGCAACATCTGTACCCGTCATCTTGAGATTCCAAAACTCAGATTCCATCTTCTGTAGTTCATTCTGGGGGCAGTACTCATCGGTCATCATCTGTTTCAACTCAGTCCAGGCGAGTTGATAGGCCGTGTCGATTCCAACAGACTGGACATACAAATTCCACCAACTCAATGCACCGTCCTGAAGAGTGTGAGTAGCAAACTTAACTTTCTCATCTTCTACACATACGCTGACCTGGAAGACAGATTCTAGTTTTTCGAACCAGTGAACCAGTCTGACAGCTCCCTCGGTACCATTGAAGTATCAGGGTTTGCAGCTCAAAAACCCCTTAATCCCGTAACCCTTGGGATTGGTTTCGGTTCCTCCTGTAAGCAGACGGTTACGTCCAGAGCTTCTCGATTAGAGGTCACGTCAACCTTGATTGAAAGTCTGCGGTTAGCTCAGGAGGAGGGGCTGAAGGGCGAAAATGTGCAGAGAGAGAGGTTAGCTGGTCAGTTGGAGCTATTGAGCAGAGACGACAGAGGCCTGATGACCCTCCGTGGTCGAGTATGGGTCCCCAGAGTAGGCGGTTTGAGACAGTTGATTCTAGACGATTCCCATAAGTCTAGATTGTCGATCCATCCGGGCAGCACGAAGATGTACCGAGATCTGCGGGTTCATTATTGGTGGCCAGGGATGAAGAGAGACGTGGGGAAATATGTGGAGGCGTGTATGACGTGTCTGAGAGTTAAGAGTGAACATCAGAAGCCGCATGGCAGACTTCAGCCGTTAGGGATTCCAGAGTGGAAATGGTATGATATCACCATGGACTTCATAGTGAGACTCCCGCGGACTGTTTGTGGGAATGATTTGATCTGGGTTATTGTCGATCGGCTTACGAAGAGCACCCACTTCTTGGCCGTTCGTGGGACTATTACGATGGATCAGTTGGCGCGCCTCTGCATCAGTGAGATTGTTGCGAGACATGGAGTTCCAAGATCTATTACGTCAGACCGAGACAGCCGATTTGTATCGCGATTCTGGCAGAGTTTTCAGAGAGAGTTGGGCACCCGAGTCCAGCTGAGTACGACTTATCATCCGCAGACAGGGGGTCAGACAGAGCGGACTAATCAGACCTTGGAGGATATGCTGCGTGCCTGTGTTATTGAATTCGGGGGTAGCTGGGATTTACATTTGCCGCTTGTTGAGTTTGCGTATAATAACAGCTACCATGCGTCTATCGGCATGCCTCCATTCGAGGCTCTCTATGGGCGTAAGTGTTTGACTCCAGTATGTTGGGGAGAGGTTGGGGAGCGTCCTATCAGCGGACCAGAGGTTTTTCAGGAGACTAGCTACAAGGTCGCTATGATTCAGCAGCGGATTAGGACAGCTCAGAGTCGCCAGAAGAGTTATACGGATCGCCGGATGTCTGAGTTAGAGTTTCAGGTCGGAGACTCCGTGATGCTTAAAGTCTCACCCTGGAAAGGGATTATTCGATTTCGGAAGCGAGGTAAGTTGGGTCTACGCTATATTGGGCCGTTTGAGGTCGTTGAGAGGATCGGGGATAAGGCTTATCGTCTGAATTTGCCTTCAGTGCTATCAGGAGTTCATAATGCCTTCCATGTCAGTCATCTCCGTAAGTGCTTGTCCCGTGATGACCAGAGAGTGCCTTTGTCAGAGATTGAGGTCGATGATAGAATTCAGTGTGCCGAGCAGCCTGAGGCAGTGACAGATCGGAAAGTGAAGAGGTTGCGTAATAAAGAGGTGGCGTTAGTATTGGTGCAGTGGAAGCACCATAAGGGTACCAGCGCCACATGGGAGCCAGAGTTAGAGATGCGTAGCCGCTATCCTCACCTCTTTGCTTCAAGCTAGATTCTGAGGACAGAATTTTTATAAGGAGGGAGGACTTGTAACATCCCGATTTTGAGATAGGTACGTGGAATTATTTCATTGGATTAATTATTTAATTTGGGACCCGGTAATATAAATTTGTATTTTGGGTATCGGGATCGGATATTGTGTGTCGGACCGGGTTAAACCGAAAACGTATATATGTGTCACCTTCTTGGATGCTTGCTTTCGTTCTTCATCTTCAAGTTAGAAACTCAGAGTGTGTTGTGTGTGTATCAGAGGATTTCAGCTGCTGGAAATCAAAATCGAAGCTCCAATTCGTGATTCAAGCCATCAAATTCCTTCATCACCTTTTAGTTGCATATTGAGGTAATTTTGAGCTCAAATTCGTGAGTTAATTGTTGTGAATCATGAGTAAGCGATTCAATTGTGTTTAAGTATGTTTCTGAGTAAATTCGGGTATGTGTTTATGGTTAAAATCGAGTTGAAGTGATGATTTGGGGTAAATCCCCTGGCTGTTAAGAAACAGAGCACGTATGCTGCTGTTCGTCTGTGAGCGCAGCCGCGATCCCGTGATCGCGGGCCGCGATGTTCTTCAGATGATCGCAGGCGGTTGGCCTGAGCGCGGCCGCGACCGAGATGGTCAGTGCGACCGCGACCACGATGGTCAGTGCGGCCGCGATGCGGCTGAGGGTTCAGGTCGGGTTTTCGGGTTCTGTGAGTCTTGTGTTCGGGTCTTTGGGGTCTTGTGAGTGGTTGAGAATTGTGTATAGAGTTTTTGGGTTGAGTTGTGATATTGAGATTGTGTTATTGTGTTTTCAGGGTCTCGTGTTGACAGGGTAGGGAAAGGGCAGGGAACCGAGACTTAGTATAGCTAGCTGAGCAGGTGAGTTTGCATGTTTTTGTTGAGATACTTGTACGATTATTTTACTAATACTTGCATGATCTTTTATCGAGCTTTTCTTATGAGATATCATGAGTTTTCTTACGAGTTTTTATTGAGATACTATCATGCTTGTATTAGTGAGCTATTGTGAACTTTATTTTAAATATGAGATTTGGGACACTTGAGCTGTTGAGATACTAAACCGTACGGCTGGGCAGGGTTGGGTCGCTCCCAATTCCCTTTTGAGTACCTGACGACTGCTTTGTGCGGTCTAGGGATTTGGGTACGTGGATTTATCCACACGAGTTGAGTACCTATTGAGCTATCTGGTGGGATCTCATATACTTGTTCAGTAGAGAACGCTGAACGTTTTATCATCGAGTTATTTATTTATTGAGTTTTATAATCGTACTCTAACCCTTGCATTCTCACCAGATTTAGCTGACCGGTGTGTGTTGTTGTTTGTATCCCAAGTGACCGGACTGCTAGTAGGCCTGCTGCACCAAAGTAGGTTTACATTATCTGTGATCGAGGAGTTAGCTACCTTTCATAGAGGTAGTTATATTTTGGGGATTGTTTGTATATACTTCGGATAGGTTGTAGTTTATTCAGAGATTTCCGTGACTGTTGTTGTGTAATTAATATTTTAACATTATCAGGTTTCTGCATGTATGTATTGGGAATAGCGTAGACATTATCATATTATATCGTTGCTAGTCTGGGAATTATGTGGCATTGTGGATTAGTTTGAGGGTGTTACAAAAATTAATACTATGTGTGTAAATTTGGACAAAAGTTGATCAAATTTATAAATATTTATATAAACTAATATAAAGTAGAGAAAAAATATAAATAAATTAAATGTATAGATAGTTAAAAACTTTATAAATGAAAAGTAATAAAATAAATAAATACCATTTTAAAAACTATAATAATACTAGTAATAATAATGTTAAATAAATAATGAAAATAAAACTTATTAAATAAGTTATTACTTCAAATAAAATTTAATAGTAATAATAAGACAATATATTAAATAAATAATAAAAGAATAATTAATCATTAAGAAAATGATATATAAAAGAAATATTTTGGTTAGGAACCAAACATGAAATCAAGAGAATGGGTAAAATCGTCATTTAAAAAAAAATATTGGAGAAAAGGACTAAAACCATAACAAAACGCCAACTATAAGTACTGTAATTGTAATTTTATCATGAAAATGACGGGAACCATAATTTTCATTTAAGCACAGTGACGAAAATTGTAATTTACCCTAATTATTATTAATGGGGTAAATTACAAATTTCGTCCCCGGGGTTTATTAGCAATTATGGATTGAATTCTTTAACATTAAAAATTACATTGACAGACCTTATGATTGAAGTTTTGTGACGGATATGGTCTTTTGGCCATTTAAAATGACCAATTTGCCTTTACTTGTTTAATAGTTATTATTATTGTTGTTTTTATTGAAATTTCTATTTCTATTATTATTAAATAATAGACTGATCTCAAAACTTATATATACCAATCTAACTATTTTAATATTAAAGATATAAATTTGAATAATAAAATATTAATAAAGACAAATTCATAACACGAACGGTCATGGGATGGCGTGTTTGCATTGATTATCGAAAATTAAATGATGCTACACGCAAAGATCATTTTCCTCTTCCCTTCATGGATTAAATGCTCGAATGCTTGGCGGGTAACAAATTCTTCTTGTTTCTTGATGGTTTCTTTGGATATTTCAAAATTCCTATCCATCCGGAGGACCAATGAAAGACAACTTTCACGTGCCCCTTTAGCACATTTGCGTATAGAAGAATGTCATTCGGCCTATGCAATGCACCTGACACCTTTCAACGGTGTATGATGGCCATTTTCCATGACATAATTGAACGGAGTATGGAAATGTTTATGGATGATTTCTCCGTCTATGGAAACTCCTTCGATTCATGTCTTGAAAATCTTGAGAGAATGCTCACCCAATTTGAGGAATCCTACTTGGTCCTCAATTGGGAAAAATGTCACTTCATGGTGAGAGAGGGAATCGTTTTGGGGCACAAAATCTCACAAGCCGGGATTGAGGTAGATAAAGCTAAAACTGACAGTATCTCAAAGCTACATCCCGCATCCAATGTCAAAGGCATAAGAAGCTTCTTGGGTCACGCGGGTTTTTATCGCCACTTCATTAAGGATTTTTCCAAAATCACGAGGCCTATGACCCAACTCTTGGAGAAGGATACCCCTTTTGTTTTTTCTGACGAGTGTTTGAATTATTTCAAAATCGTTAAAGAGAAGCTCACGAATGCGCCAATAATAATTTCTACGGATTGGTCGATCCCGTTCGAGCTTATGTGTGATGGGACCGATTTCGCATTTTAGGCCGTTTTGGGCCAACGAGTCAATAATCATTTCCAATCGAATTATTATGCAAGCAAAACATTAATGGATGCTCAAGAAAATTATATCACCACAGAAAAGGAACTTCTTGTCGTCATGTTTGCATTTCATAAGTTTCGGTCCTATCTCGTGCTTTCTTAGACGATTGTTTATACTGATCACTTGGCACTTCGTTTTGTTTCCTAAACAAGATGCGAAGCCTCGTCTTACCCGTTGGATTCTTCTCCTACAAGAATTTGACATCCAAATCAAGGATAAGAAGGGTGCAGAAAATCTCGCGGTCGATCATCTGTCCCGTTTAGAAAATCCAAATCTCGAAGGGCTTCATGACTCATCCATCAATGATAATTTTCCGGATGAGTCCTTGATGAAGCTAGTGGTTGATCCCGAGGCACCTTGGTTCGCCAACAATGCCAATTATCTTGCAAATATTATTTTTGGGCTTCATGACTCATCCAACAATAACGAAAACTTCTCTCCGATTGCAAATATTATTTTTGGGAGGATCCTTTTCTTTTTCGAATTGGCGCGGATCAAGTGATTCGTCGTTGCGTTTTTGGCAAGGAGTGCCAAGAGATTTTGCATCATTGTCATGTTGGACCAACAGGTGGCCATTTAGGACAAAGTAACACCAACAAAAAGGTGTTCGATTCTGGTTTCTATTGGCGTACCATTTATAAAGTATCATATTCCATGGTCCAATCATATGATCAATGTCAAAGATTGGAAAACATCTCCAAACGAGATGAAATGCCCCAAAACCCAATCCAAATCTGTGAGGTCTTTGATGTTTGGGGAATCGATTTCATGGGGTCGTTCCCTCCTTATCGCAGAAACAAGTACATTCTCGTGGCCGTTGACTATGTTTCGAAGTGGGACGAGGCTCAAGCCTTACCCTCCAATGATGCCCGAGTTGTACTGAAATTTTTGAAAAAACTCTTCTCCCGGTTTGGTGCCCCTAAAGCCTTAATTAGCGATCGTGGAACGCATTTTTGCAACTCTCAATTAGAAAATGCTTTACCTCATTATTGTGTGAAACATTGCACCGACACTTCATATCACCCACAATCAAGTGGGTAAGTCGAGGTCACAAACCGAGGATTGAAACAAATCTTGGAGAAGACAGTTGGAAACAACCATAAAGAGTGGTCCGATAATTTAGATGACGCACTTTGGGCATTTAGAACTGCTTTTAAAACTCCAATCGGCACCACTCCATCCCGTTTGATATATTGGAAATCATGTCATCTTCCCGTTGAGATTGAGCATAAGGCTTTTTGGGCCTTAAAAAAATGCAATCTTGATCTTTCCTTGTCCGGTGAGCTAAAGCTCAATTTGCTTGAATTAGATGAATTGTGACTCCAAGCCTATGAAAAGTCAAGCATTTATAAGAAAAAAAGACCAAGATATTTCATGACGCTCATCTTAAAAATCATTCGGACATCCACGTAGGGGACCGGGTATTAATCTTCAATTCAAGGTTAAAGCTTTTCCCCAGAAAGCTAAGAGCTCGTTGGTCCAAACCCTACACCGTCAACAAAGTATTTCCTTATGGCGCTTTCAAATTGCTTGATCCTAATGGAAATGAAACATTTAAGGTAAATGGCAAAAGGTTGAAGAAATATTTTTAAAACTGTTGGTGGGGATGTCGAAGCCCTCACGTTGTTGAAAGTTGAAAACTAAAATCGAGACCGGGTCAAGCTTAAGACTCGAAAATAAATAAGCATGTCGTTCAATCATGTTCCGTATTTGACTAGTTTCGATTTTCTGTTGTTCCTTTGTCGATATTTTAATTTTTGGTGATTTTAGTTCATTTTGTAATTTTTTCTGGGTTGGCAGACCTGAGGTGAACTCGCCAAGTTCATCCTCATACTCGTCGAGTTCAAGAGCTGATAAACATATGGTCACACTTCTTAACACTTACGACCACTTTTGGCATAGTTTTATGTGACCAAAGCCCACAAGAAAATACTCGTTGTGTGACCAAATGGTTGCAATCAGCCACACATACATAAAACTAAAGTGACCATTGCATTAACAATAGTGACACAAAATACAAGTTTACCTCACTTAAAACAGCATATGATAACACTTCTTAACACCTACGGCCACTTTTGGCATAACTTTATGTGACCAAAGCCCACAAGAAAACACTCGTTGTGTGACCAAATGGTTGCAATCAACCACACATACATAAAAATAAAGTGGCTATTGCATTGACAATAGTGACACAAAATACAAGTTTACCTCACTTAAAACAGCATATGGTAACACTTCTTAACACCTACGACCACCTTTGGCATAATTTTATGTGACCAAAGCCCACAAGAAGACACTCGTTGTGTGACCTAATGGTTGCAATCAGCCACACATACATATAAATAAAGTGGTCATTGCATTGACAATAGTCACACAATATACAAGTTTACCTCACTTAAAACTGCATATGGTCACACATCTTAACACCTACGGCCACTTTTGACATAATTTTATATGACCAAAGCCCATAAGAAGACACTCGTTGTGTGACGAAATGGTTGCAATCAGCCACACATACATAAAAATAAAGTGGACATTGCATTGACAATAGTCACACAAAATACAAGTTTACCTCACTTCTTAACACCTACGGCCACTTTTGACATAATTTTATGTGACCAAAGCCCACAAGAAGACACTCGTTGTGTGACCAAATGGTTGCAATCAGCCATACAGGCATAAAAAAAAAGTGGCCATTGCATGGACAATAGTCACACAAAATACACTTTCACTTGATTTTAAAGAGCATATGGTCACACATTTTATGGTTTTGGTCACTCTTTCTAAATGGATACGACCACTAACCATCTAAGGTGACCCGTATGGACCCTTTGGTCTCGGGACCTTTAGTCACACACACAATGAAAAAACAAGTGTAACCGTATGATTATCGTCACACATTTTAGGTGTGAACAAATCCAAAATTTGTACCAGTGATTTGAGGGTACTCTAGACTCTATCCAAGCATTGGACTGTATTTGTCACAGAGAAGAGATTTTCAGTATCTCTAAGTGTTTAGATTCGAAGAGAGTCAAGTATGCTACTGTTCTGTTTGTCGAAGCTCTCTCGCACGTGGTGGAAGACACTAAAGAGTATCTACAGAGAGGACGTCATCAAAACACTTGAATGAGAACAATTCCTCGACATGTTCAACGCTAAGTACTGTACAGCAGATCAACAAGATAGAATGGAAGTTCAATTGATGCAATTGAGTCAAGGTGACAAGATGGTCGATGAATACGGGCACGAGTTCTCGCAATAGTGTGGCTATTCATCTTATCAAGTAGCCACAGAAGGAAGAAAAATGAATCGTTTACGTAGAGAATTAAACCCAAAGTATCGTCAGCCGATGAGTGGTACCAAATACAAGACGTACTTAGAGATGATGGAAGCAGCCTGACAAATCAAAAGCGAAAACCTGGAGTATGGTGAACAACTAAGCGCAACTCAGATAAATCCTACATGTCTTTCTCCATCCAAGAAGCAACGATTTAGCAGATTCTTCAAAACAGGAAAGACACAGTCTCAACAGACGCAACAGTTTAGTTTTCCTCAGAAGGCCAAGTCCTATGTGATTCAATCAGAACATCGAGTGTGCAAAAGGTGTAGAAAATCACATATTGGACAATGTAATCCAATTGATGTGATATGTTATGTCTGTAGCAAAATCGGTCATAGTAGCGAGGAATGCCCAATGAAGGGTCTCGGTTGTTCCATGTGTAGTAAACATGGACACTTTCCTCATCAATCTCCCATGAGAAGCCACAGTTAATCCCAGTCACATGTAGTAGGTTCAACAATGAAGAGAACTGTTGCAACTCCGTCAGCTAGAGCCCGTGGCTTTCATATCACAATCGAGGAAACAAAGGAACTGCCAGACGCGGTTCTGAGTATGTTTTGCTAATTAAATACCTGTCATATATCATTTGATTCTTGTACAAACTGTTCTTTTGTCTCTACAGCAATTTCACGTCCATTTATCAAGTAACTTGCACAGCTTTTTGCTATCCTTGATATTGTAACAGCCACTAATTACCATGTTTTGCTCGATAATTACAATGTCTTTAAGCTAAACCTCGTTCTGATTCCATGAAAACAATTTAAAATGGGATTGCTAAGGAATCAGGAGAAATAATTTCTATTCATGATTTCAATAAGCTTTTGTGATGTCATAGCCTACATATGGCAAGATATCATTTCCATTCTCATTGTAATCACCTCAAAGGTCTAAATACTATGAAAACTATGCAGTAAAATAATCGACTTGTGATTTCAAAACAAGTCTTGAGTTCGACTGTAGAACTTTGTCTTCGATAGTGAATACGAAGATGACATATAGGTTGTATCAGTTGAAGCTATGAATTAAATGTCTCTTTCAAATCAGAAATTCTACCTATAAGCAGTTGGTCTTGAATGACCAATGAAAGTCAATTATAAGTCTATACACATATATATGGATTACTTATTATATTGGCTTGTCTATAAAGTCTTTGCTGAAGAAAATAAAGTAATCCTGAACTCAGGAATTACAAATGAAAAATTCATCTCAAGTCTTGATAATAGTCAATGCAATCCGAAAGTCTGTTAAGCGATTGATGATAATAACATCATCAATGAATGAATTTGTTCAATAATACAGATGTGATATTCAAAAAGCCACAACTGGTTCAAGATCAAAAGAAAAGATAAATAAATAATTGTTTTTAACTCTATTATTGTTGGTACACCTTGTGTGACGATAGCAGTCTAAGTTGTGTTAGCATTTTGTGTAAGTCAACTTTCGTAATATTGAATATTGGCTAGTGTTTGACATATGTGATTTTGTGTGTTTGATATTTATTGTTTGTATGTTTGAACTTGGTGTAACATATTACAAGAAGTTCAAACATAAAGTTCAAAGATTAATTCAAACATAAGTTAGAAGTATGATAGTGAAATTCCAATTTACACCTAAATTCGAATGTGTGCTTAAGGCAATTTCGAATTTTTCAAGTGGACAAATTCGAATAGGCCTTGGGCCTGATTCGAATTTGTCCTAAGACAAACTCGAATTGGTCAGTATACTTAAGGATTAACTCGAATAATTATGCGACTTTTGCAGAATTTCGGTGTGTGATTAAGCAAAGGCGATCTCGAGTTTACTAGTATTCAGAGAGTGTTTTCGGAGAGAATCATCGTGTAGGTACGTTCGTAGTTGATCGTATAATGCCATGGTAGTCTCCGTGTTTCGTGCGTGTGATCTTACCGTCAAGCCGCTAACGAGGATTCCGCACTCGTTGGATGGTGTCGCGTCTAGATAGATCCGTGAGTTCAAGACCTTACAAGTGGTATCAGAGCCATTGGGGGTGTTCTTGGTGTTCTTCGTGTTCATAAACAACATCCTAGGTTTCTTGAAGTTTTGGACGGTTAATATCACGATTTTTGAGGTTTTTCGAGCTTATCAAATTAGATTTCGGGAAATACTTTGTTGTAGTTCAAGTTTTGACCAAAATCAGTATTTTTACTTGTAAAAATAATGATTTAATCTGAAAAATTTGAAAAACTCGAAGTATTAGCCGTTTTTCGAATTTGCGGCGCTCGAGTTTAGTCAGGAGTATTAGGGTTTTCTAAAATTTCGAGATTGACCAAAATACGCTCCTTTCGAGTTTCCTTAAAGTTTGCTTCGAATTTGGCCAGTTCGAATTTGCTTTGGGTTTCGACTTTACACTAAAGTCGAATTAGGGAATTTCGAATTTAGTGGACCTGCGACTTTGTTGTTAAGTTCGAATATAATTGGACTTCAACCTTAATTTTGAATTTAGTTCCAAAACAGGTTTAAATTTAATTAGATTCGAATTTACGTAAAATCGAAAGAATTAATTTAAATCAATTTCGAATTAAATTAATTAAGTTTGAATTCAAATATATTTGAAACAATGACAAGTCTGCAAAGGTTTATGAAGATGGATCACGAGGTTGGAAAGGCGAATTCACCACCGAAGTTAATGAAAATTGAGGATTATTACTGGTGGAAGGATAGGTTTGCCGACTTTGCGAGGTTTAATGATATGCGAATGTGGATTTGTATTGACGAAGGATACATTCCATCTACGGCTGAGGTTGAAGGTCGACAAAAGGTTGTGACTTATTTAAAGATGAAAGACGACGATAAAAAGCTGTATGAAGCAGAAAACCGTGCATTCGCTATCATTCGAATGGCGTTACCTCAGGCGATCTTGCACACCTTCCGTAATCAGAAGACAGCAAAAGAGCTGTGGGATGCGTTAGAGAAACGGTGTGAAGGTAACCCGAGGTTCAGAAAGAATCGAATGGAAATGCTCAAGCAGCAGTTTGCAATCTTCAAAGCCTTGAAGAACGAAAAGCTGGATGAGACTATCACACGATTCTATCATTTGCTAACTGAGTTAGACAGCCACGACGTGGAGTATAGTGAAACGGAGAAGATTAACAAGATTCTGGATGCTTTACCGGCCAAATGGGAGATGTATGTGGCCTTAATAAAGCATGATGAAGACAAGTTCTATACGCTGACTCTAGATAATGTTATCGGAACGCTGAGTGCATATCACTTTGAGTTGCTGAAGAAGGAAACGGATTATGACCAAGTTCAAGATCCGGCTATGTACTTTGAAAAATCAAAACTTTCAGTGGCAACTGAATTGAAGACTGCTACAGCATTCTTCTCGGGAGAGACATTGTCATCGGCTGAAACAGAAGACTCAGTAAGTAGGGCTTTCTTAGGGTTTGCTAGACCAGAAGAAAAGCAGCATCAGGCTACTCCGACATCTACTCTCAAGGGTATTCAAAGATGCCTATGAGTGCAAAATCGGCTGAAGACCTTCTGAATCTGTTGGCTTCATTCGTGGCCGCTTACGGCAATTGCGTTCAGGGCAAAATCAACGATCCTGCGCTTTGGGATGAGGATTACGATCAGGTAGACCCTGATGATCTTGAAAAGATGGATCTGCAATGGCAACTGGCCATGGTAACTCAGAGAGTTAAAAGGTTCATCAAAAGAACGGGAAGGAATCTAAACGTTAGTAACAATAAGATTGGATTTGATAAGTCCAAGGTTAAGTGTTACAACTGTCAGGGGTTAGGACACTCCGCTAGAGAGTGTCAGAGACCGAAAGTAGAGAACTACCAGGGACAGTATCAGAATAATTCGCAAGGGCGATATCTACCTAGTAGTTCAACCAGTCAGGCGAATATAGCTGGTTTGTTATCTAATGTCACATCAGACAGACAGCTAGACGGAACTTATGACTGGAGTACACATCCAGAATCGAATGCTAGAGCCTTTATGGCTGAAGTGACTGACACTGGAAGTGATGGGGCAGAGGAAATCACAGGGGACAGCAGTGAGAATGAAAGCAGTCCGATGTGGGTAGAAAAGTCAGCTGATCAGACAATACTGGAGTTTGCCGCACAGATGGCCAACGTGGAATCAGATCATGCCAAGGTAACTCTGAACTTTTCCCTTTTTCATGATTTATGTGTTTTATGTACTACTTCTAACGATAGGTTAAATTTAGTACTAGAATAACATCAAACCATATCTGCTCAAAATGAATCATTAAAATCAGACATTTTTCAAACCTTTTTCACCCTTGCCACAACAACCACCATTTACATAACACCCACGATTAATCATCACACACAATTACAATAAATGATCTGAAAACCTAGTTTAAGTGCGGAAGCATTAAAACACGTGATTTAAGTAGTGCAATAGTGTTAAACACCCTATGGTGCTACAATGTATCAAATCTACATCTACACACCACATTACAATTATTACAACCTCCAAAATACATTACAACATTGTCTCATAACATAATTACCGATTAAGCAATACCAAATCTTCCGAATCTTTAATATGTCCTAACTAGAAGGTCCGGCGGTAGACTTCCCTTTTCCTGTAGAATAAAAATAAACAACTAGGGAATAAGCGGATGCTTAGTGAATACAAAGATTACGCATTTTATAAATCTTTATGAAGCCCAAGGGTAACACAGATGACCAACATCGGATACCCTCATCCTACACAAAGTACGGACCAGAGCCGCAGCCCCTTCGAGCCCAAAGCTCGGCATTTAACCATACCATCTGAGACAAACGTACGATCGGGGATGACATACTGCCTACCGGGCCTAGGAGGGATCAGCTCCAGGTCATATAGCGCAGTACCATCAGAGTAATCGATGCGACCCACCGGTCCATCACTAGATGCACAACAATCGAACGGACATGCAACAAGTAAGAATGTGCATCTAAATCTACGCAAGTTAGTAGAATTCCAACCAAACAAATGAAACAGCAGGTCTCAGCAGGCAAAGCTTAACATAAAACAATTATAAACATGTGAAATCTACTGTACTCACAGTGGGTGCGTAATTTAACTTTTAACCGATATTATTTCTCCTCGGGCTTTCAACCGGATCCACCAAGTACCCCACTGTGGGTTAAACAACACCACAAGGGACCTGTTAAGTTAGTTACAACAATACCTCGTGTCAATAACCGTTTATTCATAAAACTTAACTTTATAAGTTTTGCAATATTTTTCCCATTTCAGGTCCATGTCTAAATTCAAACCATAATTAAGTTTGAGCCGATCTCATGATCATACATTGTCCTTTGTATAACCCTTTGTCATTTATGTGTTGTTTATGAGTTTCATTCAAAATACTCGAGTTTAGAGAGTAGAATTCTCAATTTTAGGCATTAAACTCGAATTTAATGGGTTAGATTCGAACCCACCATCGAATCTGATGACTAGATTCGAATCCCATGAGTAGATTCGAACCCATGTTCGAGTTTAGGGATAGATTCGAACCCCCCCCCCCCTTCGAATCTGATGCTAGACTCGAAAACACACTCGAATCTAGTACCAAAATCGAGTTTGTTCTTGCATTTCGACTGTGTTCTTGGTATTTTCGAGTTTGTTCATCTTACAACTTAAAAACATACATTTCTAAGCCTCAAATCACCGATATATCAAGTATGATGCCTAGATTCGATTCTATTATGCATATACTATCATATTCTTGCAATATTTCAAGCAAAACAAGCTCCAATTCACGTAAAAATGGCAGATTCGAATCTAAGTTCTTCAAAACCAAAATAAACAAACTTAAAAGGGTCGATTCTTACCTCAATTCGTACGGAATCGAAAATCCAACCGTAGATTGTTGTTGTACTCCTCGAGGTCTTTCCGATGACGCATAAATCTCGATAATCGGACGGTCGGTTTGTGAGATATCTTAGAGAGATGTAGAGAGAATCTTCTAGAGAGAGAGAGAGTAGAGAGAGAGTGAACTATAGAAAATGAGAGGTTTTGACCATTTTATTCCCATTTTCACCATTTTGCACATTTCACCCCTCGACTTATCCGGTTCCATAAAATACTGATTTATTCTTAAAATTATCATTAATAACTTTTAAATTCATAATACTCCATAACAATGATTCCGAGTTCAAATTTTCTTAAAATAGCAACAAACTTTCTAAATATCCCAAATACATAATAATTGCTCAAATTTCAACTTAATTATATATTTTCCACTTAATTAACCAAAATACAATAAAATAAATCCGAGGATGTTACAGCATGGGCTCCACCACGCTCAACTTCGTCCTCGAAGTTACTCGTATTCAAATAGTTGTGGATATTTTCTTAACATTTCCGCCTTTGTCTCCCACGTGTGATTTGCTCCTTTATGATGCTTCCAACGTACAAGCACCATTTCAATCTCTTTACTCCTTAGCTTTTTCATCTTGGTATCCAATACACATTCCGGCTCCTCAACATACCGGAGCCTTTCATCAACTTGCAGCTCGGTGTGGTCTGCCCAATCCTCATTTCCAGTGTTAAATGATTTCCGGAGATTCCCAACGTGAAATACTGGATGTATGCCTAACATCTCTTCAGGAAACTCCAGGCGATACGATTGATTTCCAACTTTTTCTACTATCTTAAAGGGCCCAACAAATCTCGGAGCCAACTTGCCCCTCTTCACAAAACGAGTAACACCCCTCATGGGTGATACTTTCAAGTAAACCCAGTCATTCACTTCAAAGCTGATAGGTTTGTGCCTTCTGTCATAATAACTTTTCTGTCGGTCCTGGGCCGCCTTCATGTTCTGCCTGATCAACTGTATTTTCTCATTTGTTTCTTGAAGCAAGGTCGGCCCAGCAATTGGTGTTTCACCAGTTTCTCTCCAACAAGTAGGAGTCCTACACCTTCTCCCATACAGAGCCTCAAACGGTGCCTTCTTGATTGTTGCGTGGTAACTGTTATTGTACGAAAACTCTATCAGTGGCAGGTGATCATCCCAGTTGCCACCTAGATCTAGTACACACGCTCTCATCATATCCTCCAAGGTGAGGATTGTTCGTTCACTTTGGCCATCGGTTTGCGGACGATAGGCCGTACTCATAGCGATCCTTGTTCCCAACCCTTCTTGCAGTGCTGACCAGAAATTCGAAGTAAATCTACTATCTCTATCCGATACTATGGACTTAGGCACTCCATGCCTAGAAACGATCTCGTCCATATAGATCTGAGCCAACTTCTCCAATGAATAACTTTCACGAATCGGTATGAAGTGTGCGGACTTAGTCAATCTGTCAACTATCACCCAAACTGCATCATGTTGTCGCTTAGTCTTCAGCAGCTTTGTAACAAAATCCATAGTAATGTGCTCCCACTTCCATTCCGGAATGGGAAGCGGTTGCATACTGCCATATGGTTGCTGATGTTCGGCTTTCACCAGCCGACAAGTTCTACATTGTTCAACATACTGGCCGGTATCCTTCTTCAATCCCGGCCACCAAAAATCTGCCTTTAAGTCATTGTACATCTTTGTGCTCCCGGGATGTACAGAAAATTTTGATTGATGCGTTTCTTCGACAATCACATTCCTCATACCACCGTATTTCGGCACCCAAATTCTTCCGTACACACCTTTTAAACCAGACTCGCTCGTTTCCATATTCTTTAGTTGTATCCTAACATCCTCAGCACTAATATTCTCATCTTTCAAGGCTTCCTGGAGCGGCCTTGACATCATCTATAATAGTAGACGTTAACATAGTAGATGTCATCATATAGCAGCAATCCTTAGCATAAGCTTTCCGGCTCAAGGCATCGGCTACTACATTAGCCTTTCCGGGATGGTACAGTATCTCACACTCGTAGTCTTTAATAAGCTCCATAGACCTACGTTGTCTCATATTAAGTTCCTTCTGATTAAAGATATACTTCAAGCTCTTATGGTCCGTGTAAAGTTGACACTTAGTACCGTACAGGTAGTGCCTCCATAATTTCAAAGCAAATGTTACTGCGGTCAACTCCAGATCATGAGTCGAATAATTCTTCTCATGCTGCTTCAACTGTCTTGAAGCATACGCTATAACCTTTCCACGCTGCATCAGTACAGCGCCTAACCCTAACCTCGAAGCATCAGTGTAAACCACAAAATCGTCATTGCCTTCCGGTAAGGCAAGTATCGGAGCCTCGCTTAACGCTTTCTTCAGAACCTCAAATGCTTCTTGCTGTATGGCTTCCCAAACAAATGGTGCATTCTTCTTTGTTAATGCAGTCAGAGGAACTGCAATCTTCGAAAAATCCTTTATAAACCTCCTATAATATCCTGCCAACCCCAGAAAACTTCTAACTTCAGTAGCTGAACACGGCGGTTCCCAGTTCTTTATCGCTTCTACTTTAGCCGGATCTACCAAAATCCCAGCTCCAGAAATTACAGGTCCTAAAAACTGTATCTGTTGCAGCCAAAACTCACACTTCGAAAATTTGGCGTACAACTTTTCTTTTCTTAACAACTCTAATAGCTCCCTGAGATGTTCAGCATGCTCAGCCTCGGACTTAGAGTACACCAGTATATCATAAATGAACACTATCACCGACTTATCCAACATCGGTCTACAAACCCTATTCATCAAGTCCATAAAGACAGCCGGGGCATTAGTTAACCCAAAAGGCATAACCAGAAACTCGTAATGCCCATACCGAGTTCTGAAAGTTGTCTTCGGTACATCTTCTTCTCTCACTTTCAACTGATGGTATCCCGACCTCAAATCAATCTTAGAAAACACGCTCACCCCATGTAACTGGTCAAACAAGTCGTCTATCCTCGGCAGTGGATACTTGTTCTTAATCGTCAACTTATTCAGCTCCCGGTAATCAATGCACATTCGCATTGTGCCGTCCTTCTTTTTAACAAACAATACCGGAGCTCCCCACGGCGATGAACTCGGCCGAATGAAGCCCTTGTCCAACAACTCTTGAAGTTGCGTCATCATCTCTTTCATCTCGGTTGGGGCAAGGCGATATGGAGAGCGAGCTACCGGTGCAGCTCCGGGGATCAGATCAATTCGAAACTCAACTTGTCTCACAGGCGGCACGCCAGACAAGTCTTCCGGAAACACATCCGGGAATTGCGAAACAACCGGCACATCAGCCAAAGTCCTCTTCTCAGCCTTAGCATCAATCGCATATGCTAAGTAAGCATTACACCCCCTTGCAACAAGCTTTCGTGCTTTTGCAATGGTCAACAAACACAAATCCCCACTTCTCCTATCCCCATAAATACAAATCTCACGCCCCTCCGGAGTAGTTATCTTTATCGTTCGGTTCTTACATACTATATGGGCTTCATTCTCGATCAACCAGTCCATCCCGACTATCACGTCAAACTCCCTGAACTCAATAGGGATCAGGTCCAAATTGAAGACTACATCTTCAATTACTAAAGTGCAGTTTCTGTATACGTGATCTACCTTGACTAGAGTGTTGCTAGCAGTTTCTATGTCAAGAACAGCAGATAATCTAGATAGTGGCATGGCAAGTCTTTGTGCAAACATAGTAGAAACAAACGATCTATTGGCACCCGAATCAAATAAAATTCGTGCTGGCATAGAATTAACTATGAACGTACCCGTAACGACCTCCAGATTTTCCCTTGCCTCCTCTGCAGTTATCTGAAAAGCACGAGCCGGTGCCTTCTGTGACTGACCCCGGCGGTTAACTGAACCACCACTCGAACCTCCCGACGATCGTGTTGATGATGAGGCAGCAGCTGCTGGAGCATTCTTTCTACGGTTCGTACTATAGTGTCCCCACACCCCACACTTATAGCAAGCATCACCCTTCCTTGGGCAATCATTCTGAAAAATGGACCAGCTCTCCACAGCAAAAGCAAGCACGTCCGTTAGTGCATTTGCCAAAGTGCTCCAGATGACACTTATTGCAGTACTGCGGCTCAGTGTTGATGGAGTAAGCACGAGCACGACCACGATCAGAAGAACCAGATTGTCGGCGATATGATTGTTGAGGCGAGTACTGTGAAGACCGGGAAGAACCAGAATATCCTCCCTCCCGTTGGCGCTTTGGCGGTGACGACTGTGTTGGGTTGGTGGAAGCAGCAGCAGACCCACTCGAGTAGCCCGTCATAATTAAAATCTGCTCTACATTTCTGGCAGCCTCAAGTAAGCCAGCAAATGTAGGGTAGCGGACGTTGCTCATAACCCTTCTTATCTCAATATCCAGACCAGCCTCGAACCTGGTCACCTTCCTTTCTTCAGTATCCACCTGATGAGGCGCAAACAGGCTCATCCTCGTGAATTCCACAGCATATTGGGACACCGTCTTAGTCCCCTGCACCAGCGCCATAAACTTCGCTTCCAACCTTCGGCGCTCATCAACCGGACAGTATTGCTGAGTGAATAGGTCCTTGAACTCAACCCAAGTCATAACAGAAACCTTCTCCAGTGTCAAAGCATTCACCATAGCATTCCACCACATAATCGCATCATTGGTGAACATTGCGGTAGCATACCGAACCATGTCATTCTCAGCACAGTCGCTGATTCGGAATGTTCGTTCAGTTGCTGTTATCCATTCAAGTGCAGCAACAGCATCTCCTAGTCCATTAAACTCCACAGCACCATTTCCTTTGAAATCCTTAAACCGACAACCTTTGGGTTTGTTTGATGACCCAGTGTTGTCATCTTGTTCTTCATTGTTACTCCCTTCCTTCTCCTTATTCTTTCTCTTATCCTCTCTTCTCTTAGCATCGGCCTCATCTCGAGCCCGAAACTGATCTTGTATCATCTTGTTCTGCTCAGCCATCATGGCTAGCATCATCTCTCTAGCTTCTTCAGGTGTCATTCCTCCTCCAGACATGTTCTGAAATAATAAACACATAACTTGTTTAGTAACATGTCATCAGTTTAAAGACACCACTTATTTGTCCCGTATGATAGTCAATCTCTTATAATTACTAGATCATAACCTATCTTAGTTCAGATCATTACTTAAATCACTACATATCATTACCTAATGTTTGAGATCAAGACCTCACGGACACTTGAATCTCAAACTACTGCTCTGATACCATCTCGTGTGACACCTGTAACATCCCAAAATTTAATTATTGTAATTTGTGGTTATTTAGTTTAAATTTCGTAAATTATATGCTTAAGTTGGATTATTAAAGAAAATATATTCGGAAAAATTTAAGAATTGGTTGTTTTATTCAAAAATTGATAATTTTAATTTATTAAGTTATTTTAATTATTAATAAGTTTGTGAGGATAAAATAAAGATTGAATCCTTATTTAATGGAATTTAAGAAGTTGGTTGCTATTTTAGAATTTCTAGTTTTAAATCATTTAAGTATGATGATTTTTAAAGTTATATGGATGATGAAAATACGGCACAAATCAGTAACTAAGGAAAAATTTGAAAGTTGGGGGATTGAATGTGTAAAAGTTGGAAATAGGGAAATAAAAAGACATAAGTCTTTTTATTTTCATTTCAACTCTCTCTCTCTCTCTCTTCTCCCTGCTCTTTTCTCATCTCTAAAAAGAAACCCACGGTTCTCTCCATTCTTCGTATCAAGAACGACGAAAAACATCAAATTGAAGGCTAAAAATCGAGATTCAAGTTGTGTTGAAGAAGCTATAACTGTTACAACAAACGATTTAAGGTAATTATCTCTTAAAATCTCGAATTTAAGGCTTAATAATTCGGTTTTTGGATGAAAATGAATCTGAGAATTTGGGATTTAAATGTTGATGCATGTTAAATATTTTGATGGGTATGTGTAAATCTAGTATATTAGAAGTTTTGTACAAAATTTTAGGTTCTAAATCAAGATATAAGTATGATTTTTAAGAAGTTAATTTGTGAGTTCCGTGTATATTGATGGAACCGAAACCGTAAGAGGAATACCGAAACCTTAAAGGTTTCGGTATGTGTGTGTGTGGGTGTACAGAAACTTATGATTTATAGTGAAACCTTTATACTGAAACTCTAGCATGTACCGTAAGCATGTACCGAAACTCCCTACCGAGACTAAATGAGAGGTACCGAAACCTTTGAGGTTTCGGTACAAACTACCGAAACTTTTCCCCCTGTACCGAGACTATATATGTATGCATGTTAACTACTGAAACCTTTTATGTACTGAAACTTTTAGTATGTACCGAGACCAGAGAAAATGTACCGAAACCTTAAAGGTTTCGGTACATATACCGAAACTTCAAAAAGGTACCGAAACTTGGTACTAAAACTTTTATAGTTTCAGAAATCCCATCTTTTCCAGATTCAATAAAACCTACACACACACACACGCATATATATATATATATATATATATATATATATATATATATATATATATATATATATATATATATATATATATATACAACATCTTGGTTGGGTTTTATTGATGAAAATAAGTAGAATCGGATGGATATTTTTGGCAATCTCAAATATTGGAGATTTAAAGGTATAAACTTCGATATAATTTGGGCGGGTTAACACAATAAATTGTGAAACTTGGTGAGACTCATTATAAAATGAGAGATTGAAGATATTATTAAAGGGATACATTGAGAATAATTAATCCATCAAGTAAGAGAATTAAATATGAATTTCGGGTGTTGGTTCCGAATGTTGTAATATTTATTGGTACAAATTGGTGCTCATTCACGTATGAACATGTTTATAATATGCTTTCCATATGGAAATGAAACAGGTCCCTTGTGGTGTTATTTAACCCACAGTGGGGTACTTGGGGAGTCCGGTTGAAAGCCCGAAGAGAAATAAAATTGCTTAAAGTTTAATAACGCACCCACTGTGAGTACAGTAGATTTCGCATGTTTATATCTGTTTTATGTTAAGCTTTGCCTGCTGAGACCTGTTGCTTCAATTATTTGTTTGGAATTCTACTAACTTGCGTAGATTTAGATGCACATTCCTACTTGTTGCATGTCCTTTTGATTGTTGTGCATCTATTGATGGACCGGTGGGTCGCATCGATTACTCTGATGTTACTGTGCTATATGACCTGGAGCTGATCCACTCCTAGGCCCGGTAGGCAGTATGTCATCCCCGATCGTACGTTTGTCTCAGATGGTATGTTTAAATGCCGAGCTTTGGGCTCGAAGGGGCTGCGGCTCTGGTCCGTACTATGTGTACGAAGAGGATATCCGATGTTGGTCATCTGTGTTATCCTTGGGCTTCATAAAAATTTATAAAATGCGTAATCTTTGTAGTCACTAAGCATTCGCTTATCCCCCAGTTGTTGATGTTTTTACAGGAAAAAGGGAAATCTGCGGCGGGACCATCTAGCTAGGACGTCTGTTGATGTATTTGAAGATTTCTACTGTCTAACTTGATATTTGGTTTATGAAATTACTGTTGTAATAAATTTGGGGATGATGTATTACTTTTGAGCTTGTAGACTTAGACGTGTAACCTATGTAGCACCGTAGGGTGTTGGACAGAAATTTGTATTACTTTATTTCGTACTTTATGCTTCCGTACTGTAATTTAAGCTATCAGATCATTATGAAATTATGTGTTGGTGATTAATCCTGGGTGTGTTGTAATGGTGGTTAATGTGGCAAGGGTGTCACACGAGATGGTATCAGAGCAATAGTTTGAGATTCAAGTGTCCGTGAGGTCTTGGTCTCAAACATTAGGTGATGATATGTAGTGATTTTAAGTAATGATCTGAACAAAGATAGGTTACGATCTAGTAATCATAGGAAATTGACTATCATACGTGACAAATGGGTGATGTCTTTAAATTAATGACATGTTACTAAGCAAGTTATATGTTTATTGTTTCAGAACATGTCTGGAGGAGGAATGACACCTGAAGAAACAAGAGAGATGATGCTAGCCATGATGGCTGAGCAGAATCGAATGATTCAAGATCAGTTTCGGGCTCGAGATGAGGCCGAAGCTAAACGAAGAGAAGATAAGAGGAAGAATAAGGAAAGAGAGAGAAACAATGATGAACAAGATGACAATACTGGGTCATCTAATAAGCCCAGAAGTTGTCGGTTTAAGGATTTTAAGGGGAATGGAGCAGTCGAGTTTAATGGACTGGGTGATGCTGTTGCTGCTCTGGAATGGATAACAGCCACAGAACGGACATTCCGGATCAGTGATTGTGCTGAGAAGGATATGGTCCGGTTCGCTACTGCTATGTTCACCAAAGACGCAGTAATGTGATGGAATTCAATGGTGAATGCCTTAACAATGGAGAAGATTTTTAGTATGACATGGGCTGAGTTTACTGAAATTTTCACTCAGCAATACTGCCCGGCCGATGAACGCCGAAGACTAGAAGCTAAGTTCATGACACTAATTCAGGGGACTAAGTCTGTGTCCCAATATGCGGTAGAGTTCACGAGGTTAAGTTTATTTGCACCTCATCAGGTTGATACAGAAGAAAGAAAAGTTACTCGATTTGAGGTTGGTCTTGATTTGGAAATCCGAAGGGTGATGAGCAACGTAAATTACCCCACGTTTGCTAGTCTGCTGGAAGCTGCCAGAAATGTAGAACAGATCCTGATTATGTCAGGATATGTGATGGGGTCTGCTGATGCTACTTCAACTAACCCAACTCAACCTTCACCGCCGAAACGTCAACGTGAAGGAGGCTACTCTGGTTCTGCACGATCATCACAGTACTCGCCACAACAGGCAGTCTAGTTCTCCTGGTCATGCTCGTGCATGTTTCTGCTGTGGAGAATTGGGCCACTACCAAAATGAATGCCCACGAAGATCTGATGCCTGCCATAAATGTGGTGTGTGGGGGCACTATAGCAGGGATTGTCGAAAGAATGCTCCAACAGCTGCTGCTCCATCTTTGACTCGATCATTTGGAAGATCAAGTGGTGGTTCAGTCAACCGCCGGAACCAATCACAAAGGGGACAGGCTAGTGCATTTCAGACTATCGCGGAGGAAGCTAGGGAAAACCCAGAGGTGGATGCGGGTACGTTTATAGTTAACTCTTTGCTTGCAAAAGTGATGTTTGATTCTATGTCAAGTATAACAGAACATAGTATTTAGTGAATTTAACGTAATAAATGTAGAAGATGTCGACATTGTAAATAAGAATAACAAATGCCAAGAAGGACCGATGTTTGTTATAATTGAGGAAAGATGGGTCATTGTAAAAAAGAGTACTTTAAGATTCTATATGTAATACTTCATTGAAGTTTTATGATTTTGAAGATAACATAAACTTAAGTATTATGAAAAGCTGTTACAAATATAGGTATGATTATGTTTGTAAATGAGAATACTCGAGTATATGAATAGGCATTAGATGAATAGCCAAAATGGATTTTGAAGCTTTGAATTGGAAAAGATGCATTAAATATCTTGGAATTTATGAACGAGTTTGGAAGTTGTAATAAAGTTTAAGTTTGACCATAATGGGTTGAAGAATTGGAAATTAATTATGTTGATACTATATATGTCATGATCGAGGAATTGATGATAATTAGTTATGGTCATCATAAAATATGTAGCGTTAGCTTTTATTAAGAAAAACAGTAAGGTATATTGTGTTGATTATTTTAAGATTAAAAAGGTTGTGGATGAGAAAACGTGATACGAACTGATTATTAGAGTTTTGATGTAGTTGGAGTCAAAGATGCTATTTCAATAATTGAAATACGAAAATTTTATAACATTAAGAGTAATTTAAGCAAATTGAGAAAACGAATGAGGGTATTGATAATACATGACTTGTGTTAATATTGAATGAAATTTGGAATATACAATGTGAGGTATATGTTAGATATGTACATGATCCGTAAACAATTGGAAGGGGAATATAATACTACATGGGGATAATGAACTTATTGATATGATGATTGAATCAAATACAAAAGTTTAATGCTACGATTCGGAAACTAAGGAAAATTCGAAGGTAGTAATGGGTTTTGTTTGATTCTGATGCCGATCAATTAATTGTAACTATTGCTTTTGCGCAACTAACGTTAAAATTTGCATAGTAAAACATTAGATAAAGTAATTTATGTGTATCATGATTGTACTCTAGTGATTAAAGAAGCAATCCTATATGTTGAATTGATTCCTGGAGTTTCTTCAATAGCTTGTGGTTTGTATCGTCATGCATCTACCAAAATGTAAGAGAGATGCGGCATAAACATGAATACGAGTAAAACTTACCAGCAACTGATAGAAGATCAGAATGGATGGATTATTTTCATATCGGCATATATGACAATATAATGTAATTTGGATTTAAGTATAAACTGAAAAGATCAATGGATTGGATGGGAATTTAGTATAACACTAGTTATCATGATAAAGTAAAGAAGACCATGTTTAAAATTTTGCACGCAAAGAAATGTAGAAGTCCTGCATGTTGGAAAGAAATCGAAGGAACTATGATTGTTATGTCTGCATTATCACAAAAGTGTTACTATGGTAATAGATATAAACTGATCAGTTATAAGATAAACGATGGAGTATATTGATAGTATCACCGATGAGGTGTATTACTTATTTTGAAAAGGGTACAAGTTGACACCGATATGTGTTGGCACATCTAGAATAATAGAAAAGTTGGGAATCAATTGTGTCATTTAGAATTACCTATAGAAATATCGCAATAGCATATGGTGTTTCATGTGGAAAGCTTTATGAAATCTTCACAATTGGAAATGAAGATTGACTGATTATGCCAAATTAGAGTTCAAGAAAGGTTAGTATATGTTGAGAAACAAGTATGTGTTTTGAATATTAATATCAAAAATTCATGGATCAAAGAGATTAAAATAGTGTTGATACATTGGAAGCATCACAAAGGAGTAAACCCTACTTGGGAGATAAAAGCCGATATGTTGAATAAGTAAACAAGTCTATTCGAATACAAGTAACTTCGAGGACGAAGTTTGAGCGTGGTGGAGCCCATGCTGTAACATCCCAAAATTTAATTATTGTAATTTGTGGTTATTTAGTTTAAATTTCGTAAATTATATGCTTAAGTTGGATTATTAAAGAAAATATATTCGGAAAAATTTAAGAATTGGTTGTTTTATTCAAAAATTGATAATTTTAATTTATTAAGTTATTTTAATTATTAATAAGTTTGTGAGGATAAAATAAAGATTGAATCCTTATTTAATGGAATTTAAGAAGTTGGTTGCTATTTTAAGGAATTAAGAAATTTTAGAATTTCTAGTTTTAAATCATTTAAGTATGATGATTTTTAAAGTTATATGGATGATGAAAATACGGCACAAATCAGTAACTAAGGAAAAATTTGAAAGTTGGGGGATTGAATGTGTAAAAGTTGGAAATAGGGAAATAAAAAGACATAAGTCTTTTTATTTTCATTTCAACTCTCTCTCTCTCTTCTCCCTGCTCTTTTCTCATCTCTAAAAAGAAACCCACGGTTCTCTCCATTCTTCGTATCAAGAACGACGAAAAACATCAAATTGAAGGCTAAAAATCGAGATTCAAGTTGTGTTGAAGAAGCTATAACCGTTACAACAAACGATTTAAGGTAATTATCTCTTAAAATCTCGAATTTAAGGCTTAATAATTCGGTTTTTGGATGAAAATGAATCTGAGATTTTTGGATTTAAATGTTGATGCATGTTAAATATTTTGATGGGTTTGTGTAAATCTAGTATATTAGAAGTTTTGTACAAAATTTTAGGTTCTAAATCAAGATATAAGTATGATTTTTAAGAAGTTAATTTGTGAGTTCCGTGTATTTTGATGGAACCGAAACCATAAGAGGAATACTGAAACCTTAAAGGTTTCGGTATGTGTGTGTGTGGGTGTACAGAAACTTATGATTTATAGTGAAACCTTTATACTGAAACTCTAGCATGTACTGTAAGCATGTACCAAAACTCCCTTCCGAGACTAAATGAGAGGTACCGAAACCTTTGAGGTTTCGGTACAAACTACCGAAACTTTTCTCCCTGTACCGAGACTATATATGTATGCATGTTAACTACTGAAACCTTTTATGTACTGAAACTTTTAGTATGTACCGAGACCAGAGAGAAGGTACCGAAACCTTAAAGGTTTCGGTACATATACCGAAACTACAAAAAGGTACTGAAACTTTTATAGTTTCAGAAATCCCATCTTTTCCAGATTCAATAAAACCTAGACACACACACACGCATATATATATATATATATATATATATATATATATATATATATATATATATTCAACTTCTCGGTTGGGTTTTATTGATGAAAATAAGTAGAATCGGATGGATATTTTTGGCAATCTCAAATATTGGAGATTTAAAGGTATAAACTTCGATATAATTTGGGCAGGTTAACACAATAAATTGTAAAACTTAGTGAGACTCATTATAAAATGAGAGATTGATGATATTATTAAAGGGATAAATTGGGAATAATTAAACTATCAAGTAAGATGATTAAATATGAATTTCGGGTGTCGGGTCCGAATGTTGTATTATATTTATTGGTACAAATTGGTGCTCATTCACGTATGAACATGTTTATAATATGCTTTCCATATGGAAATCAAATAGGTCCCTTATGGTGTTATTTAACCCACAGTGGGGTACTTGGGGAGTCCGGTTGAAAGCCCGAAGAGAAATAAAATTGCTTAAAGTTTAATAACGCACCCACTATGAGTACAGTAGATTTCGCATGTTTATATATGTTTTATGTTAAGCTTTGCCTGCTGAGACCTGTTGCTTCAATTATTTGTTTGGAATTCTACTAACTTGCGTAGATTTAGATGCACATTCCTACTTGTTGCATGTCCTTTTGATTGTTGTGCATCTATTGATGGACCAGTGGGTCGCATCGATTACTCTGATGTTACTGTGCTATATGACCTGGAGCTGATCCACTCCTAGGCCCGGTAGGCAGTATGTTATCCCCGATCGTACGTTGGTCTCAGATGGTATGTTTAAATGCCGAGCTGGGCTCGAAGGGGCTGCGGCTCTGGTCCATACTTTGTGTACGAAGAGGATATCCGATATTGGTCATCTGTGTTATCCTTGGGCTTCATAAAAATTTATAAAATGCGTAATCTTTGTATTCACTAAGCATTCGCTTATCCCCCAGTTGTTTATTTTTTTTATCTTATAGGAAAAGGGAAATCTGCGGCGGGACCATCTAGCTAGGACGTCTGTTGATGTATTTGAAGATTTCTACTGTCTAATTTGGTATTTGGTTTATCGAATTATTGTTGTAATAAATTTGAGGATGATGTAATACTTTTGAGCTTGTAGACTTAGACGTGTAACCTATGTAGCACCGTAGGGTGTTGGACACAAATTTGTATTACTTTATTTTGTACTTTATGCTTCCGCACTGTAATTTAAGCTATCAGATCATTATGAAATTATGTGTTGGTGATTAATCCTGGGTGTGTTGTAATGGTGGTTAATGTGGCAAGGGTGTCACAACACCCTTGCCACAACAACCACCATTTACATAACACCCAGGATTAATCATCACACACAATTACAATAAATGATCTGATAACCTAGTTTAAGTGCGGAAGCATTAAAACACGTGATTTAAGTAGTGCAATAGTGTTAAACACCCTATGGTGCTACATGGTATCAAATCTACATCTACACACCACATTACAATTATTACAACCTCCAAAATACATTACAACATTGTCTCATAACATAATTACCGATTAAGCAATACCAAATCTTCCGAATCTTCAATATGTCCTAACTAGAAGGTCCGGCGGTAGACTTCCCTTTTCCTATAGAATAAAAATAAACAACTAGGGAATAAGCGGATGCTTAGTGAATACAAAGATTACGCATTTTATAAATCTTTATGAAGCCCAAGGGTAACACAGATGACCAACATCGGATACCTTCATCGTACACAAAGTACGGACCAGAGCCGCAGCCCCTTCGAGCCCAAAGCTCGGCATTTAACCATACCATCTGAGACAAACGTACGATCGGGAATGACATACTGCCTACCGGGCCTAGGAGGGATCAGCTCCAGGTCATATAGCACAGTAACATCAGAGTAATCGATGCGACCCACCGGTCCATCACTAGATGCACAACAATCGAACGGACATGCAACAAGTAAGAATGTGCATCTAAATCTACGCAAGTTAGTAGAATTCCAACCAAACAAATGAAACAACAGGTCTCAGAAGGCAAAGCTTAACATAAAACAGATATAAACATGCGAAATCTACTGTACTCACAATGGGTGCGTAATTTAACTTTTAACCGATATTATTTCTCCTCGGGCTTTCAACCGGATCCACCAAGTACCCCAGTGTGGGGTAAACAACACCACAAGGGACCTGTTAAGTTAGTTACAACAATACCTCGTGTCAATAACCGTTTATTCATAAAACCAAACTTTATAAGTTTTGCAATATTTTTCCCATTTCAGGTCCATGTCTAAATTCAATCCATAATTAAGTTTGAGCCCATCTCATGATCATACATTGTCCTTTGTATAACCCTTTGTCATTTATGTGTTGTTTATGAGTTTCATTCAAAATACTCGAGTTTAGAGAGTAGAATTCTCAATTTTAGGCATTAAACTCGAATTTAATGGGTTAGATTCGAACCCACCATCGAATCTGATGACTAGATTCGAATCCCATGAGTAGATTCAAACCCATGTTCGAGTTTAGGGATAGATTCGAACCCCCCCCCCCCCTTCGAATCTGAAGACTCGAAAACACACTCGAATCTAGTACGAAAATCGAGTTTGTTCTTGCATTTCGACTGTGTTCTTGGCATTTTCGAGTTTGTTCATCTTACAACTTAAAAACATACATTTCTAAGCCTCAAATCACCGATATATCAAGTATGATGCCTAGATTCGTAACTATTATGCATATACTATCATATTCTTGCAATATTTCAAGCAAAACAAGCTCCAATTCACGTAAAAATGGCAGATTCGAATCTAAGTTCTTCAAAACCGAAATAAACAAACTTATAAGGGTCGATTCTTACCTCAATTCGTACGGAATCGAAAATCCAACCGTATATTGTTGTTGTACTCCTCGAGATCTTTCCGATGACGTATAAATCTCGATAATCGGACGGTCGGTTTGTGAGATATCTTAGAGAGATGTAGAGAGAATCTTCTAGAGAGAGAGAGAGAGTAGAGAGAGAGTGAACTATAGAAAATGAGAGGTTTTGACCATTTTATTCCCATTTTCACCATTTTGCACATTTCACCCCTCGACTTATCCGGTTCCATAAAATACTGATTTATTATCTTAAAATTATCATTAATAACTTTTAAATTCATAATACTCCATAACAATGATTCCGAGTTCAAATTTTCTTAAAATAGCAACAAACTTTCTAAATATCCCAAATACATAATAATTGCTCAAATTTCAACTTAATTATATATTTTCCACTTAATTAACCAAAATACAATAAAATAAATCCGAGGATGTTACACTTAAGGCTGATGCACAGGATGTTATAGTTCTAAAGGACAAACTGAGCGAACAGTGTGTTAGGTTAGAACTAATGTATGAACATGTTGAGGCATTAACCAAGGAGCTTAAATTCAAAGAAGTAGAGCTAGCAGAGTCTAAGGTAAATGTAGCTGAGGTCAACAGTAAACTTGAAAAGTTTAGGAACTCATCTCTTAACCTAGGGAAAATCTTAGATGCACAGCGTCAGTCTAAGAAGCCTGTAGGTCTAGGATATTATGAGAGTCCTCCACCTTTCAACGATAACTATGTACCTCAACCTCAGGAGAAAACTGAGAAATCAGTTGAATCAAAGGAAATACCGGAACCAGTGTCTGAAATTGCAAAGGAAAATGAAACTAAGGTGACTACTAATAATATCAAGATTAAGAAAGTTAAATTTGTGACATCCTCTAGTGATAAAACCTGTAGGACAACACAAAATTGACTTTAATGATCAGGAGGATGAACCAGTCGCTATAGTTGAAACAAAAGAGTCAGACACTAGCGAGACACCTAAGTCAAAGGGCACACACAAAAAGTCAATTGACAAAATGTCTTGCTTTAGATGTCACGAAAGGGGGCATGTTGCTTCTAACTGTCCACATAAGAAAGTAGATACTGCAGCTCAGACTGGAAAGCCGGAACAGCTTAAGCCTTCTCCAAGTGTTGCAAGCACTAGTAGTTCTCAGAATACCGAGAAAACTGTGCAAGCTGCACCAAAATCTGCTGTGAAACAAATACCCATGTCAGGTCGACCAAAAGAAGTGATTAGAACTAATTCACCAAATAAAGTCATTAATCAATCTAGGTCAGGACCACAACAGAATTATAGGAGTACCACACCTAGCAGAGCTTACACTCCGGTTAGGTCACACACTCTTGTAAGACATCAAACACCAGGTAGAGCTCAGGGATATCAGTCGGAAATGCATTATAATCGTAACTATACAAGAGCTCCACAGCAAATGCCTACTCAAAGGCCGAGGGTGAACTTAAATCACTCTGAACCACAACAGGCTCCAATTCAAAAACCCAAGTCACCTGAACGGAGAGATGGGTATTTGAAAGAGTTTAAGTATGTGGACGAGAATAATATTACCAAGTCAGTTATGGCTTGGGTTCCCCGTGATAACTAACCTATTTTCTTTCATGTGCAGGAGATAACTACAGGTCCAAACAACAAATGGTTCGTCGACAGTTGTTGCTCCAGGCACATGACATGGGAGAGAAGTCTAATTGCAGACTTCAAGGGAGGGAATCGGGGATTTGTATCATTCGCTGGCAATAAAGGAGGAAATATCACTGGTACTGGAGTGGTCACTAATGGGACTATCAAACTGGATCAAGTTTATCACGTTGATAAACTGGTTCACAATCTCATTAGTGTATCTCAAATCTGTGATAAGAAGAACTCAGTACTTTTCAACGATACTGAGGCGTTAGTGCTAAAACCGGGGTTCAAAGTACCTGAAGAGTGGATACTGATGAGGGCTCCAAGGAAGAATGACCTGTACATGCTCGACATGAACAAGCCGGAATCTTCGATGGGACCAATTTGTTTGCTATCAAAAGCTTCAGAGACTGATTCGGTTTTATGGCACAGACGTATGGCACACTTGCACCTAAGGAAAATGAACTACATCACGAAAAATGGATTGGTGCAAGGTGTTCCAATGAAGAATTTTCAGTTCGAGGATAAGTGTCTACCGTGCAAGAAAGGAAAACAACACAAGAAGGCACACAAGTCCAAGACTCAGAACTCCATCGCTGCCACATTCGATTTGTTGCATATGGATCTCTTCGGACCAATCAACAAAAGGAGTATAGGTGGTAGTTGGTACTGTTTAGTTATTACTGACGATTACTCATGCTTTTATTGGGTTTTCTTTTTAGGTACAAAGGACGAGACGACTGCCAAGCTTATCGGGTTCTTAGACCAAGTGGAAAATTCTTACGGAACGAGGGTTAAATGAATTAGAAGTGATAACGGAACAGAGTTTAAAAACATAGTTATTGGTGTATATTGCCTATCAAATGGCATAGTGCATCAATTTAGTGCACCTTATGAGCCACAACAAAATGGGGTGGCCGAACGAAAAAACAGGACATTGATTGAGGCAGTAAGGACCATGCTTTCGGATTCAAAGCTTCCTACCATGTTTTGGGGGGAGGCAGTGAATACCGCGTGCCATGTTTTAAACCGGGTCCTTTCTGTCAAATCATTGAATAAAACCTGTTATGAAGTTTTGAATAAACGGCCACCAAATTTAACTGGCTTCGAACCTTTTGGGGTACCATGTACTTTAATGAAAACAAAATATCAACCAAAATTTGGTGAAAAGGCTGACGAAGGTTATTTCCTAGGTTATGTGCCTAATTCACCAAATAATACACATGAACCCCAAACTGGTCCGGAATGGATATTTGATTATGACAAATTGTTTGAGTCATTTAACATTCCTTTGGATGAAAATGCAGGTACAATCGAAAAGGACATGTCGTCATTAAATCTGAATGACGAGGGTCATAGTTTTCCGAGGACCTCTTTTCAATCAACATCCGAGCTACATCAACTGAAGATAGATCTCCAGAATAAAATGATTCTGAAGTGCCTACAAACGAAAATCAGACAACAAATTCAACCTCTGAAGACAGTGTCCATGAGAAAGAAAATGTGGAGTCTGAAGTCGTTCCCTCGTTAGGAGAGATAGAATCAAATTTGGGAGATAATCTGAGAGTTGACGAGATAGAGACATCTAGGATCAACAAGAATCATCCTATTGAAAGTATCATAGGAAGTCCTAATGCTGGTGTGAGGACTAGGAGTAGTTTAAATAACAACACAGTGTTGTTGTCGATGATAAATGACTCCGAGGCCTTTCATACCTGCCTCTATTCATGTTTCATCTTGCAAGTAGAGCCGAAACATGTGCAAATGGCACTTAAAGACAACTCTTGGGTTGAAGCGATGCAGGAAGAACTGTCACAGTTTAGGAAACTAGAAGTGTGGGAGTTAGTTCCGTTACCTCGAGGAGAAATAGCAATAGGAACCAAATGGGTTTTTAAGTGCAAAAGAGATGATCAGGGTATAGTCACTCGCAACAAAGCAAGACTGGTGGTAAAGGGTTTCAACCAAGAGGAAGGAATCGATTACAATGAAGTGTTCGCGCCAGTGGCAAGGCTTGAAGCAATGCGTTTGTTTCTGGCTTTTGCTTCCTTCAAGGGTTTTAAGGTTTATCAGCTAGATGTTAAGATTGCTTTCCTTTATGGGAAAGTGAAGGAACTGGTATATGTGGAACAGCCGCTCGGGTTTACAGATCCAAAATATCCAGACAGAGTATATCGATTAGACAAGGCTTTGTACGGATTGCATCAAGCACCGAGGGCGTGGTACGAGACTCTATCCAACCATCTTTTAGAAAATGGGTTTGAAAGAGGGAGAATAGACAGAACACTGTTCGTGAAGCGAAAAGGAGAACATTTCATCTTGGTGCAAGTGTACGTCGATGATATCATTTTTGGATCATCAGACGAGCAAATGTGTACTGATTTTGAAAAGGTGATGAAGTCAAAGTTTGAGATGAGTGCAATGGGTGAGTTAAACTTCTTTCTGGGTTTGCAATTCGAACAGAGGAAGGAGGGCATGTTTATTCATCAGACAAAGTATGTCTATGACATCTTAGAGCGCTTCGGGATGGAAGGAACCAAGCTGACTACTCACTTCAGCACGCCGATTCAAATGAATCACAATCTCGGACCGGGTACAGAAAGTGATACCGATGTGGATGTGACGTTATATCGGGCCATGATTGGGTCACTTATGTATTTAACTGCTTCTAGACCTGATATAATGTTTGTTGTTTGTATTTGTGCTAGGTTTCAAGCTAATCCGAAAGAGATGCACATGAAAGCTGTGAAGCGGATTCTACGATTCCTCAAGTCGAAACCGAAGCTGGGACTTTGGTATCACGCGGAGGGCGATCTGGAATTGGAGGCGTTCACGGATTCAGACTACGGAGGATGCAGCTTGACGCGCAAGTCAAATACTGGAGGGTGTCAGTTCATAGGAGGGAGACTTGTTTCCTGGCATTGCAAGAAACAGACTTCATTAGCCGTGTCAACGTGCGAGGCCGAATATGTTGCTGCTGGTAGTTGCTGTTCACAGGTTCTGTGGATACAACAACAATTGCGGGATTACGGTTTGACTTATAATTATACTCCTATTAGGATAGATAACCAGTCAACAATTGCAATAACTAATAATCCAGTTAAACACAATAAAACCAAGCACATAGACATAAGACACCACTTTGTACGTGATTGTGCTGAAAAGAACTTAATCAAGCTGGTAAAAGTGGCAACGGATGATAATAATGCAGATTTATTTACCAAAGCTTTTGATAAGTCACGTTTTGAGTATTTGATTCAACTAAACGGAATGGGTAATCCAGAGTGAGTTGACCTTAGTAGAGTTTATTTTCTTTTATAGCATTAGCATTTCTTTCTTTTTATAGTAAGTTTAGTAGCTTAGGATAGTTTCCTTTTATAGTAAGTTAATAGGATATTTTATTTTCTTACTCTTATTTATGAAAAACAAAATAAAAAAAAGAGAGAAAACCATAAAAAGTTCAAAAAAAGAGAATATCAGAAAATGAGTTAAGTCTTAGATGCATAGGTTCAAAGTGACGAAAATTAGCACAGTTGATACAACCTCTAAGTGTTTAGCTTTCACACATAATGCACCTAAAATTCTAAGTGTTATACATTATCCAGTCTGATATGTTGGTAGGCATAATACATATAGGGAGTCTCAAGGTGTAACATCCGGCATTAAACCAGGTTAGCATATACGACCTAATCTGTATTTAATAGGCAATTATAACCTAATCAGTGATCATTAGAAAATTAATCAAGTGATTAACAAGGTTCATTAGAAAATTCAACTCAATTAGAATCAAATTCATCGGTGCGATGAATCGGGAAATCAATTAATCCGATCAATTTACGATATGAAGGATTAATTCAACTAAGCACGTAATTAAATTATGATTGGTAACACTAATCATACACGAATACAATTACTTAACATTAATTATACAAGACTAAAACAATTCATTAAAACAATGCATCCATAAGTATTTATGAAATTACATAAAAAGGAAAATACAAGAATACATTCTAAATTCAATTATACAAAAAAAATGTAAAATACATGGAAAATACCTTCACATGGCCAGCCCTCATAGTACACACACACACGCACACACTTGATTTTCAATTTTATATTAAGAAGACCATGCACCATCTACATCAAATCTCTTTTCTCCATTCCTTTTCATTTCACCATTCTCTTTCAATTCAACCAAGTGTGCACTCAACCTCCATTTGAAAGACCAAGACTTTTCCTATAAATAGAGAGCTTCCCTTTCATTATTTTCACACCAAAATCTCTCTTTTTTCTCTCTCAAAACCGGATCCACACACACACACACACACACACACTACAAACATTTTCATTCAAGTGTTCTTGGTGAAATTCAAGTGTTCTTAGTGAAGTTCAAGTGTTTTTGGTCCAAATCTTGCAAGAGTTCCAACTTCTTCTCAATTTCATACTCCTAACACTTCAAAGTAAGTAAATACTAGCTTATTTCATCTTATATTTATGTTTATATAAGTCTTGCATAATATATATAATCACCAACAACAACAAGTTTCATAAAAACTCAAGTTTATAAATTTCTAGTTTTTGTTTTTAAGTTGTTTCTTCAAATGTGTTTATAAATATATAAACACATCATATAAGTGTAAATATTATGAAAACAAGTGATATATACGTGTTTTATAACTTTTATACAAGTAGTATTTGAATAAACAACAAGAATCATAAATTGTTGGGTTAATCACGTCAAAAGGTAATATATTGTCACTGCTTTTTCAATTTAGGCAACATTTTAAATTTTTTTCTATTTGAGGTGACATACTTTCCATATCAAGTCAATCAAGGTAACCGTATCGAATTGAAAGGTAAAAATTACTGACATGACAGTTTCTTTATCCAGTTATCAATTTTTTTAATTTCTAATATTGCTTAATTATTTTTAAATTTGCTCAGAATAGCAAGTTATTATCAAAAAGTACTTTTAAATTACTCAAAATAGTGCAAATCATATAACAATTAAACTGTTGTTTCTGTAAAAAAAATATTGCATGGACAAAGAAACTGTCATGTTAGTAATTTTTACCTTTCAATTCGATATTGTTACCTTGATTGACTTGATTTGGAAAGTATGTTACCTTGATTAGAAAAAAATTTAGTACGTTGCCTAAATTGAAAAAAATGTGACAGTAGGTTACCTTACGAAGCAATTAACCTTAAATTGTTTCAAGTTTATAAACTGCGGATTTTCGGCAGAAAATTTATATCGACTTTGAAAAATCATTACTAATTCATAACTTAACGAAATGAGTTGATTCTTGTCTCAAAAGTTAGATCTATGTCTTAACTATAGATCTGGAGGTTTTCATAATTTATTTTGGAGTTTAAGACCTCCAGAAATTATTTGGGAAACCGAAAGTTTGCCAGCTCAAAAATGGCCAACATAGGGTTTTTAACGAGCTTTCTCACCAACCTAAATATCTCGAAAAATGTCCGTTCTTGATTCTAAAAATCCTTTGTATATAGTAGTTTAATGTCCTAGAAATCCAAAGTCTAAAACATTTTGGAGCTTGGTCAAAAACAGCCTCAAAGTAGGCCGAAAAACCTCCGAAAAAGCTAGAAAATTATATATATATAAACTTGACGTTTTAAGCGGATTTTATTTATAAACTTGTAATGTTGGGTGATTTAAGACATAAAAATCTATAAATATATATATCATCATATATTAGAGATATTAAGTCCTTATTATCATTTAGGACTCGATTAAACTCACTCGACGCATCATCCATCCATTTACGCTAAATAGCTTTTTACGCTCGTTTTTGCCATCGCAATCTCGATGAGTTCTCATAGCCCCTATTTTTACACTGTAATGTTTTGGGGATGAAATACATGCTTCGTTTTTATACGGACACGAAAATATCTTCATTTCTATTATGTATTACACATGTGGTTCCATCAGCCCTTATATCATGAACCGTTAATTGCATTTATTTGTAAGCGCGAATATATTGTGGATAGATCTATTGGGAGTCATGTCCCCCACTCGGGTTAGTTCGGGTCGTCTAACAGTGAGTGCATATATATTCAACACACGGTATTACAGTCGGGGAACTGCACAGGGCAAGCTCATTATAATTAAGCTTCGGTTGCATGATGATTTATATGTAATACATAACATGGAATTTATGATTTTATAAATTCAATCTCTATTATTGTTGTCCATACAAGTCAGATTTACGTGTAAACCTATGAGCTCACCAACAATTTTTGTTGACGTATTTTAGCGTGTATTTTCAGGAAATTAAGGCAAGTCCATCACATCGGTAGTATTTTCAAGCTTCCGCACTTAAGGAGTCGCACTCAATTTCAAACCGTCGGAGATTTAATTGCATTATTTTGGATAATTTAATTATGTATTTAAATCTCTGTATCTTGCGAACTACTCTTTATCATTTTCGGGTTATGTAAAACATTTCTATCTTTTAAAGTTATATCGATGTATTTTTTGAAAACGTCCATATAGTGGTCGTTCACTATGATTATGGTTACGCTTCCGCGACGTCACGCTTCGTTGCCAACCGGGGTAACGGGGTGTGACAGATTGGTATCAGAGCCATAGTTCTAGTGAACGAGGTTGCATTAGTACCTAGACTATAACTGCTACAAAAACTAAACTTTCTTCAAGAACTGTGAACACATATATGGACCCTGATGACAATAACATGTCGAACAATACGGTTATTATCCTCTTTGACTCAGAGGATGAATTCTCACCCATGGAACAAGGAAGCCAAGGTGACATTGAGGTGTAGTTTGGATCGGGAACCCACACAGACCAAATCAATGACGATGTAATGGACCCGTCAAAGCACAAAAAGGGCAATTGTGGCCCTGCAACACAAATTGCTCCACCATCACCATCACATATTCCACCCTACACCCTATTCAGAAACCATCCCAATGGACAATTGAAGAAATTCACCCCTAGGGAAAGGGTGTGACTAGCACAACGGGAGTCTATCCCGGTACCTGCCCATTAGCCAAGCCCGTCGCAGTAGTAACGGGCAAACATACGAAAGTGGGGATGGATGCCTCACACACTCCAAGAGTGGAGAAACGAGGATGAGATCCAAGGCCAGTTTGAAGTCGGAACACCATCTTCCTCTCAAGTGCCGACACTTACCCAGAAACCTATGTAACAAACGGTGCCTCTGTTGGTGGCAAGGGCCGCCAGACACGACCTCCAATTTCGACAAAATCCACCAAGAGGTCGGTAAGATCTTTGCAAGGCTTAAGCATGAGGCAATACAAACCACCAATAAACCTTGGGCCATCCAGAATACTCAGGCGATTCAACAAGACGGAATCAAGGAATTGTGACAGCGCCTAAAGCCCGCTGTGCAGAACTAACCCAATGACTTAACGCTCTGGAGTACGAGGAAACCCCGGAGGCATCTCATACTTAGTACCCTTTTATAGTATTTCTCTAGGATTTACTATCTGATACATCTTAGGGTGTGTAAGGCTTAAGAATTTATCGGAAAATTCCAACCATATCATGTACAAAGATTAGGTATCCAACATTTCAATGAAAAAAACTAAGTTTTATCTATAACTAGGAGCATGAGGATATGTAATACGACAATCTGCCTAAGAAATTTCAAACCCATAGACTTATCCTCTTACCCCATTAAATACCACTTATGCATTTCTACTATTTGATACCGGTGCTGATAGGAGCTTGATATCTACTAAGTTCAGTAAGCAGATAAATTCCATTCTTACACCATTAAGTGCCAGTTATGCTATTGAAGTTGATGACAGTAAGACGCTTAAGACGAATAATATAAGTCGAGGATGCTCCATAGAATTAGTAGGCCAACTCTTTGAAATAGACTTGATGCCCGTCAAACTGGGATGTTTTGTCGTGGTCATAGGCATGGATTGACTATCGAGGAATCGTGCAGAAATAGTGTGCAACAAGAAGACGGTTCATATACCTTTAGCCAATAAAAAGGTCCTTACTGTCCAAGGCAAAAAAAAAACATACCAAAGTAAGCATCATCCCTAGCATTAGGGCCCAGAAGTGTTGACAGAGAGGGAGCCAAAGGAAAAGCGGCTCGAAAATATTCTTATTATTTATGGTTACCCCAAAGTTTTTCCAGAACACATACCTGAACTCCCAACATCGAGGATCAAAAATCGGCCTAGTATCAGGTGCTGCACCAGTAGCTCGAGCACCAGGCCGATTAGCCCCATCAATATTGTAAGAATCTTCCAACCAACCGTAGGAGCTCTTAGATAAAAGGTTTATCTGACCGAGTTTCTCGCTTTGGAGGAGCTCCAGTTTTGTTTATAAAGAAGAAGGATGGAACCTTCAGAATGTGTATCAATTACCGAAAGCTAAATAAACTAAGAGAGTCGATATCCTCTCACAAGGATCAATGACTTGTTTGACCAAACTCCAAGAATTAAGCTTTTATTCAAAGATCGACCTATGGTCTGATTATCATCAGGTTAGCGTTCACAAGAAAGATAGTCCAAAGACAGCCTTCAGATTCCGTTATAGTCATCATTAATTCCTATTAATGCCATTTGAATTAACCAGGGCCCCAACGGTATTCATGGACCTCATAAATCAGGTGTGCAAACCTTATCTAAACAAATTCGTGATTGTGTTCATGAATGACATCTTAATCTACTCACAAAACAAGGAGGAGCTCAAGCATACACTTAAGACTGATTCTAGAGTTGTTGAAGAAAGAACAACTATATGCCAAGCTTTCTAAGTTTGACTTTTGGCTAAGATAGGTAAGATTTCTCGGGCACGTGATCAATAGTAAAGGGATCCAAGTCGACCCCGCAAAGATCGAGGCTATCATGAATTGGTCAACCCTTAGAACCCCCGTAGAGATACGACAGTTCTTAAGACTCGCCACTTATTATAGGCAGTTATTAAAAATTTCTCAAGGATCACCGGAGCTCTAACAAAACTAACCCGAAAATACATTAAGTATGATTGGGGCAAGGATCAGGAAACATCATATCAGTTATTAAAGAACAAACTATGCAGCGCGCTTATTTTATCCAAGAGAAGCAAGAAATTTGTAGATTATTGTGATGCTTCACACAATGGGTTGATATAGAAAGAGAGGGTCATAGCTTTTACTTATGAAAAACTTATGGTTCACTAGGTGAATGACACAACGCATGATCTAGATCTTGGAGCAGTAGTCTTTATCTTTAAGACTTGGAGACATTAGTTGTACGGTAACAAGTGTACTACACTCACAGACCATAAGGGCCTCCAACACATCTTGAACTAGAAAGAGTCGGATATGAAGTAGTGCCATTGGATGAAGCTAATAAGTGATTGCAACTATGAAAAATCGTTATCACCTGAGGAAAACTAATGTGGTTGCAGACGCTCAAAGCCGAAAGGAACGAGCTAAGCCATTAAGAGTACAAGCCCTAGTTATAACCATTCAACCAAACCTTCCTCTCTTAGTTCATGATGCAAAAGTAGAAGTTGTTAAGGAGGAAAATATGAACAATGAAGCCCTGCACAGAATGGATAAATAGTTTGGGATAAGGGCTAATAAAGAAAAAAAAATCCATATTTCATTAATGGAATCTGATTTCTCTGTCTGGTGGAATAAGAAAGCTGGCTATGGATGAAGGACACAAATCAGGATATGTCGTTCACCCTGGATCCGATAAAATGTATCATGACCTCAAGGAACTATACAGGTGGGCTAACATGAAGGATGACGTTGCCACATATGTCAACAAATTCCTATCATGCTCCAAAGTTAAGACCAAACATCAAAAACCATTTGGGTAGTAGTCGACCGCCTAACAAGATCCGCACATTCCTACCAGTCAAGGAGAACAACAGGATGAATAAGCTAGTCCAAACGTACCTCAAGGAAGTCGTCTCCGGACACGGAGTGCCTATTTCAATCATTTCGGATACGGGTAGCAGATTCACATCTAGATTTTTGGCAAACGTACAGCAAGCTTTGTGTACAAACTTGGACATGAGTACGACCTATCACCATTAGACCGATGGTCAAAATGAGTGAAAGATTCAAACCCTAGAACCTAAGTTAAGAGCCTGTGTAATGGATTTTGGGAAGTGTTGGGATACTCAATTACCATTAGAAGAATTTTTCATACAACAACAGCTATCACACACGGTTTAAGGTTGCTCCATTTGAGGCCCTGTACGGACAAAAGTGTCGATCACCCCTTTGATACGCCAAGGTCAGGGATAGTCAAGCCTTTGGCCCAGAAACCATACTTGAGACCACCGAAAAGATAGTACAGATACAGAACCGACTAAAAGCTACTCCAGATCGTCAGAAAAGTTATGTGGCCGTAAGGAGAAAGTCCCTTGGGTTTCAATTAGGAGAAAGAGTACCGATGAAAGTCTCGCCATGGAAGGGCGTGATACGATTAGGAAATCAAGTATAACTGAATGCTCGTTACATTGGACTAGTAGCTTATTGTTTAGAGCTACCACCAGAGCTTTGCAGCATGCACATTACCTTCCACGTATGCAACCTTAAGAAATGTCTGGCTGATGAAACACTCGTGATACCCAAGGACAAGTTGGAGTTAGACGATAAGTTGAACTCCGTTGAAAAACCTTTGGAAATAATGGACCGAGAAGTCAAGAAACAAAAGCACAGCCGGATCCCGATAATAAAAGTCAGATGGAACTCTAAGTGAGGTCCTGAGTTTACATGGAAACGCGAAGATCAGTTCCGGGAAAAATACCCTCATCTGTTCTCAAATACTCAAGCAGTGGAGAACACGAGCTAATTTCGAGACGAAATTCCCTTAACAGGGGGAGACTGTAACATCCGGCATTAAACCAGGTTAGCATATACGACCTAATCTGTATTTAATAGGCAATTATAACCTAATCAGTGATCATTAGAAAATTAATCAAGTGATTAACAAGGTTCATTAGAATATTCAACTCAATTAGAATCAAATTCATCGGTGCGATGAATCGGGAAATCAATTAATCCGATCAATTTACGATATGAAGGATTAATTCAACTAAGGACGTAATTAAATTATGATTGGTAACACTAATCATACACTAATACAATTACTTAACATTAATTATACAAGACTAAACCAATTCATTAAAACAATGCATCCATAAGTATTTATGAAATTACATAAAAAGGGAAATACAAGAATACATTCTAAATTCAATTATACAAAAAAAAATGTAAAATACATGGAAAATACCTTCACATGGCCAGCCCTCATAGTACACACACACACACACACACACACACTTGATTTTCAATTTTATATTAAGAAGACCATGCACCATCTACATCAAATCTCTTTTCTCCATTCCCTTTCATTTTAGCATTATCTTTCAATTCAACCAAGTGTGCACTCAACCTCCATTTGAAAGACCAAGACTTTTCCTATAAATAGAGAGCTTCCCTTTCATTATTTTCACACCAAAATCTCTCTCTTTTCTCTCTCAAAACCGGATCCACACAAACACACACACACACACACACACTACAAACATTTTCATTCAAGTGTTATTGGTGAAATTCAAGTGTTGGTCCAAATCTTGCAAGAGTTCCAACTTCTTCTCAATTTCATACTCCTAACACTTCAAAGTAAGTAAATACTAGCTTATTTCATCTTATATTTATGTTTATACAAGTCTTGCATAATATATATAATCACCAACAACAACAAGTTTCATAAAAACTCAAGTTTATAAATTTCTAGTTTTTGTTTTTAAGTTGTTTCTTCAAATGTGTTTATAAATATATAAACACATCATATAAGTGTAAATATTATGAAAACAATTCATATATATGTGTTTTATAACTTTTATACAAGTAGTATTTGAATAAACAACAAGAATCATAAGTTGTTTCAAGTTTATAAACTGCGGATTTTCGGCAGAAAATTTATATCGACTTTGAAAAATCATAACTAACTCATAACTTAACGAAATGAGTTGATTCTTGTCTCAAAAGTTAGATCTATGTATTAACTATAGATCTGGTGGTTTTCATAATTTAGTTTGGAGTTTAAGACCTCCAGAAATTATTTGGGAAACCGAAAGTTTGACAGCTCAAAAATGGCCAACATAGGGTTTTTAACGAGCTTTCTCACCAACCTAAACATCTCAAAATATGTCCGTTCTTGATTCTAAAAATCCTTTGTATATAGTAGTTTAATATCCTAGAAAACCAAAGTCTAAAACATTTTGGAGCTTGGTGAAAAACAGCCTCAAAGTAGGCCGAAAAACCTCTGAAAAAGCTGGAAAATTATATATATATATAAACTTGACATTTTAAGCGGATTTTATTTATAAACTTGTAATGTTGGGTGATTTAAGACATAAAAATCTATAAATATATATATATATATATATATATATATATATATATATCATCATATATTAGAGATATTAAGTCCTTATTATCATTTAGGACTCGATTAAACTCACTCGACGCATCATCCATCCATTTACGCTAAATAGCTTTTTACGCTCGTTTTTGCCATCGCAATCTCGGTGAGTTCTCATAGCCCCTATTTTTACACTGTAATGTTTTGGGGATGAAATACATGCTTCGTTTTTATATGGACACGAAAATATCTTCATTTCTATTATGTATTACACATGTGGTTCCATCAGCCCTTATATCATGAACCGTTAATTGCATTTATTTGTAAGCGCGGATATATTGTGGATAGATCTATTGGGAGTCATGTCCCCCACTCGGGTTAGTTCGGGTCGGCTAACAGCGAGTGCATATATATTTAACACACGGTATTACAGTCGGGGAACTGCACAGGGCAAGCTCATTTTAATTAAGCTTCGGTTGCCTGAAGATTTATATGTAATACATAACATGGAATTTATGATTTTATAAATTCAATCTCTATTATTGTTGTCCATACAAGTCAGATTTACGTGTAAACCTATGAGCTCACCAACAATTTTTGTTGACGTATTTTAGCATGTATTTTCAGGAAATTAAGGCAAGTCCATCACATCGGTAGTATTTTCAAGCTTCCGCACTTAAGGAGTCGCACTCAATTTCAAACCGTCGGAGATTTAATTGCATTATTTTGGATAATTTAATTATGTATTTAAATTTCTGTATCTTGCGAACTACTCTTTATCATTTTCGGGTTATGTAAAACATTTCTATCTTTTAAAGTTATATCGATGTATTTTTTGAAAACGTCCATATAGTGGTCGTTCATTATGATTATGGTTACGCTTCCGCGACGTCACGCTTCGTTGCCAACCGGGGTAACGGGGTGTGACAGATTGGTATCAGAGCCATAGTTATAGTGAACGAGGTTGCATTAGTATCTAGACTAAAACTGCTACAAAAACTAAACTTTCTTCAAGAACTGTGAACACATATATGGACCCTGATGACAATAACATGTCGAACAATACGGTTGGTATCCTTTTTGACTCAGAGGATGAATTCTCACCCATGGTACAAGGAAGCCAAGGTGACATTGAGGTGTAGTTTGGATCGGGAACCCACACAGACCAAATCAATGACGATGTAATGGACCCGTCAAAGCACAAGGAGGGCAACTGTGGCCCTGCAACACAAATTGCTCCACCATCACCATCACATATTCCACCCTACACCCTATTCAGAAACCATCCCAATGGACAACTGAAGAAATTCACCCCTAGGGAAAGGGTGTGACTAGCACAACGGGAGTCTATCCCGGTACCTGCCCATTAGCCAAGCCTGTCGCAGTAGTAACGGGCAAACACAAGAAAGTGGGGATGGATGCCTCACACACTCCAAGAGTGGAGAAACGAGGATGAGATCCAAGGCCAGTTTGAAGTCGGAACACCATCTTCCTCTCAAGTGCCTACACTTACCCAGAAACCTATGTAACAAACGGTGCCTCTGTTGGTGGCAAGGGCCGCCAGACACGACCTCCAATTTCGACAAAATCCACCAAGAGGTCGGTGAGATCTTTGCAAGGATTAAGCATGAGGCAATACAAACCACCAATAAACCTTGGGCCATCCAGAATACTCAGGCGATTCAACAAGACGGAATCAAGGAATTGTGACAGCGCCAAAAGTCTGCAGTGCAGAACTAATCCAACGACTTAACGCTCTGGAGTACGAGAAAACCCCGGAGGCATCTCATACTTAGTACCCTTTTATAGTATTTCTGTAGGATTTACTATCTGATACATCTTAGGGTGTGTAAGGCTTAAGAATTTATCGGAAAATTCCGACCATATCATGTACAAAGATTAGGTATCCAACATTTTAATGAAAAAAACTAAGTTTTATCTATAACTAGGAGCATGAGGATATGTAATACGACAATCTGCCTAAGAAATTTCAAACCCATAGACTCATCCTCTTACCCCATTAAATACCACTTATGCATTTCTATTTGATACCGGTGCTGATAGGAGCTTGATATCTACTAAGTTCAGTAAGCAGATAAATTCCATTCTTACACCAATAAGTGCCAGTTATGCTATTGAAGTTGATGACAGTAAGACGCTTAAGACGAATAATATAAGTCGAGGATGCTCCTTAGAATTAGTAGGCCAACTCTTTGAAATAGACTTGATGCCCGTCAAACTGGGATGTTTTGACGTGGTCATAGGCATGGATTGACTATCGAAGAATCGTGCAGAAATAGTGTGCAACAAGAAGACGGTTCATATACCTTTAGCCAATAAAAAGGTCCTTACTGTCCAAGGCAAAAAAAATACCAAAGTAAGCATCATCCCTAGCATTAGGGCCCAGAAGTGTTGACAGAGAGGGAGCCAAAGGAAAAGCGGCTCGAAAATATTCTTATTATTTATGGTTGCCCCAAAGTTTTTCCAGAACACATACCTGAACTTCCAACATCGAGCATCAAAAATCAGCCTAGTATCAGGTGATGCACCAGTAGCTCGAGCACCAGGCCGATTAGCCCCATCAATATTGTAAGAATAGTCCAACCAACCGTAGGAGCTCTTAGATAAAAGGTTTATCAAACCGAGTTTCTCGCTTTGGAGGAGCTCCAGTTTTGTTTATAAAGAAGAAGGATGGAACCTTCAGAATGTGTATCAATTACCGAGAGCTAAATAAACTAAGAGAGTCGATATCCTCTCACAAGGATCAATGACTTGTTTGACCAAACTCCAAGAATTAAGCTTTTATTCAAAGATCGACCTAAGGTCTGATCATCATCAGGTTAGCGTTCACAAGAAAGATAGTCCAAAGACAGCCTTCAGATTCCGTTACAGTCATCATTAATTCCTATTAATGCCATTTGAATTAACCAGTGCCCCAACGGTATTCATGGACCTCATAAATCAAGTGTGCAAACCTTATCTAAACAAATTCGTGATTGTATTCATGAATGACATCTTAATCTACTCACAAAACAAGGAGTGTAAGGTCTACCACTGCAAGATCTATCTAGACGCGGATCCGTGAACGAGTGCGGAATCCTCGTTGACGGTTAGACGGACAACTCTCAACCAACGGAAACACGGAGACTATTAGACGCTGAACGAACGACACACGAACGATCCTACGTACTAATTCTCTCCGAAACGGCACTCACCTAGCTGATAAACTCGAGATCGCCTCTTGCTTAATTCCTCACGAATTCTGCCAAAAGTCTGCTAATCATTCGAGTTTATCCCTAATTATAGACCCTGATTCGAGTCTGTTGTGGGCCAACCTCGAATCTGGCCCAAGGCCCATTCGAATCTGTCCATCTGACAGTCTCGAATCTAGCCTATATTCGAATCTATGGTTACATTCGAATCTATCACAGATTCGAATGTCAACCCATATATAATTCGAATCTAGCCTTTTACATATACAACTAAGTGTTTGAAACTTATGATATTACCTTATGACTGATTTTATCTTTGAACTTTATGTTTGAACTTCTTGTAATACGTTACATCAAGTTCAAACATACAAACACTGATAAATATCAACCATATATAAACATATATATATCAAAACACTTTGTTAAAACACTTTGTTAATACTCAGAATATTACTTAAACCATAATGCAGATCGATTAGACTGCTATCGTCACACAGGGTGTACCAACAGACTCCCCCTTGACGATAGCTTCTAATTATTTACATTACATCAAATTTAAGTACTAGAGCTATATATACTACTACCTGCATATAATCCAGCATCTATACAAACTTTAACTACCTTTTGGAACTTCCTGGCTTCAGATCTCCATGGTTCAGTAAAGAAGATAGGCTGATCATGAAGCTTCTTCAGGTCGTCCTTTGATAGGTTTATCAAATGCAGTGGATCATATACCTTCAAAATGACCTGCTCGTCTTGATCTTCCATGATAGCTTCAGCAGTGTCAATCTCTAGGTACCACCACTTCATGTTGCTCAAAACGTTCTGTGGCATTGGTTTCATTGGGACTTTCTTTAGACACCTCACAGGTTTGTATTCCATCCTGGCCCATGGCCTACCTGTATGAGGATCTATTCTCGACTGATCCTCGACCCTCTTTCCGGTCCTTGGCTTAAGTCGCTCAAACTTCCGAGATCTTCCTTCTTTCCTTATGATTCTTGCCACAACCTCAGCGTACTGGTCATTACCTATATTAATTAATTCTTTCCAAGCAAGCTCCTTTACTTCAATCTTGGGCAATGAGTTAAATGCTTTTAGTGTTCGCCTCAAGTATTGTAGTCCATCTCTTCTTTTCAAGATAAATAGCTGCAGTTCTTTGTCAAAGAACCAGCTTATAATGCCTCCTGAGAAGCTTCCAGCACCTGGAACTCTCATTTTCTTCTTCATCTTCAAACGCTCTTTCTTTTCCTCTTTCTTGAACCAAAGATTTATCAAGTCAGTCCTAGACGGCTCCTTCTCGGCCTCTTCAAGTTCTTTGTCCTCGACTGAGGCTACCTTGATATAGTCAATGTCAATCACATTATGATTTTGTCCTTCATATAGCTCCGTGATAGGTTGTGAATTGACAATAACCTCATTGACTTGATCGTCTTCATCATCCAACACTTCATCGTCTGATTTCCAGTCGACGACCTCCTCTGGAATAAACTCACCTTCCTCCAATTCTTCTTCTTCATCATCAAAGTCCATAAGCTCTTCCTCTATGTCTTTCAGTGCATCTATCATGTCACTGTCCAAAACCCTTGAGGAACCTGCTTCTTTTCCAGATCCTCCCTCTCCTCCTTCGGTACTAGGCTCCCCCTGAACTTGTGTAACTTGAGCTGCAGAAAAATCTACAGACTCAATCTCTTTGTTCGCACCGGGATCATCGCCTTCATGATCATCTTTTCTCTGCACCTCCTGATCTCGGCACGATGTCTCCCCCTGAGCCTGTAAATTTTTCATTAGCTGTTCAATTAGGGAGCGCATCGACCTTATCTCAGCAGACTGATCACAAACAAAGGATTTTAGCTCTAAGTTCTCTTCCTAAACTTTTTCCACAATCTTCTTTAGATCGGCATTCTCCTTGTCAAGATTTGCATTATGAGTCTGAATCTCACCGATTGCCTTTGTTAGGCCTAAGATCTGGATATTTTGGAAGTCAACTCGAGCTTTTAGTTGCTGAAACCTTTGATTGTCGGCGTATGAGGATGAGGTTGATGGGATGGATTGAATTGGAGTTGGAATGATCGGCGATGGGATGTATGGTTCATCATGAGGTGGTGATGATGGAATGGTGGTTTGAGGGTCCTGAGGTTGAGGAATTTCAGGTTGTTCTGCTGAAGCTGAAGAGGATCCTTGCATGAACCTGTGACGTTTGGCCCGTTGCCTTGTCACTAGTTGAGAAACTTCTTCTTCTTCGAAATCAGACTCCTCCAATTCCCTGTCCACTCGTCTCCTAGAACCACCTTCATTTATAATCAATCGCGAGCCATAAGTTCCAATTTGAACAGGTGGTTCAGTTGATACTGACTCAGGAGCTTCAACCTCTAACTCCTCCATCTCTTCTGATTCGGTTGCAGATGATGACAAAACGTTATCAGCCTGCTCTGGCTCATATTCCTCAACATCACGAAATATATCATCTTCATCTCCAGGCGGACTAAGCAGCTCACCCACTAATGCTGCTGCCACATCTTCATTTTCATTAGGACCAGAAGACCATATTTCTTCCAAGGTCTGAGCAAGTTGCTCAGATTCGGGGACTGCACCTGAAGTCCCTGCTTCTTGTGCCTGTGGTTGTTCACTTGTTGAAGGCCTGGATGCCTGAATTTGACTAGCAGGTTGTTGCTGTTGGCGTCGTGGATCACGCGGCCTAGCACGCGGCTGTTTTTGGCGTTGCGGTTGCTGTTGCTGTTGCTGTTGCTGTTGCTGCGGTTGAATATCAACTACCCCTGCCCAGTTGGCATCACCTGGGGCTTGAAATTCCCTGTCTACAAGTGCTCCAAATAATGGACGCGCCACCGGAACCGCTAACCTTCCTCGATGTGAGGAACAATCAGCAAATATGCATTTATCCATAACATTGACGCTCAAAGTGTCATCTGATTGTGGCAAATTTGGCAGGAAGTGCCTTATCAACATCATCACAAATCTTGGATACAGAAGGAATCTTTCTCTTTCAGGAGCTGTAATCTGATGGATGAATTCCGAGAAAAACAACTGTGAGAAGCTGAACTTCCTATTATACACCATCGCAATCACCCCTGATTGGATCTTTGAGACGATGTAATCAAAACCAGCCTTCTTTGGCGCCAAACAAACCATGAACACGTGGACCAGAAATCGCCACTGCCCTATCAATCCACTTTTCATATAAGATGATTTCGTAACGTCCAGACTATAGCCCATTCTCAGAAACGCGGCTTGCCTAATACTCAATGGAAAGTCTATAGGCCCGTCTTCTTGTTCCTGTGAACCCAGCTGTAGCACTTGGCGCAACATATCTGCTGAGAAGACTAATGGTTGTCCAGCGATTCTCGTTCTTAAAACTGTCGGGGTGACAGTGCAATCAACTTGTAAATGATCGTAAAACTGCCGCACATATGAAATAACAATTGGAATGTTATGGTATAGAGCAAAGCTAATCCTAGATTCAGCTAGGAAATCCAAAACTTGTCGATATCCCTGCGCCTCAGGGATATTATTTTCTGGATTGAGGACCATATTATGTTTCGGGACAAAAGCACGAATTGCCATATCTGCACAATAAATAAAACTGTTAGACTTATTAAAAATCAATAAACTTGTTTAAATTCAAAATTTGTTTTATTTTGTACTTGATTAAATACAAAATCTAACACAATTAAATTTCCACAAGTTTAATAAAGTTTAAATTAAACAAAATAAATAAAGTACCGATTCGAAGGGAACAGATTCGAAGTGTCCCTTTTCGAATCTAATGGACAGATTCGAATATCATGGTCATCTCGAATCTAATGATAGATTCGAGAAACCCATGAACAGATTCGAGAGTCCTAGAACAGATTCGAAGCCCCGACTAATGAATTTTCAACAAAAACCCAAGATTTTAACCATTTTGAACTTGGTAAATCACATACATTAGTTCAACTAGGTTCTAATCATTGATTTATGTCTTTAATTTGATCTTTTATAGGTCCAAACTTAGTTATTTAGCAAAAACCCTATTTTGACCTATAAAACTTCAAAAATCGACGTTTTGACCTGAAATTGTGTATAAAACTACATGAAACTTGTACAATCAAGTTGATTATACCTAGATACAGTAGTAGAATCGAACACACTAGCTTGAAACTCGACAAAATGTCGTTTAGGAGAAAAACGGTAGACTCGAGAAAATAGATTCGAAATCGCCTGAATAGATTCGAGAGTATAGATTCGACAACAGTAAGTATTAAATGACTTCACTGTTAACCTATTTATACTACCAACCTTCGAGTCTAAGAGTAGATTCGAATCTACTGACAGATTCGAAGTACACGTTATTCGAGTCTGTCTTAGATTCGAAACCTCCAACACTTAGAAAAATTTCGAAAATTTTGAAATAAGTTCAACTTTTCCAACTTTTTTCTACGGTATTGTGTAACCAGATAAACTATGCCAACTCTTTTACCCTAAGCAACAGATATTTCACGCAATGTTTATTTTATTCAACTTTGAATGCACCCTCAGTAACTTTTGACCTTTTACCTAAGTAAAAATTAAACTAACACTAAATAAGATAAAATAAAATAAACTAAGGTAAAAATAAAATAAAATAAAATAAAGTAAAATAAAATTTTGACCAAAAATTTAATCTATGTTGGGAAATAGTTTAAGTATACTCAAGCTGTTAGTTTAGACTTCTCAGACTGTTAGTAGATTCTTCATGTAAATACAAAGTTCATGCTGCTAGTTGAAGAAACTCAAGCTGCCAGTGTAAAAGTTCAAGCTGCCAGAACAAATCAACTCAAGCTGCTCAGTTCATGCTGTCAAGACACTCAAGCTGCTCAACAGTTTCATAAACAGAATGTGCTGATTTTCAGGGAAGATATTTACAAGAAGATTCCAGCATATCTACTATCAGAGAAGTCGTAGTCCTTCAAGGAAACACGTCAATAAAGCAATATAAATACATAGAATAGGTTTTTCTATTGTATAGGAGTTTCTGCATATTTTGAGTTTGTAATTGCTTTATTGTTTAAGTTTTTCATAAGCCTCTAAGGTTGTAAAACCCTAAGAACAGTTTGTGTTCTTCGTCTAATCTAAACAGATTAGAGGTGATTGTAATCATTGAATTCAGCAATACAAACAGTCTTGGTTACTTCTATATTTTATGCTATTATTGATTCTGAAAGTTTTTGTCAAAATAATTGAGTGTTATTCCGCAAACTTCTTAATTAAACTTTGATTCAAAGCAAGATTATTGATTTATACTCTGATAAATTCAAATCAGTTAATCTTGGTTATTCATAATTTTCATAAGTTATAGATCCTGACAAGTGGTATCAGAGCCACAGGTCGTTCTTTGTTTTTCAAAGTCGAAAACTTTCTTTCAAATTTTTAATCTTTTTCAATGGAATTTGAAAATAGCAGCAGTGGATCTGGGCAAGGACTCAAAGTGCCTATGCTCAAGCCCACTGAGTTTGAGATGTGGAAACTCAGGATTTCAACAGCATATTCAATTCATTGATTATGCCATATGGGAAGCTGTTGAATTTCCTCCTGCAGTTGATCCAGAACTTGATGCTGAGGGAAAACCAGTAAAAACTCCTCCAAAAACTGAACTTGAAAGGAAGGCTAGAATGAATGAAGTGAAAGCACTGACATTATTACAAATAGCCATTCCTAATGCTTATCAACATCAGTTTAAGAAGTTTTATACTGCTCACTCTCTTTGGAATGCCTTAGAGAAAAGGTTTGCTGGTAATGCAAGTACCAAGAGGAATCAAAAGGACCTTTTGAAACAGCAGTATGAAAACTTTTCTGGTGGCAAGAATGAAAACCTCACTCAAATCTTTGACAGGTTCAACAAACTGATAAGTGAACTGGAAAGTGCACGGGTCAATCTGGATCAAGATGAGGTCAACAGAAAGTTTCTCAGATCTCTTGGAGAAGAATGGACAGTCTATGCTGCACAGTGGAGAACAAAAGACACACTTAATGAAATAGAATTGGATGATCTATACAACAGTCTAAGAGTGTTTGAGACTGAAATTGACGCTAAAAAGAAATCCTTTTCTTATAATCACAACACTGCTCTTTTGTCCTCTGAAAAATCTAATAACTGTGATCCTTTTTCAGGTGGTGATGGCAATTTTGCTGAAACTCATTACGAAGCTTTTGTTGCCAATGATGGATTATTTGCTCTAAATGTTGAAGACTTGGAACAAATCCATCCTGATGATCTTGAAGAGATGGATTTAAAGTGGCAACATGCAATGCTGACCATGAGAGCCAAAAGATTCCTGAAAAGAACTGGAAGGACCAACTTTCAAGCCAAAACAGATGGTAAACCATCTTTTGATAAATCAAAAGTGGAATGCTATAAATGCCATAAGCTTGGTCACTTTGCCAGAGAATGTAGATCTCAAGGTCAACAGCCATCAAGGAGTTCACAGCACATCCAAGCTTCCTCATCAACAGCACTTGTCTCTCAAGAAGACAATGTGTTTGACTGGAGTGATCAGACAGAGGAAGAATTTCAAAATCAAGCACTGATGGCAGAAACCTCAAATGTCTCCTCAACTGAACTACCATCTGAGGTAAACTCTAAACTCTGCTCTCAATCATGCAAAAATATGGTTAAAAAATACAGAGATCATAATGAGAGCATGTGCAAAACTCTAGCTAAGATGGAAGAAAGGAGATATGAATATATGCAAGTCATAGAAGATCTGGAAAAATAGATCAATGACTACAAGGATAATGAGCTTCAAATGGGATATGATAGAAACTATCATGAATGGGAGAAAAAGGAACTCAACAAGAAAATAGAATCTTTGAATAAAAAGATAGAAGAATCTGAACAGAAGGTGTTAGAGGCTAATAAGAAACTAGAATCTGTTAACATAGATTTAGGTAACTTTAAGTTAGCAAATCAAAAGCTAGAACACCTAATGGAAGTTCAATTCAAAGATAGAGTCAAATCTCAGGTCAATCCCAAAGAAGGAATAGGATACAATGCTACTCCACCTCCATATAATAACAAGTACATTCATCCAATGAGTGAAGTTGCAGATAGACTTGTCAATGAACCACTAGATGAGTCTATGACTATTGTAGATCCTATCCTTGATAGCAGTCCTGAACCAAAGGAAGATAACAGTCAAAATAGAGACTGTGACACAAAGAGTGCACCCATAGAAGTCCAAGTTCCCAGTAAGAAAGGAAAAGAGAAGATGAGTGTATGCAATGCTACTCCACAAGTTTCTGTACTTTCTAACTGTAACACTGCATCTTCATCAAAAGGACCTAAAAGAGGTAAAACTGTTTCAATTTGCACATGCCAAAAGCATGGTGTTCAAAAGTTTCCTAAACAACAGCAGGTAAGAGGAAACCAGAGAAACAAGAACCAGAAATTGAAAGAAAAGTCTGGTGTTCCAATTCAAACTGCCAAAAGATGCTTTCACTGTGGAAGGAAGAATCACGTAGCCAAGGATTGTTTTTACAAACCAGCTGTTGCAAAACAGACTGTGCATCACACAAAATCAAATCCTAAACAGGCAAAGCACTCAAAAGTGAAACCTTCCACAGCAGCTCCAAAGAGAACAGTTGATCACAGATTTTCAAAAGTTAATAAAAAACAGTCCACACATCAAAAACAAGTTTTGGCAAAGCCTAAATCAAGTTTTAAACAAATATGGTGTGTCAAGGACAAATCTGTTGCTCAAACTGCTAAGTCAAAATCTGATGCTGTTAGTGCAAAAACTGAAACTGTTAGCACTACAAACACAGCTCAAGCTAATGAGCATCAAACTGGAGCTGTTAGTGATTCATCTTAGACTGTCAGAAGAAAAGATGATCAAAATAATTGGCTACCTCACATAATCACTAAATACTCTCCAAAGACTCCATCAGTAGACCTCACCAAATACAAGAAATCAAAAACAGTTTTTAGTTATGTCAATATACAAGGCCAACCCAAAACCAATTTGGTTTGGGTTTACTCCACTACTAACTAAGCTGTTATTTGTGCAGGGCAACCACAGGTCTCCTCATAGGACAAGATGGCATCTGGACAGTGGATGCTCTAGGCACATGACAGGCAATTCTGAATGCTTGTCGAATTTCAAAGGATTTGATGGAGGTTTTGTTGCGTTTGGAGGCAACTCAAAAGGAGGTAAGGTTACAGGTAAAGGTACTGTAATTGCAGGCAACATGACATTCCATGATGTTTTGTATGTTGAACAGCTTAAGTACAATTTATTGAGTGTCTCTCAAATCTGTGACAAACAAAACATTGTTCTGTTCACAGATTCTGAGTGCATTGTTCTTTCAAAGGATTTCAAAATTCCTGAAAATCTTGTTTTACTTAGAACACCAAGAAAGGACAATTTTTACTGCCTAGACACAGCTCTTTTGACTAAATCAAATACTTTAAGCTGTTTGATATCCAAAGCATCATCAAATGAGTCTGCTCTTTGGCATAGAAGGATGTGTCACATGAACTTCAGATCCATGAATGATTTAGTTAAAAAGAATCTGGTAAGAGGATTACCACAAAAGGAGTTCATTTGTGATGATCATTGTGTAGCTTGTCTTAAAGGTAAGCAACACAAAACTTCTCATAAGGCCAAAGAAGTAAATTCAATCTCATCTGTTTTGAGTTTGAATAAAAGGGCATACTGTTTAGTCATTGTTGATGATTTCACCAGATTTACTTGGGTTTACTTTCTTAGGTCCAAAGATGAAACTGCTGAGCTTGTTAAGTCTTTTATCCTTAAGATAGAAAACCAATCCAACTCCAAAGTTAAGGTGATAAGATCAGACAATGGGACTGAATTTAAAAATCAAGTTCTAAACAGTTTCTGTGAGTCCAAAGGTATTGCTAGACAATATAGTGCACCAAGAACACCACAGCAAAATGGTGTAGCTGAAAGAAACAATAGAACATTAATTGAGGCTGCTAGAACAATGTTAGCTGATTCCAATCTGCCTATGACTTTCTGGGCAGAAGCTGTTAATACAGCCTGTTATGTTCTAAATAGGGTTCAAGTTGTCCAATCTCAAGGAAAAACTCCCTATGAGTTATTCCATAACAGAAGTCCCCTAATAGCTTTCTTCAAGCCTTTTGGATGCCCATGTACTATTCTTCACACTAAGACTCACTTAGGGAAGTTTGAGAGTAAGGCTGAAGAAGGATTTTTTGTAGGATACTCAACTCAAAGTAAAGCCTATAGAGTATACAACAGTGTGTCTAAAACAATTGAAGAAAGTGCCAATGTTGAATTTATTGAAAATACTGCTAACATCAAAGGCACTGGTCCTGATTGGTTATTTGATTTAGATTCACTAACAAATTCTCTGAGCTTTACTGAGTTTACTGCAGAAGCTGATGCATACAGGGTTGAAGCTGCTAACACAAGTTGGGATGATTTCACCACTCTACCACTTCTGTCATGTGATCCTCCAGGGGTCCTGAGCACTCAACATGATGCAAATCCAGACACTGAAGTGCCATTTCAAAGTCCTGACAGCACAGCTCAACCACAAAAAGAAACAGCTCCAGTTTCCAGGCTAGCAGTCCCAACAGCTTCTCAAGCTGTTAGCCTAGAAACTCAAGCTGTTCCAGAAACTGAACCATTTACTGGTTCTGATGGTGATGACACAAATCTTGGAACGTCCTTCCAAACAGAGAGAGAACCCACACGAAGAGTTCATAAGTATCACCCTCTCAATCAAATACTGGGTGATCCAAGCACTCCTGTTCAAACAAGGAAGATGGTCCACAATGAGACTGCTGCTGCTGAACAAGCAGTTCCAGAATTCAGCCTAGCTGCTTTTGAACATGCCTGCTTCATGTCTCAACTAGAACCCAAAAAGGCATCAGAAGCACTAAAAGATTCATCCTGGATTGAAGCTATGCAAGAAGAGCTTTTACAGTTCAAAATTCAGAATGTATGGACTCTGGTGGATCTTCCTAAAGGAAAAAGAGCAATAGGTACAAGATGGGTGTTCAGAAACAAGAAGGATGAGAGAGGAATAGTCATCAAGAACAAAGCAAGACTAGTAGCACAAGGGTACACTCAAGAAGAGGGAATAGATTATGATGATGTCTTTGCTCCAGTAGCAAGAATTGAAGCCATCAGACTATTTCTAGCATATGCAAGCTTCAAAGGCTTTAAAGTGTACCAAATGGATGTTAAGTCTGCTTTCTTGTATGGGACAATTGAAGAGGAAGTGTATGTGTGTCAACCTCCTGGTTTTGAAGACTACAAGTATCCAGACAGGGTGTACAAGCTTGACAAAGCTCTCTATGGTCTTCACCAAGCCCCCAGAGCATGGTATGACACACTGTCATCATATCTTCTACAGAATGGGTTCAAGAGAGGCACTCTGGACAAGACACTCTTCACCAAATCCATCAAAGCTGAGATTCTTCTTGTCCAGATTTATGTTGATGACATCATCTTTGGCTCAACTAATGATAAGTTGTGCAAAGACTTTGAGGCCCTAATGCACAAAAAGTTTCAAATGAGTTCAATGGGAGAACTCACATTCTTTCTAGGGTTGCAGGTCAAACAGAAGCCTACAGGTCTATTCATAAGTCAATCCAAGTATGTCAAAGACATACTGGAAAAGTTTGGCTATCAAGACACAAAGGTTGCAAGCACTCCAATGGATCCTCATAAACAGCTCCACACTGACAAAGATGGCATAGATGTGGACATTCATCTATACAGATCCCTTATAGGATCTCTCATGTATCTAACATCTTCCAGACCTGATATAATGTTTGCTGTTTGTGTGTGTGCCAGGTTTCAATGTTCACCAAAGGATTCTCACTTGGTTGCTGTTAAGAGAATTTTCAGATACCTTAAAGGCCAACCACATTTAGGCCTCTGGTATCCCAAAGACTCTCCTTTTGAACTAACTGCCTATTCTGACAGTGACTATGGAGGTTGCAATATTGACAGAAAATCCACAACTGGTGGATGTCAATACTTAGGAGCAAGACTGGTCTCTTGGCAATGCAAGAAACAAACAACTGTCTCCACATCATCCACTGAAGCAGAATACGTAGCAGCTGCAAGCTGCTGCTCCCAGGTAATGTGGATTCAAAATCAGCTCAGAGACTATGGTATGAATTTCTTATCCACTCCTATCTATATTGACAATTCAAGTACCATTAGCATTGTGCAAAATCCAGTGAAATTCCCAAAAACCAAGCATATAGAAATCAGATTTCACTTCATCAGAGATAGTAATGAAAAGAAGTTAATCCAAGTTACCAAGATACATACAGATGATCAGCTAGCTGATCTATTTACAAAACCTTTTGATGTAGGAAGGTTCACTTTCCTAATATCAAACATTGGTATGGTAAACATGGATTAATTGCTTTTTATCAACTCAATATGCTAATTTAAGGGGGAGACACTGTTTTATTGAAAAGTTGCACAATTTTACACTAACAGCATGAGTCTTTTCTCATGCTGCTAGTTCATCGTCTCATGCTGCTAGTTATTTTCACTTGATCTGTCAAAGTGTGCAGGGTATTTAGGTAATTTCCCAAATGTGTGCGCGGGACCTAACCTTTTCGAAACCTTTAAAGGTCCCAGTTTCGTTCAGTCGTAACTACCAGTTACATATTCTTCTTCCACGGCCTTCTGATTTCTCTCTGAACGATACACACATTCTTTTCGAACCCTAATCCCCAAATCTTCGTTTCTTGATCAATGGAGTTCGTCAAAGAACACAACTGCCTCCCATACACCCTGAAACACACTGACCTTCAACCGTTCCATGAGATGATGGACTTCCTCAGGCACTCCCATATCCACTATGCCCTCAATATCAACCCCACTATATACATATCCCATATTGAGCAATTCTGGACTCATGCCTCTGTCCAAACCATCAACGGAGTGCCTACCCTGACTTCCAAAATCGATGGTACTACCATCAACATCACCGAGGAGTCCATCAGACATCATCTGCATCTTCAAGATGCCGCAGGTATAAAAGACCTATCTCTTACTGATTTACATTTTGGTCTTCAAAACATTGGGTATAGGGGCCCTGCTGATTCTTTTACTTTCTTGAAAGCACACTTTTCTCCTAAATGGAAATTTCTTGTGCATATTATTCAGCAATGTTTAAGCCCTAAAAGAACTGGGTGGTCTGAATTTTCTTCAAATATTGCCACTGCCTTAGTGTGCTTTTCTACTGGCCAACAGTTCAATTTTTCAAATATGATCTTTCAGGGAATGTTAAGGCATCATTCCTTGAAGCATGGGAAATTTTTGATGTATCCTCGATTTTTGGCAAAAATAATTGCACACACCTGCACAAATTCTTCAAATTTACATAAGAGGATATATGTTTCCCATAGGCACTCACTATCTTCAATAAAAAGGCTGATAAAGCCAAGTGCCAATTTTGTTAGCATTGATGCTCCATTGCCTTCTGCAATGATGAACATCATTCCAAGAAACAGAGGAGAAGGGCCTGAGCAGACACAACCCAACATTACTGCTTCAACCCCAGGACCCCAACCCACTCCTCATGATACAGATATTCCCTCTACTCCTTTTGAACAACCCATACGCCCACTAAAACATCTATATAAAAGGAAAAGGGGACGAGGAGCTCCTTCCTCCTCTTCCCTTAGACAAGAGCCATATATCCCTGTGCAGGAGGACACTTCTGCACAGCATATCCAAAGGGAACCAATTGAGGACACTCCCAACCTCAATCAAGAGGTGAACATCTCTTCTGAGACTGTTCATATAGGTTCTGTGGCTGGCACTACTGATGTCTCTGCACAAGAGGCACAGGACAGGGCCAACATCTCTAAGACCACACCCATGGCAACAGCAAGTGTGCAAACGCAAGCTGGAAGTCCCCAATACCAAGAACAGAGGGGCCCTGAAGTTCCTACTTCTGGTATCAATGTCAGTGATAGACCACAAACACCCCTGGTGTTTTCTGATCTTGAGACTAGTCTGCAACTGATGCTATTAACGGATCCTAAGCTGAAACCTGTTGTAACAATGTTGGAATACCAAATGTCCATCATTGCTGCACAGGGGGCACAAATTCTTGCACTCAAACAGGCAGAAGCTGCTCAAAATCAGAAGCTGGCTAATCTACACAAAGGGTTTACTTTTTGTGGAAATAAGCTAATCAAACTAGAGCAGATGATTCAAACCCATGTGGCAAAGGTTGTAGG
>JAANYP010003023.1:3187717-3297717 GCA_020465985.1 Centrapalus pauciflorus
CTAGAAAGTTCCTGAACCGTCCAAGCCAGCTCCAACACCAACAGTCCAAGCAGCATCAACAGCTCCATCTTCTAGGCTAGCAGTCCCAACAGCTTCTCAAGCTGTTAGCCTAGAAAACTCAAGCTTCTTCTACAAGAGCAACTGGAGTTGTTATAAGAGAAGGTATTCAAGCTCCATCCAGTTCAGTCCAAGCTACATCTTCTGCTACAAAAGATAGGGCAAGGGTATCTCATGAGTCTCCAAAGCACAAGTTTTCTTCCAGAAAAGCCCAGATTGCCTTTGATGCTGAGATTGCCAGGAAAATTCGCAGAAGAACAAGATCAGGCCTTAGACCAGCAAACCATGCCCCAATGCAAGATGATGAAACCTTAGGAGATTACCTAAGAGGGTTTGTGGTCAAGCAAGGTGAAAGGAAGAGGAAGATTGCAACTGGGCATACCAAGGCTGAAAATAGAAGTCTTGATCAATTTTTGCCGTTTGCAGCAGACATTCCAAGAAAAATTGCTCATTCCATGAGTACTGAAAGGCTGCAGGAAATACAGATAAGAATGGAGAAAAGAAAGAAAACAAGGTCTCTCGCAGTTCAGCCAGTACCAAAAGTTCAACCGTCCCAATCAGTCCAACCATCAACAAACCAGTCCAAACTGAAGCTGCCAGTGCACCTGCTCCCACTGATCAACCTACGTTCTGTTCCATCATTGTAAGAGGGTGATCTTTCAGCACCATTGCCAAAAAGCTTGGAAATAGAAAGTTGTTGATCAACATGACTTCACAAAGCCAGAAATCAACTACGGTTTCCAGCTCTGCTTTGGATGAAAGAAATATAGGGTCAAGTTTTTGATAAGGAGAGAATCTGGACCAGAGAGGAGTATGATACATTCTGGCAGATGGTCCATAGCTGGACCAGGATGAACTATAAAGATGTACCACATAGGGTCTGTTTCTCACAGTCAGATCTGATCTTCCACAAGTAAAAAAACTGATCACGAGTCTAAGTTCAGTTGCTGATGCTGAATTTGCAAGAAAAGTGGAAGATGCTGAGAAGAAAGGGAAGCAGATCAAGGAAGTACATATTTTTTGTCAAATCCAGAACCTAAGAATTCAATTCAAAGATGGATTTGGTATTTTCTTCAATCTCGAGTTTATAATTTTTCAAAAGATATGTGCTTCAAATAAAAATCAGTTAGGATTCTTGTGATAAAGAAGAGATGAAGAGAGAATTTTTGAAGGCTATAGATCAGAAGCTTGCACAACTGTTGTAAGTTTTTGAGAAAGCCTTGGTTTATAAATAACAGTTTACTTTTTCATTTCCTTATTTGTATAGAACTTAAAGTCTTGTATAAAGAATTTAAGTTAGGGGGAGATTGTTGGGAAATAGTTTAAGTATACTCAAGCTGTTAGTTAGACTTCTCATACTGTTAGTAGAATTTCTGTGTAAGTACAAAGTTCATGCTGCTAGTTAAAGAAACTCGAGCTGCCAGTATAAAAGTTCAAGCTGCCAGAGCAAAATAACTCAAGCTGCTCAGTTCATGCTGCCAAGTCATTCAAGCTGCTCAACAGTTTCATAAACAGAATGTGCTGATTTTCAGGGAAGATATCTACAAGAAGATTCCAGCATATCTACTATCAGAGAAGTCATAGTCCTTCAAGGAAACACGTCCATAAAGCAATATAAATAGACAGAAGATTGTATAGAAGATATACGCATAGAATTAGAGTTTTCTGCATATTTTGAGTCTGTAATTGCTTTTTTGTTCAAGTTTTCTTAAGCCTCTAAGGTTGTAAAACCCTAAGAACAGTTTGTGTTCTTCGTCTAATCAAAACAGATTAGAGGTGATTGTAATCAGTGAATTCAGCAATACAAACAGTCTTGATTACTTCTTATGTTTTATGCTATTATTGATTCTGAAAGTTTTTGTCAAAATAATTAAGTGTTATTCCGCAAACTTCTTAATTAAACTTTGATTCAAAGCAAGATTATTGATTTATACTCTGATAAATTCAAATCAGTTAATCTTGGTTATTCATAATTTTCATAAGTTATATATCCTGACACTTCCATCTTAGCTAGAGTTTTGCACATGCTCTCATTATGATCTCTGTACTTTTTAACCATATTTTTGCATGATTGAGAGCAGAGTTTAGAATTTACCTCAGATGGCAGTTCAGTGGAGGAGACATTTGATGTTTCTCCCATAAGTGCTTGATTTTGGAATTCTTCCTCTGTCTGATCACTCCAGTCAAACACATTGTCTTCTTGAGAGACAAGTGCTGTTGATGAGGAAGCTTGGATGGGCTGTGAAGTCCTTGATGGCTGTTGACCTTGAGATCTACATTCTCTGGCAAAGTGACCAAGCTTATGGCATTTATAGCATTCCACTTTTGATTTATCAAAAGATGGTTTGCCTTCTGTTTTGGCTTGAAAGTTGGTCCTACCAATTCTTTTCAGAAATCTTTTGGCTCTCATGGTCAGCATTGCATGTTGCCACTTTAAATCCATCTCTTCAAGATCATCTGGATGAATTTGTTCCAAGTCTTCAACATTTAGAGCAAATAATCCATCATTGGAAACAAAAGCCTCATAATGAGTTTCAGCAGAATTGCCATCACCACCTGAAAAAGAATCACAGTTATTAGATTTTTCAGAAGACAGAAGAGCAGTGTTGTGATTATAAGAAAAGGATTTCTTTTTAGCATCAATCTCAGTCTCAAACACTCTTAAGCTGTTATACAGATCATCCAATTCTATCTCATCAAGAGTGTCTTTTGTTCTCCACTGTGCAGCATAGACTGTCCATTCTTCTCCAAGAGATCTGAGGAACTTTCTGTTGACTTCATCCTGATCCAGATTGAACTTTGCACTTTCCAATTCACTTATCAGTTTGTTGAACCTGTCAAAGATTTGAGTGAGGTTTTCATTCTTGCCACCAGAAAAGTTTTCATACTGCTGTTTCAAGAGGTCTTTTTGATTTCTCTTGGTACTGGCATTACCAGCAAACCTCTTCTCTAAGGCATTCCAAAGAGAGTGAGCAGTATAAAACTTTTTGAACTGATGTTGATAAGCATTAGGAATGGCTATTTGTAATAGTGTGAGTGCTTTCACTTCATTCTTCTAGCCTTCCTTTCAAGTTCAGTTTTTGGAGGAGTTTTGACTGGTTTTCCCTCAGCATCAAGTTCTGGATCAACTACAGGAGGGAATTCAACAGCTTCCCATATGGCATAATCAATGAATTGAATATGCTGTTGAATCCTGAGTTTCCACATCTCAAACTCAGTGGGCTTGAGCATAGGCACTTTGAGTCCTTGCCCAGATCCACTGCTGCTATTTTCAAATTCCACTGTAAAAGATTAAAAATTTTGAAGAAAGTTTTCGACTTTGAAAAACAAAGAACGATCTGTGGCTCTGATACCACTTGTCAAGATCTAAAACTGAATAACCAAGATTAACTGATTTGAAATTTATCAGAGTATAAATCAATAATCTTGCTTTGAATCAAAGTTTAATTAAGAAGTTTGCGGAATAACACTTAATTATTTTAACAAAAACTTTCAGAACCAATGAAGCATAAAACATAAGAAGTAATCAAGACTGTTTATATTGCTGAATTCAATGATTACAATCACCTCTAATCTGTTTTGATTAGACGAAGAACACAGACTGTTCTTAGGGTTTTACAACCTTAGAGGCTTAAGAAAACTTAACAAAGCAATTACAGACTCAAAATACGCATAAAACTTCTATTTTCTTCTATACAATATTCTGTCTATTTATATTGCTTTTTGGACTTGTTTCCTTGAAGGACTATGACTTCTCTGATAGTAGATATGCTGGAATCTTCGTGTAGATATCTTTCCTGAAAATCAGCACTTTCTGTTTATGAAACTGTTGAGCAGCTTGAATGTCTTGACAGCATGAACTGAGCAGCTTGAGTTGTTTTACTCTGGCAGCTTGAACATTTACACTGGCAGCTCGAGTTTCTTCAACTAGCAGCATGAACTTTGTATTTATATAAAAAATCTACTAACAGTCTGAGAAGTCTAACTAACAGCTTGAACATACTTAAACTATTTCCCAACATATTATTTATACTCAAATACAACAATTGAGTATTTACGAAACACACCCTTGAACTATTACAATGTATTGTTTTCAACTCTATATATAATTGTACCCAACAAATAAATACAGAAATTAAGTAAGTTAATTGTGAAGAAACGTAATTAAAACTGATGGTCTAAGTTGTTGGTCAAACCTGTGATGAGTAGGGTCATCACAAGCTGTTCATTCCTCAAGCTAATCATTCAACCTGTGCAGCTATGCAAGAACAGGTTGTGTTCAATAGTTGATCAGGTTACAATACAATATCTTGTATGACAGATTGAGAGGGTGAGCAGGTTGGAGGTTTGATCAACAGAACAGGGTTGAAGCAAAAACTGATGGTATCAAACCTGTTATACGCTCAAGCTGTTCAAGTTTTCAGAATTTGGCTGAGTGTAGAACATGCATAGCCTGTTCTATCTAAGCTGTTCTGAGAAACTTGAGCAGTGTGAGACATATAATGCCTTAGAGTATTTAGGACACTTAGTCACTTTTATTTAACATGCCCAGCTTGCTTACAAGATAATTAAACATGTTTTCATTAAGAGGCTTGGTGAAAATGTCTGCAAGCTGTTCATCTGTGGAAATAAAATTTACCTCCACATTACCTTTCTGGATGTGATCCCTGATCAAATGATGTCTGACTTCTATATGCTTTGTTCTGGAGTAAAATACGGGATTGTTGGAGATGGCTATAGCACTTGTATTATCACACAGAATAGGAGTATTCCTATATATAAGGCCATAGTCTTCAAGCTGATGCTGCATCCACAGAATCTGCTCACAGCAACTTCCAGCAGCAATATACTCAGCTTCAGCAGTAGAAGTAGAAACTGAGTTCTGCTTCTTGCTACACCAACTTATCAACTTACAACCAAGGAGTTGACACCCACCTGTTGTGCTTTTTCTGTCTAGCCTGCAGCCTGCAAAATCGAAATCTGAATATCCTGTTAGCTCGAGACTTGAGTCTTTGGGATACCAAAGACCCAAACCTGGTGTACCCTTAAGGTATCTGAAGATTCTTTTTACAGCAGCTAGATGGGATTCTTTAGGATCAGCTTGAAACCTAGAACATAAACAGGTGGCAAACATAATATCTGGTCCACTAGCAGTTAAACATAGCAAGCTCCCAATCATGCCTCTGAGCTGTTACTGAAACAGCTTTGCCACTGGCATCTGCATCCAACTTTACATTGGTTGCCATTGGAGTTTTAATAGGAGAACTTTGATCAAATTTAAACTTTTTCAAAAGATCTAAAGCGTACTTTCTTTGATTTATGAAAATTCCATTTGACGTTTGTTTAACCTGTAATCCTAAAAAGAAAGTAAGTTCTCCCATCATACTCATTTCATATTTTGATTTCATGAGTAATGAAAAATTCTTGCATAACTACTCATTAGTAGAACCAAATATTATGTCATCCACATAGATTTGAACAAGCATAATGTCAGACTTCACCTTCTTTATGAATAGTGTGGTATCTACTTTCCCTCTGGAATAACCATTGCTCATAAGAAAATCAGTTAGAGTGTCATACCAGGCTCTAGGGGCTTGTTTTAGACCATAGAGAGCTTTGTCCAACTTATAGACAAAACCTGGATGATGTTCATTTTCAAAACTTGTAGGCTGCTTGACATACACTTCTTCTTGCAGCTTTCCATTCAAAAATGCACTCTTTACATCCATTTGAAATACCTTCATACTCTTGTGAGCAGCATAGGCTAGAAACAAACGAATTGCCTCTAACCTGGCCACTGGAGCAAATGTTTCATCATAGTCAATACCTTCTTCCTGTCTGTATCCTTGAGCAACCAGTCTTGCCTTATTTCTAATAACATGGCCTTGCTCATCTATCTTGTTCCTGAAAACCCATTTGGTGCCAATTATTGTTTTTCCTTTAGGAGCAGGGACCAGTTTCCATACTTTGTTTCTCTCAAACTGACTGAGCTCTTCTTGCATGGCAGTGATCCAATTGGCATCTTTCAGAGCTTCTACCACTTTCTTGGGCTCCATCAGGGACACAAAACTAGAAAACATACAAAAGTATCCTAAGTTGTCCCACCTTGTTTGCACCCCTTTGTTGATGTCACCAATTATTTGATCATTTGGGTGACACCTGATCCACTTAGGATCTTGCCTCAATGAAGATTCTTCTGAGTTATTTGCATCTTCAACAGGTCCTGTTGAGCAGCCTTCAAGAATTTTTAGACACACTGATATCTTGAGCCTGTTAACTTGTTGAACATGACTCTCCATTGTTGAACACATCAGCAGAGAATCCAGGAAAATCAACATTGATTGATTCAGGAAATGATGTTGTAATTATGTTAATACACTTACTCACACAGGGTGTATCAACATAGTCATCATCATGGCCATCATGATTAACAGGTTCCACTATAGATGTAGTGGAAGCTTTTGAGTCCTTTTCTTCATTGATGAAATGCATAAGATCATCAAAGCTGAACTCTCCTGAAACTGATTCAGGAACAGCTTTGGTGGAGGCAATCCTAGACTCCTCAAAGGTGACATTGATAGATTCATCTATCACCTTTATCTTGTTGTTGTATACTCTGTAGGCTTTGGAGATAGCAGAATATCCAACAAACACACCTTCATCAGCTTTGGGTTCAAACTTTGCCAGTTGGTCCCTCTGATTCAGAATGAAGCAGGGACATCCAAACACATGGAAGTAGCTAATGTTTGGCCTTCTCCCTTTGATTAACTCATAGGGAGTCTTGTTGAACCTTTTCACCACCAAGGATCTATTTTGGGTGAAGCAGGCAGTGTTGACAGCTTCAGCCCAGAATGATGAAGGTAAACCTGATGCATACAGCATGGTTCTAGCAACTTCAATGAGAGTTTTGTTTCTCCTTTCAGCAACTCCATTTTGTTGAGGAGTTCTTAATGCTGAAAAGTTCGGTGAGATCCCTCTTTCTTCACAGAAGTCCTCAAGAGTACTGATTCTGAATTCAGTACCATGATCACTTCTAAGCTGCTTTACTTGAGCAGAGTTCAGCATCTCCATCTTTTTGATAAATCCAATGATTTCTCTAGCAGCCTCTCCTTTGCTCTTCAGAAAGATCACCCATGTAAATCTGGAGAACTCATCAACCATTACTAGAGTGTATCTTCTTCCTCCTAGACTTGGGACACTGACTGGTCCAAACAAGATCATATGGATTAAGAAGAGAGGAGTAACAATAGAGAAATTGTGCTTAGATTTAAAAGATGTTTTTCTCTGCTTGCCTTTCTCACAAGTTGTGCAGAGTTTATCCTTAACAAAGGTTATATAAGGCAAACCTGTTACCAACTCTTTCTTACAGAGTTTGTTGATATTCTTGAAGTTCAGGTGTGATAGCCTTTTGTGCCATAACAAGTTCATGTATGCATTGCTTCTGGAGATAAAGCAGGTTTCAGTTGTGGGATCAGCAAATTTCATGTCCACAACATATACACCTTTCTTCCTTTTTGCACACAGCACAACTTTGCCTTGTGGATCCAATATGTAACCCAGGTGCTCATCAAAGTTAACCTTGTAGCCAGCATCACACAGTTGACTTATGCTTACAAGATTATGTTTTAGCCCAGACACATAGTCTGCCCTTTTGAATACTGCAGCACCAGCTTGAAGAGTTCCATATCCTTCTGTGGATCCCTGTACATTGTCACCAAATGTGACTTTTGGCCCTTTTTCAGGCCTGAGATCACTCAGCAGATCCTACAACCTGTCATATGTCCTGAGCAGCCACTGTCCAAGTACCAAACCTGGGATGGTTGTTTGTCCTGCAGAGTGTCATGGGAAAATATTAGTTATTTTTAGGGGAACTCATCATAGGGATGAGTTCTCCTACTTCATCAACATTTGTTGATGGGCCAGTGATATCCATACTAATATTCCTAATTTGGATTGTATCAGCTTGGATACTATCATCATTAACTATGTTACTTCCAACACTGCTTGTTTTTGCAATGATGGAACTAGCAGAGTCAACAGGCCAGTCTTTGGCCATATGTGTCTTCTTCCCACACTTATAACATTTTCTCTTTTTAGTCTTTTTGGAAGAAGAACTTCCAGAAACGTATTCTGAATTATTTTTATTGATTCTATCAGCAGGTTTAGCAAATTTATTGTTATTTTTAGAAGAATCAAGAGTTTGGGTGGAAGGCACAATGGCAACAGCTTTGCATGTATCCTCTTTCCTCTTTTTAGGAGGACAGATATCAAATACATGTAGCTTGATTGGCCTTTGACCTTCCACAGGTTTGGGAAACTTATTCCCAAATTTCTCAGGTTGAGCAATGGCTTTGCCTTTGCCCTTACAGAGATGTGATGTATGTTGCATATTAACATAATCACAGCAGATTTGCTTTCAACATAAGACTTATTCTTGTTGAAGGCAGACTGCTTACCTTTTGAAAACTTTTGTCAAAATGGTCAGCATCAAAAGGATTAATAGGTCTCTTACCATCAGCTTTAGACCCTGAGCCTGTCTTGTCAACAGGTTTAGAGTCCACAGCTGCAGCTTGAGCTTGTTTTCCTTTCTTTTGCTTGTGTGAACTAGCTGGGCACTTAGCAGACTGATTTGATGGAGAACACATTCCATCATCAGCTTTTGGAGCTTTTTCACACAAGCTGTCAGTATTTGAGGCCTGACAAACCTATTTGTTGAGACTAGCTTACCATTCACTTTCTGGATGCAAGTGATTGGAAGCTCACCCAGAGTGGATAAGTCATTTTTCAGATTATTTATCTCAACAATTGAAGCTGCTTTGTCAAGATCCCCTCCAAGATAGGCTTGGATTTGAGCAGGGATCTGTTGACTGATGCAATGCCTGACTTTTTGTGCAGATTGGCACCGAGAGTCAACAATTTTTTGAAGCTTTGCATGTGTTATGTCTGTTTCTCTCTTTTCTTATAATAAAATGGAATTGATTGTTTTAATTCATCAAGTTCAGTTTCCAACTTATGGAAACTTCCAGTTTACTTGTTTTTATTTCAAGATCAGCTTTTAGCTTTGAGATTTCAGATAACAAAACATTATGCTTCTCAACAGCAGCTTTTAAATCAACAAGCATATATTCAAACATTTTGACTTTTTCATCAGAACTGTAAGCCATAAAGTTTTGTACCTTGTACATCATTGTTGGATTCCAGTTCTCTAAGCTGCTGAAGGCTTCAACTTCAGCTAGGTCTTGTTTGAAGTTGCTTGTTAATGGGACATCAGTGTTGGCCATCAGACAGTTGTTATCTTCTTCATCTGAAGATGAGTCAGATTCCTCCCAAGCACATGTCTCAGCCATGAGTCCCTTTTTCTTGTTGGAAGCCACTGAGTCTTCCAACTTCTTCAGTTTAGCCATGGCCATAAGGTACTTAACCCTGTAGCCATCGTCCCTGTTTGTCTTGAATGGTTTGGATGATTGACTAACAGCTTTAGACACACAGTCAGCAGCTATATGGCCAGTTTTGCTACATTTAAAGCACTCAGCCTTAGTTTTATCAAATGCCTTCTTTTTTATGGCACTTGACTTCCTTTGCAGCATTTTTCCACCAAACCTCTTCTTGTTGAACTTCTTGACAAGCATTGCAATCATTTGCTCATCATCTAGTTCAGCAAGATCTTCACAGTCTTCCTCTTCAGACATCTCTTCCCTTTCATCATCAGCCTGTTGATCAGGTTGTGTGAACACATCACATACCTAACCAACAGGTTGTCTCACGCTAGCCACATAGGCAACACCTCTCTAAGACATTTCCAAGGCATTTCTTTTCTGTTGCCTTGACTGCTCATCATTCAGTAAGGATCCATACAGATTTACAAGATTCATACCTTTGATGGTGCCTGAATTCCTTAAGATAGTAGAAAAGTAGTTCCATTCTTCAGGCAGGATGTCCAAGAACTTGTTCACCAGAGTCAAGCTGTCCTTTGTGATCCCAACAGCTTTGAGATCATTGATAAGAGCAGTCAACCTGGTATGTTTCTATGAGAGACTCCTTTGGTTTTGCGAAGAAGAGTTCATACTATCTAACAAGGTTGTTCTTCCTGTTATCCAGTGTGATAGTGGGACCATCATAGACGGTACACAAAGTATCCTACATCTCCTTCACAGTCTTCGTTTTCTCAACCTGTTTGAACACATCATCAGGAAGAGAAATGACCAGGTTAGTCCTGGCTTTTGCATCAAGAGCAACCAACCTTTTGTCTTCATCAGACCATTGATCTTTGTCCTTCTCAAAGGATCTGATCTCAGGGGCAGCTCCTTCAACAGCAGGAGTGATGGTAGTAACAGAAGTTGGAACATAGGGAGCTTCCATTACTATCTCTGGAAGTTGTACATCCAGATTCTCTAAGTAGAGCATCATTCTGCACTTCCAACCAAAGAAGTTTTGATGATTGAATTTGGGGGGTTTGGCCATAGAACCATTGTCATAGTAAGAGGAGGAGCTGGCAGCACTGTTGTCGACGGGAAAGTAGGGAGAATGAGAGATCTAGAGTTAACACACACTCTATCTGCTATGATACTAGTCGTAGGTCACAAAAGGTTTCCCTAGTGAATTGTTCTAAGCTGTAGGGGGGGGTGAATACTACAATTTAAAACTCAACACTCTTTTCTCAATGGTTGTGTATACTATTAACAAGTGTTAATTACAAACAAGCTTGATTGCGGAAAGGTTGAAGCTGAGATGACAAATACAACAGATGTTCAACTAATATAAGACACTCTCAGACTAGATACAATGAATACACTCACTTAGATCAACACACTCATTTTACAAGACACAGATGGACAGCTTGAATAAGAACAGCTTGGACACACGTTACTGTTTTATTCAAGCAGACTTGCATGCATGGAATAACACACTTCAATGCACAGTCTGAATTTCTCACTACAATCCTTAGAAGCTTCCTTTTATACTCTCACTGAGAATCTCAGTGAAGCTTCTTCATTGGACGATGAAATAGTGGGATGTCTTTCCAAAAAGACAAAACAACTATTCTGCACATTCTGAATAAAGCATACTTATCTTCATGTGGCAGAATCTTTGTCTTTTTTTTTGTCTCTGTTGCATAATGTCAGGATCAAAATCACCACCTAAGATTAACTGGTTTGAAAAAATCAGAGTATAAACCAATAATCTTCTATTGAATCAAAGTCCAATTAAGAAGTTTGCGGAATAACACTTAATTGTTTTGAGAAAAACTTTCAGAATAAATAACACATAAATATAATCAAAAATCAAATCTTTCATATTGCCAAACTCACTAATTACAATCACCTCTAATATGTTTGATTAGACGAAGAACACAGACTGTTCTTAGGGTTTTACAACCTTAGAGGCTTGAGAAACATAATCAGAAAGCAATTAAAATTGAAGCACAAGATTACAAAATTGCACGTACAGACTTACAATAGAAAACCTATTCTATCTATATATATAGCCTTCTGATTTGTTTCCTTGAGGAACTCTGATTTCTCTGGTAGTAGATATGCTTGAATCTTCAAATATAAAACACTTCTTGAATTTCAGCACTTTCTGTTGTTAAAACTGTTGAGCAGCTTGAACTTTATCTGTTGAGCAGCTTGAACTTGAGCAGCTTGAACTTTTGAACTAGCAGCTCGAACTTACTCAACTAACAGCTAGAACTTTGTAATTACACGGAAAAACTACTAACAGTCTGAGAAATCTAACTAACAGCTTGACATACTTAGAATACTTCCCAACAACCTCCCCCTAACTTAAATTCTTTACACAAGACTTTAAGTTTTTATACGAATAAGGAAATAAAACAAAGTAAAACTATTATTTACAAACTAAGGCATCCAAAAACATACAATTGTGAAAGTTTCTGCTTTATTGCCTTTATGAAATCTCTCTTCAACTCCTCTTTATCACATTGAATCTTCATTGAGCTTATTTGGAGTAGCCAAGCCTTTGGCAGATTGAAAAATTCAAAATTGTAGAACCTGCTGGATTCGTCTGCAAGCTTGAGTCTATATGTCATTGATTTGGCTTCTGTTTCTACTCTTGTAGACTCTAGATCAAAAATACTTCTAAGATCTTTTACATTCTTTGAACCCAGACACATTGAGATCTTGAATGGCTAACAGTTCCAATATGATGCATTTTTGTCAGATCATCTCTGGTTAGCCTTTGTGCCATTTGAGCTAGGCTCTTATATTCTTCTTCTGGACCAGCCTCTCTTCTGATTACAAAATGATAGTCCAAATCAATGTCATCCATTGATTTAGCATACCAGTAAGTAATAGGCGGTTTGGAGAAGTCATACCGACCCAGTGCCTTTTCGATTTCTATTGCCTTTTGAAGTTGTTGTTCAAACAACACTCTTTTAACCTGATCAATCTTTGCTTGATGAGGAGGATCACTAGCAACAGCTTGAACTGGTTCTTGTTGACATTGGACTTGCTGGGAGACTTTGGCTGCTTCTTGTTTTTCCTTCTCCTTGTCATATAAGGCCTGAAGCTTTTCTGTTGGCCATGACTGAGCCATGACTCTTGATAGTCCAACTGATGCAGAGAAGTTTATCAAAAATCTTCTATGCTCTGCCTTTGAATGCCCTGTTGGCATTTTCCTTTTCTTCTGATTTTGCTTGACCACAAACCCTCTTAGATAGTCACCTAAGGTTTCATCATCTTTCATTTGTTCATGAGTTTGTTGGTCTAAGAGTTCATCCTATTCTTCTGCTATTTTCCATACTAGTTCAGCATCATGAGCAACCTGGGCTTCTTTAGAAGAGAATTTGATCTTTGGAGATTCAATTAGAATGCCTTACCCTTGTCTCTGGAAGCTGATGCTGTGGATTGGACTGTTGTGACAGGAGCCTGAGAGCCTTCTCTGATGACAACTCCAGTTGTCCTGATGGGAGCAGCTTGAGTTTCTAGGCTAACAGCTTGAGTAGCTGTTGGGACTGTTAGCCTAGAAACTAGGACTGTTGGAGGGGAGGTTGGAGCTGTTTGGACTGAAGGTGGGATCTCCGGATTCTCCCCCTTTTTGGATGCACTGGTTTGGCCAGGTGGACCAAAGACCTTTGCAAGCAGGGTTCGAACCAATCTCTCAAACTATATAAGTTTGTTTTCCATAGAGTGTGAACCCTTGATGAAAATAGTCCAATCATTGATTTTGGGCTGCTGTAGTCTGTTGCAGGGCTGTGATTTGTGCCCCCTGTGCAGCAATGATGGACTTATAATGTTCTAATATGGCTACAACAGGTTTCAGCTGTTGATCCATTAATGCCATGAGTTGCAGACTAGCCTCAAGATCTTCAAATGATAGTGGTATTTGAGATCTATCACTGGCAGGAATTCCAGAGGTAGAAACATCTGGGCCCCTTTGTTCTTGGTATTGGGGACTTCCAGAAGGTGCTTGCACACCCTATATTGCCATGGGTGTGGTCTTAGATATGTTGACACTGGCCTGTGCCTCTTGTGCAGAGACATCAGTAGTGTCAGCCACAAATCCCATATGGACATCCTCTAATGGAATGTCCACCTCCAAATTGAGGGTGGGAGAGTCCTCAGTGGGTTCCCTTTGGATATTCTGTGTAGAAGTGTCCTCCTGCACAGGGATATTTGGCACTTGTGCTTGGGCTGAGGAGGAAGGAGCTCCGGAAACCCTTTGTCTTTTGTATTTGGGAGTGTGGGGGGTGGGGATGTATGCGTAATAGAAGGAGCAGATGGGATGTTTGTATCATGAGGAGTGGGTTGGGGTCCTGGGGTTGAAGCAGTGATGGATGGCTGAGCCTGCTCAGGACCCTCTCCTCTGTTTGTTGGATTATGCCCAGCATTACAGAAGGCAATGGGACATCCACATTCAGAAAATTGGCACTAGGTTTTAAAAGTCTTTTGATGGATGGTAAAGAGTGCCTATGGGAAACATGTATCCTTTTATGTATATTAAAATTATTGCAAGATTTTGCAATTATTTCAGCCAAAAATCGTGGATACATCAAAAATTTCCCATTCTTTAGGGCATGATGCCTTAACATCCCCTGAAAAATCATATTTGAAAAGTTGAATTGTTGCCCTCTTGATAGACACACTAGAGCAGTGGCAATGTTTGAAGAAAACTCAGACCAACCAGTTCTTTTGGGACTTATACATTGCTGAATGATATGCACAATATATTTCCATTTAGGGGCAAAATGTGCTTTAAAGAAAGAAAAGAATCAGTAGGGCCCCTATACCCTATTGCAAAAAGTCCTTCATGTAAGGCAGTAAGAGATAGATCTGTTATACCTGAGGCATCTTGAAGATGCAGATGTTGGCGTATGGTCTCCTCAGTAATAGTAATAGGGTTGCCATCGATTGTGGATGCAAAAGAAGTGACTCCATTGTGGGTATTGACCGTGGCAAATTTCCAGAACTGTTCTATATGAGCTACATAGATGGTGGGATTAACAGTGAGAGCATGATGGATATGGGAACTTCTAAGAAAGTCCATCATGTCATGGAATGGTTGAAGGTCAGTACGTTTGAGAGAGTAGGGGAGGCAGTTGTGTTCTTTGACAAACTCCATTAGAGATGAAGACGGTGATTTAGGGTTTGAATCGACTGTGTGTGAATCGCTCAGAGAGAGAAAGAAAAGATCGTTGGAAGATATTTTTGCCACTGGTAGTTGCAATTGAACGAAACTGGGACCTTTAAAGGTTTTGACATTTCAAAAATATCTAGTCCCGCGCACACACTTATAAGGATTTACAGAATTACCCTGCACACTTTGACAGATCAAGAGAAAACAACTAACAGTTCGAGTAAAATGAACTAGCAGCTTGAGAAAAGACTCAAGCTGTTAGTTGAAAATTAAGCATATTCTTATGAAACAGTGTCTCCCCCTTAATCAAGCACATGAATTAAGTATGTTTCTCATAAAATAAAAGAGAATAATGAAAAACAAATTCATCCATATTAACCATACCAATATTTGATGCTAGGAGGGTAAATCTTCCTACATCAAACAGTTTTGTAAATAGATCAGCTAACTGATCATCTGTATGAGTTTTGGTAACTTGGATTAATTTCTTCTCATTACAATCTCTTATAAAATGAAATCTAATGTCTGTGTGCTTGGTTTTGGGAAATTTCACCGGATTTTGTACAATGCTTATTGCACTTGAGTTGTCAATATAAATAGGAGTAGATAGAAAGTTCATACCATAGTCTCTCACTTGATTCTTAATCCACATCACTTGGGAACAGCAGCTGGCAGCTGCTACATATTCTGCTTCAGTAGATGAGGTGGAGACAGTTGTTTGCTTTTTGCACAGCCAAGAGACCAGTCTTACTCCTAGATATTGACATCCACCAGTTGTGGATTTTCTGTCTATGTTGCAACCTCCATAGTCACTGTCAGAATAAGTTGTTAGTTCAAGAGGAGAGTCCTTAGGATACCATAGTCCCAACTGTGATTGGCCCTTGAGATATCTAAAGATTCTCTTAACAGCAAACAGATGTGAATCCTTTGGAGCACATTGAAACCTGGCACAAACACAAACAGCAAACATTATATCAGGTCTAGAAGTTGTGAGATACATTAGTGAACCTATCAATGATCTATATAAGTGAATGTCCACATCCACTCCATCTTTGTCTGCATCAAGCTGCTTGTGAGTATCCATTGGAGTGCTAGCAACTTTGGTATCTTTGTAGCCAAACTTTTCCAGGATGTCATTTACGTACTTTGATTGACTTATAAAAATTCCTGTGGGCTTCTGCTTGACCTGCAATCCTAGAAAGAAGGTGAGTTCTCCCATTGAACTCATTTGAAACTTTTTGTGCATCAAGGTTTCAAACTCCTTGCACAAAATGTCATTTGTTGACCCAAAAATAATATCATCAACATAGATCTGAACAAGCAAAATCTCTGATTTGATGGACTTTGTGAACAATGTCTTGTCCACAGTACCTCTCTTGAATCCATTTTGTAGAAGGTATGAGGACAAAGTGTCAGACCATGCTCTTGGGGCTTGGTGGAGTCCATAGAGGGCTTTGTCTAAACTGTAGACTCTTTCTGGATACTTATAGTCCTCAAATCCAGGGGGTTGACACACATACACCTCTTCTTCAATTGTACCATATAGGAATGCAGATTTCACATCCATTTGGTACACTTTGAACCTTTTGAAGCTGGCATAAGCTAGCAACAGTCTGATGGCTTCTATCCTTGCTACTGAGGCAAAGACATCATCATAATCTATTCCTTCTTCTTGAGTGTATCCTTGTGCTACCAATCTTGCTTTGTTCTTGATTACTAGCCCTCTCTCATCCTTCTTGTTTCTGAAAACCCATCTTGTACCAATTGCTCTCTTTCCTTTAGGTAAGTCAACTAGAGTCCATACATTCTGAATCGTGAATTGCAAAAGTTCTTCTTGCATTTCCTCAATCCAAGATGGATCTTTCAGAGCCTCAGATGCCTTCTTAGGTTCAAATTGTGACATGAAGCATGCATGTTCAAAGGCAGCTAGACTGAATTCAGGAACTGCTGATTCAGCATCAATGGACTCATTGTGAACCATTGTCCTTGTCTGCACAGATGTGCGTGGGTCTCCTATTATCTGGTTGAGAGGATGATACTTCTGAACCCTGAGTGTGGGTTCTCTTTCTGTCTGAAATGATGTTCCTAGATTTGTATCATCACCTTCAGTACCACTGGATGATTCTACTCCAGTGACAGTTTGATCAGGAGATGGGACTGTTTCCCTGTTGGATGGGGGTGTCACATCAGGTCTTGGGATTGGCACTTCATAATCTGGATTTGTATCATGTTGAGCATCCAGTACCCCTGGTGGGTCACAAGATAGAATTGGTAGTACAGTATACTCATCCCATTTATCAGAATCTTCAACAGTTTGAAACTTTGTGCCAACAGCTTGAATGTTTGTGTGACCAGCATGAGAATTTGTGCTGGCAGCTTCAACCCTGTCTTCATCATTTTCTGCAATATACTCAACAAAGCTCAGAGAATTTGTTAGTGAATCTAAATCAAACAACCAATCAGGACCAGTGCCTTTAATATTAGCAGTGTTTTCATTAAACTCAACATTGGCACTTTTCTTCAATGGTTTTAGACACACTGTTATATACTCTATGGGCTTTGCTTTGAATAGAGTAACCTACAAAGAAACCTTCTTCAGCTTTACTTTCAAACTTTCCTAAGTGAGTTTTAGTGTGCAGAATAGTGCATGAACAACCAAAAGATTTTAGAAAGGCTACTAAGGGAACTCTGTGATGGAATAACTCATATGGAGTTTTCCCTTGTGACTGAACAATTTGAACCCTATTTAGCATATAACAAGCTGTATTGACTGCCTCTGCCCAAAAGGTCATTGGCAGTTTGGAATCAGCTAGCATGGTTCTAGCAGCCTCTATTAAAGTTCTATTCTTCCTTTCAGCTACACCATTTTGTTGTGGTGTTCTGGGTGCACTATATTGCCTTGCAATACCTTTAGACTCACGAAAACTGTTTAGGATATGATTTTTAAACTCAGTTCCATTGTCTGACCTAATCACCTTAACTTTTAAGTTAGATTGATTTTCTATCTTAAGGATAAAGGATTTGACTAGCTCAGCAGTTTCATCCTTAGTCCTAAGAAAGTAAACCCATGTAATCTGGTGAAATCATCAACAATGACTAAACAGTAAGCTCTTTTATTCAAACTCAAAACAGATGTTGGACCAAAGAGATCCATATGAATAAGATGAAGAGCAGATGAGATTGAATTTACTTCTTTGTCCTTATGAGAAGTTTTGTGTTGCTTGCCTTTGAGGCATGCTACACAATGATCATCACATATGAACTCCTTTTGTGGTAAACCTCTTACCAAATTCTTTTTGACTAAAACATTCATAGAATTGAAGTTCATGTGACACATCCTTCTGTGCCAAAGAGCAGACTCAGTAGATGATGCTTTGGATATCAAACAGCTTAAAGTATTTGATTTTGACAAAAGATCTGTGTCCAAACAGTAGACATTGTCCTTCCTTGGTATTCTAAGTAAAACAAGATTTTCAGGGATTTTAAAATCTTTTGAAAGAACAATACACTCAGAGTCTGTGAATAGAACAATATTTTGTTTATCACATATTTGAGACACACTTAGTAAATTATACTTCAGCTGTTCAACATACAAAACATCATTGAAGATCATATTGCCTGCTTTGACAGTACCCTTACCTGTTACCTTACCTCCCTCGGAATTTCCACCAAATGCAACAAATCCTCCTTCAAAGCCTTTGAAAATTGACAAGCATTCAGAATAGCCTGTCATGTGCCTAGAGCATCCACTATCCATATGCCATCTTGTTTTATGTTGGGTCCTGTGGGTGCCCTGCACAAATAAAAGCTTAGTTAGTAGTAGAGTAAACCCAAACCAAATTGGTTTTGGGTTGTCCTTGTGCATTGACATAACTGAACACTTTTTGTGTCTTTTTATACTTAGTGAGATCCACTGGTGGATTTTGTAAAGAATATTTAGTCATGACATGAGGTATCCAGGTGTTCTTTCCAACTTTTTCATTAACAGTCTCAGAAGATCCACTACCAGTTCCAGTTTTAGACTTAGCAGTTTGAACTGGGTTTTTAGTGCTAACAGCTTCAGAATTTGCACAACCAGTTCCTACTTTAGACTTAACAGTCTCAACACTTGCATCAGCAGTTTGATCTGTGTTTTTGCCTTTAACACACCATACCTTTTTAATGTAGGCTCTGGATTTTGTCAACTTTCTTCTTTGCAACTGGTGTAACAGGTGGTTTTGCCTTTGAATTTTTTGAGTTTTGAGCAAATGCCTGTTTTTGACCCACAGTCTGTTTTGCAACAGATGGTTTATATAAACAATGTCTGGCCAAATGGTTTTTCCTGCCACAATGGAAACATCTTTTGACTGTTTTAATTGGAGAACCAGTTTTGTTAGACCATAACTGGTTCTTGTTCCTTTGATTTCCCCTTACCTGCTGTTGTGTGGGAAACTTTTGGACACCATGCTTTTGGCATGTGCATATTGGAACAGTTTTACCCCTTTTATTAGTTTTTGAGGAAGATGCAATATTACAGTTAGAAGTTACAGAAACATGTGGAGCATTATTGCATACACTCATCTTCTCTTTTCCTTTCTTACTGGGGGTTTTGATGAAACTGGAAGTAAGGGTTTCTATAGGTGCACTCATTGTTTTGAGTTCTCTCTCAACTTCTTTACACTCACATCCTTCATTTGGAATCAGTTCTTCTTTAGATTCAGGACTGTTTTCAAGGATAGGATCTACAGTTGTCATTGTCTCATCTAATGGTTCATTAACAAGCCTATCAGCAACTTCACTCATGGGATAAATGTATTTGTTGTTGTATGGAGGTGGAGTGGCTTTGTATCCTATACCTTCTTTGGGATTGAGTTGAGATTTCACCCTATCTTTAAATTGAACCTCCATTAGGTGTTCTAGCTTTTGATTTGCCAGCTTGAAGCTTCCTAAATCTATATTAACTGATTCTATTTTCTTGTTAGCTTCTAACACCTTCTGTTCAGCCTCATCTAGTTTCTTATTTAGGGTCTCTATTTTCTTATTCAGTTCCTTTTTCTCCCACTCATGATATGTTCTATCATGTCCCATCTGAATCTCATTATCCTTATAGTCATTGATCTGTTTTTCAAGATCTTCTATAGCCTGCATGTACTCTTATCTCCTTTCTGCCATCTTAGCTAGAGTTATGCACATGCTCTCATTATGATCTCTGTACTTTTTAACCATATTTTTGCATGTTTGAGAACAGAGTTTAGCATTTACCTCAGATGGTAGTTCAGTGGAAGTGGCATTAGATGTTTCTGCCATAAGAGCTTGATTTTGAAACTCCTCATCTGTCTGATCACTCCAGTCAAACACATTGTCTTCTAGAGAGACATAAGCTTCTGATGATAAAGTTTGATTTGTTTGCTGGGGTCTTGGTGGCTGCTGACTTTGGGATCTGCATTCTCTAGCAAAGTGACCAAGTTTGTGGCATTTAAAGCATTCAACTTTTGATTTATCAAATGCTGGTTTGCCTTCTGATCTGGCTTGAAAGTTTGGTCTGCCAGTTCTTTTCAGAAATCTTTTGGCCCTCATAGTAAACATAGCATGCTGCCATTTCAAGTCCATCTCTTCTAAATCACCTGGATGGATTTGTTCTAAATCTTCAGCATTTAGAGCAAACAGTCCATCACTTACAACAAAAGCTTCATAATGAACTTCAGTAGAGTTATCATCAGCACCTGAAAAGGAATCACAACAGTTTGATTTATCAGTTAATGCTGATGACAGCAGAGCAGTGTTATGATTGTAAGAAAAGGATTTCTTTTTATTTTCAATCTCAGTTTCAAACACTCTCAGGCTGTTGTAAAGATCATCCAACTCAATTTCATCAAGAGTATCTTTGGTTCTCCATTGGGCAGCATAGACTGTCCACTCTTCACCAAGTGATCTAAGGAGTTTCTGTTTACTTCATCTTGATCCAAGCTGACCTTGGTACTCTCCAATTCACTTATCAGCTTATTAAACCTGTCAAAAATCTGAGTAAGGTTTTCATTCCTGCCACCAGAAAAGTTTTCATACTGCTGTTTTAGAAGAGCTTTTTGATTCCTTTTGGTGCTAGCATTGCCAGCAAATCTTTTCTCTAAAGCAATCCAAAGAGAATGAGCAGTGTAGATCTTTTTAAACTGATGTTGATAAGCATTAGGAATGGCTATCTGTAAGAGAGTAAGAGCTTTCACTTCATTCATTCTAGCCTTTCTTTCAAGTTCAGTCTTTGGAGGTGTTTTTATGGGCTTGCCCTCAGCATCTAGTTCAGGATCAACTACAGGAGGATATTCAACAGCTTCCCATATGGCATAATCAATAAATTAAATGTGCTATTGAATCCTAAGTTTCCACATCTCGAACTCAGTGGGTTTGAGCATAGGCACTTTGAGTCCTTGCCCAGATCCACTACTGCTATTTTCAAATTCCATTGCAGAAAAATAAAAATTTTAAAAGAAAGTTTCTGACTTTGAAAACAAAGAAAAACCTGTGGCTCTGATACCACTTGTCAGAATCAAAATCACCACCTAAGATTAACTGGTTTGAATAAATCAGAGTATAAACCAATAATCTTGTATTGAATCAAAGTCCAATTAAGAAGTTTGCGGAATAACACTTAATTGTTTTGAGAAAAACTTTCAGAATAAATAACACATAAATATAATAAAAAATCAAATCTTTTATATTTCCAAACTCACTGATTACAATCACCTCAAATCTGTTTGATTAGACGAAGAACACAGACTGTTCTTAGGGTTTTACAACCTTATAGGCTTGAGAAACTTAATCAGAAAGCAATTACAATTGAAGCACAAGATTACAAAATTGCACGTACAGACTTACAATAGAAAAACCTATTCTATCTATATATATAGCCTTCTGATTTTTTTCCTTGAGGAACTCTGATTTCTCTGGTAGTAGATATGCTTGAATCTTCAAATACAAAACACTTCCTGAATTTCAGCACTTTCTATTGTTAAAACTGTTGAGCAGCTTGAACTTTATCTGTTGAGCAGCTTGAACTTGAGCAGCTTGAACTTTTGAACTAGCAGCTCGAACTTACTCAACTAAAAGCTTGAACTTTGTAATTACACAGAAAAACTACTAACAGTCTGAGAAATCTAACTAACAGCTTGACATACTTAGAATATTTCCCAACACATAAGTCTTTAACCAAAAGAGGAATGTCAACTTTGCATCTTTCTTCTTTTGTTAAAGCCATTTTGATATAAGAAATGGTCTGTCACCCATTTCAAATATCCTCTTTGTCTTCATGTAACAGAGCAGCGTAGGCAGCTTTGGCATCTTCTGTTTTCCACTTTGTCTTCGACTTGTAAACTGATCTTGTAGCCAAAAACAATACATGAGGACTTGGAAACATATTCCATGAAGTGTTTAGCCTGTTCACAAAGAACAGGTATTGTTCACAAAGAATAGAACACTTAGAATCTGTCCAAGCCGCTCAACAGAATAGAGCAGCATAGACAGTTTATGTCCAGCCTGTTAAGCAGACAGAACAGCTTGGACAATCTGCTTTTGTTGCAACGAATGCAACAGGGTAAACAGCTTTGACTCATATTGCAAATCACTTTTTAGGTTTCAATAAGGCATTAACAGGCCTTAAATTATACATTTAAGTGCATCAAACAGGTTTGATTTGAAATCTCCCCCTAACATGTAGAGCAAGTTTGACTGAGGCTTTTTTGTGCCTAGCAGCTTTCCTACTCAAAGCATCTGCAACCACATTTGCTTTTCCGGGATGGTATAAGATTTCACAGTCATAGTCTTTGATCAGCTCCATAGACATTCTCTCCCTCATATTCAAATCCTTCTGATTGAATATATACTTTAAACTTTTGTGGTCGGTGTAGAGCTGACACTTGGTCCCGTTCAAATAGTGCCTCCATAGTTTTAGAGCGAAAGTCACAGCAGTTAGCTCTAAGTCAAGAGTAGAGTAGTCCTTCTCGTGTGGTTTGAGCTGTCTAGAAGCATATGCTATGACATTTCCTCTTTGCATCAATACAGCTCCCAAACCCATTCCAGAAGCATCTGTGTAGACTACAAAGTCCTCGTTCCCTTCAGGCAGGGCTAAAACAGGTGCTTCACTTTGCAACTTCTTTAAGTTATCAAAAGTCGCTTGCTATTCTTCTTTCCAAAAGAAAGTTGTATTCTTGCGAGTCAACTTGGTAAGAGGAACTAGCCAATCCCAAAAAACTGTGAATCTCAGAGGTGTTGCGAGGTGATTCCCAGTTCAGGATAGCCTCGATCTTTGCAGGATCAACAGCAATACCAACACCAGATATCACGTGCCCCAAGAATTGAATCTGGTTTAAACATTCAGTAGGAACAAGTTAACAAAGAGTTCATAAGTGAGTATAAGGATCATGAAATTGTTTGGAATGTTTGAGGCGTACCTACCTCGACCAGAATTCACATTTTGAGAATTTGGCATAAAGTCGCTCTTTAGGCAGCAACTCTAGCAATTCTCTCAGATGTGTTGCATGATCCTCTTTGGTCTTTGAATATATTAGAATGTCATCGGTGAACATGATGACAGATTTGTCGAGCATTGGCCGGCAAACTCTATTCATGTGATCCATGAAAGTAGTCAGCGCATTCGTAAGACCGAACGGCATCACCAGAAACTCTTAGTGTCCGTAACGAGTTCTGAAAGCCGTTTTTGGAATATCATCTGGATGTACTTTTAGTTGATGATAACCTGAACGAAGATCAATCTTCGAGAAGTAACTTGAGCCTTGTAACTGGTCGAAGAGATCATCAATCCGGGGCAACGGATATTTGATTTTGATTGTCACTTTGTTGAGTTCTCTGTAGTCGATGCACATACGCAATGTGTCATCCTTCTTCGTAACAAACTTTACAGGAGCGCCCCAAGGAGAAGAACTTGGGCGGATAAAGCCTTTGTCAAGTAGCTCCTGTAACTGTTTCATCATTTCTTGCATTTCAGCAGGGGCTAATCGATAGGGAGCCTTTGCTATTGTAGCAGCTTCAGGAATGAGATTGATACGGAATTCCAATTGACGATCAGGTACCAATCCCGAGATATCTTCTGGAAATTAAGAAACAACGGGAACGGCAGAGAGAGATTGAACTTCAGCTTTTGCTTCAACAACATAGGCTAAGTAAGCAAGACAACCCTTAGCAACGTGCCTTCGGGCTTCTGCGATTGAAATGAGGCATAAATCGCCTTTGTGTCTGTCACCGTAAATACAAATGTCTCGGCCCTCAGGAGTGGTAATATTTATCATTCTCTTCTTGCAAACAATCTGGGCCTCATTATGGACCAACCAGTTCATACCTACTATAACATGGAACTCCCCGAACTCCATGGGAATTAAGTCTATGTTGAATACTACATCTTCTACCAGTATTGTGTAATTCCTATATACTTTGTCTGCCTTAACTAACATGTTGCTAGCAGTCTCAATATCAAGTACAAATTGCAATTTTGAAGTGGGCATATTAAATTGATGAGCAAATGAAGTGGAGACAAATGAACGGTTAGCTCCGGAATCAAACAGAATTCATGCAGGAATTGAATTAACAAAGAACGTACCAGTGACCACCTCCGGGTCATCTTTTGCTTCCTCAGCTGTTATCTGGAAAGCCCTAGTTGGAGCCCTTTGAGTTTGTTCTCTGTGAGCCGTGGAAGCTCCAGAAGATCTCGTTGTTGATTGTTGGGCACTCTGATCTCTTGGGGGTCTTGGGCAATCCTTGGCAAAGTGGCCAAGCCCGTGGCAGTTGTAGCACACATCGCCTTTTCGAGGACAATGGTCCCAGTGATGGCCCTTCTGCCCACCGCAGAAGTTAAACATATCTTTTGTATTGGCCGAAAAGGCCTTTCCCTTCTTTGGCGAAAAACATGGTTGATTTAATTGCGGAGAGGATCGGGATGATCCAAACTCCCATTGTATTTTTGGCGGTGACGGTTGAGTCGGTACTGCAGCGGTTGACCCTATGACGTACCCAGATAACAAGACGATCTGCTCAACATTTCGAGCAGCTTCCAACAGACCAGCAAAAGTTGTATACCGAACCTCGCTCATGGTTCGGCGAATTTCATAATCTAATCCGGCCTCAAACCAGGCTATCTTTCTTTCTTCCATGTTAACTTGATGGGGTGCGAACAAACCTAATCGGGTGAACTCAATGGCATATTGTGTAACCGTCTTTGTTCCTTGAGTTAGATTCAAAAACTTTGCCTCTAGGCGACGCTTCTCATCGGCAGGACAATATTGTTGGGAGATTACTTCCTTGAATTCGCTCCAGGACATGTGTGACACTACCTCCATCGTCAACACATTAGTCGTGGCATCCCACCACATAACTACGTCTCTTGCAAACATTGCGGTTGCAAACCGGACCATGTCCTTTTCAGCGCAGTCACTGATTCTAAAAGTTCTTTCGGTGGTGGTGATCCACTCCAGAACCGTTATGGCATCTCCAGTCCCATCAAAAGTAACAGCTCCGTTACTTTTGAAGTCCTTGAACCTACACCCCTTGGCTTTGTTAGAAGACCCAGTGTCTTCTTGTCTTTCCTCTTAGTCGCCTTGTTGTTGTTGTTCTTTATTCTTTCTTTGTCAGCCTTTCTCTTGGCTTCGGCCTCGTCTCTTGCCAATAAATGTGAATGCAAAGACAATAAATGTTAGAATAATAATCTATTACTCACAGTGGTTTGTACAGTGTATCTTGTCTCTGAATCAATGTACAAAGATCCTGTTATGTCAGTGTAATAGTGTATTAATGTCAGTATTTGCTTAAGACTTGATTCTGAAAAATTAAGTGAAATTGAACTGAATTCGGACCACATCCGAAATTGCAAGTGGTCCGAACTTGGTTGAGATCCGAACTTCGGATGAATGGGGTCCGAATTTGGGTGGTCCGAATTTTGTTCATCAGGGAGTTCGTACTTGTATTTTTCTAACATTTTCCAGAATTTCATTTTTGACCTTTTTATGCATGTTTAGGGACTAAGATTGTAGATATGAACTTAAATGTACACTTTTAACTTAAAACATACCATCAATATACCAAAATAGTCCATTTACGTCCATTTTTCATCCATAGTCGATGAACACACACTCAAACACACATTTGATTTCAAAATCATACTTAGAGTGTGAATTAGAACCTGAAATTTGCTATACAGAATCACTACTACTCGATTTAAACATATTCACAATAACATACAACATGCAATTACATTTGCAACCTAAATCCTTTGATTGGCTCACATGAAAACCGAACACAAAACTAATATTTTAATGTTTTGAGTAAATCTTACCTCAAATAGATGTTTGTAGCAGTTATAGTTCCTTGATTGCCACTTAAATCCAACTTTTTATACTTTAATTAATTCCAGCTTTGATGTGTTCTTGGGTTAAAGCCGTGAGCTTTAGTGAGAGAGAGTGAGAGACGGTTGAGAGAGTAAAGAGAGGAAGTGAAAGATTAAAATGAGGGTTTTCTCCCTTTTATTTGTTATTTTTGACACATTTGCACATTATACCCCTCAACTTCGTATTTTCCCAATTTATAGTCTTTTAAATGTCCGGATCGGTTTCTCATGGTTATGTTTGCTTAGAAAACTACCATGAGGATTTCTCCTCATCATTTCTCATATTTAAATTTTGAACGAAAATTGCTTAAACTGAAATTATAATCCATTATTACATTAATTGAGTCTTAAATGGTAAATTACATGTCCTTAAAAAGTAGGGATGTTACAGATTTAAAAACTTTTTTAAAATCACAACAGATTTACTTTCAACATGAGACTTACCCCTGTTGAAAGCAGACTTCTTTCCTTTTGAAAATTTTTTCTAAAAATGTTCAGCATTAAAAGGGTTAACTGGTTTCTTCCCATCAGGTTTAGATCCAGAACCTGTCTTGTTGACAGGTTTAGTATCCAAAGCTGCAGGTTGAACTTGTTTTCCCTTCTTTTGTTTGTGTGAACCAGCTATGCACTTAGCAGTCTGATTTGATGGAGAACTCATTCCATCATCAGTCTTTAAAGCTTTTTCACACAAACTGTCAGTGTTTTGAGACCTGACAAACCTGTTTGTTGAGATCAGCTTTCCATTTACTATTTGACTAAAAGTACTTGGAAGCTCACCAAGAGTGGATAAGTCTTTTTCCATATTATTTATCTCAACAATTGAAGCTGTTGTATCAAGATCCCCTCCAAGATGGGCTTGGATTTGAGCAGGGATATGCTGACCGATACAATGGTCGCCATTCTGTGCAGATTGGCACCAAGAGTCAATAATCTTTTGAAGCTTTGCATGCTTTGAATCTGTCTCTCTCTTTTCTTCTAATAAAATGGTGTTGATGTGTTTTACTTCATCAACTTCAGTTTCCAACTTATGGAAGCTGTCCAGTTCATTGGTTTTTATTTCAAGATCTGTATTTAACTTGGAGATCTCAAACATCAAAGCATCATGCTTCTCAATAGCAGCTTTTAAATCAACAAGTTAATATTCAAACATTTTAACTTTTTCATCAGAGCTGTAATCCATAAAATTTTGTACCTTATAGATCATAGTTGGGTTCTAGTTCTCCAAGCTGCTGACAGCTTCAGCTTCAGCCAAGTCCTGTTTGAAGTTGCTTGTTGAGGGGACATCAGTGTTGGCCATCATACAATTGTTGTCCTCTTCATCAGATGATGAATCAGACTACTCCAAGTCACAATTCTCAGCCATGAGTCCTTTCTGCTTGTTGGAAGCCACTGAATCTTCCAACTTTCTCAGCATAGCCATGGCCATTAGGTACTTAATCCTGTAGCCATCGTCTTTATTTGTCTTGTATGGTTTGGATGAGGAGCTAACAGCTTTAGACACACAGTCAGCAGCTATATGGCCTGTTTTGCCACATTTAAAGCACTCAGCCTTAGTTTTGTCAAATGCTTTCTTTTTTATGGCACCTGACTTCTTTTGCAGCATCTTTCCACCAAACCTTTTCTTATTGAACTTTCTGACAAGCATATCAATCATTTGCTCATCATCAAATTCAGTAAGATCTTCACAGTCTTCTTCCTTGGACAATTCTTCCATTTCATCATCAGCTTGTTGATCAGCTTGTGTGAACACATCACACACCTGACCTGCAGGTTGTCTCACGCTGGCCACTAATGCAGCACCTCTTTTGGAAGTCTATAAGGCATTTCTTTTATGCTGCCTTGATTGTTCATCATTTAGTAAGGATCCATACAAATTTACAAAATCCATACCTCTGATGGTGCCTGAGTTTCTGAGGATAGTAGAGAAATAATTCCATTCCTCAGGCAGGATGTCCAAAAATTTGTTTACCAGAGTTAAACTGTCTTTGGTGATCCCAACATCTTTGAGATCATTGATTAGAGCAGTGAACCTGGTATAGGTTTCAATGAGAGACTTCTTTGGCTTTGCAAAGAATAGTTCATACTGTCTAACAAGATTGTTGATCATGTTATCCAGTGTGATAGTGGGACCATCATAGACGGTACACAAAGTATCCCACATCTCCTTTGCAGTCTTCATTTTCTCAACCAGTTTGAACACATCATCAGGAAGAGAAATAAGGTTGTTCCTAGCCTTCGCATCAAGAGCAACTAGCCTTTTGTCTTCATCAGACCATTGTGCTTTTGCTTTTACAAAGGTCCTTATTTCAGGAATAGCTCCCTCAGCAGCAGGAGTGATAGTAGTAACAGAGGTTGGCACATAGGGACCTTCCATTACTAGCTCTAGTAGTTGTACATCCAGATTCTCTAAATAGAGCATCATTCTGCACTTCCAGCCGGAGAAGTTATGATGATTGAACTTGGGAGGTTTTTCCATAGAGTCATTGTCATAGTAAGAGGAAGAGCTGGCAACACTATTGTCCATGGTGGGAAATAGGGAGATGATAGAGATCTAGAGTTAACACACACTCTAAACTGCTCTGATACCAGTTGTAGGTCCCAAAAGGTTTCCCTTTTCTCTAAGCTATAGACTATTTAAAAACTTCAACACATTTTCTCAATGTTTTTATGTATATTAACAACAAGTGTTAATTACAAACAAGCCTGAACTGCAGAATGGTTCAAGTTGATATGACAGAAACAACAGAGACTACTAATCTAAGACTCACTCAGACTAGTTATAAAGAATACACTCACAAAGATGAACTCACTGATATTACAAGACAGACAGACAGCTTGAACAAGAACAGCTTGGACACACTAAACTGTTTTATTCAAGCAGACTTTGCATGCATGAAAACACACTTCTTTGCACGTTCTGAATATCACACTCTTGGTTGTCTCACATTCCTTAGAAGCTTCATTTTATACTCTCACTGAGAATCCCAGTGAACCTTCCTCATTGGATGTAGATATAGTGGAATGTCTTTCCAAAAAGACAAGAATACTTTTCTGCACGTTCTGACAAAGCAGTATTTGTCTCTACATTGCAGAATCTTTGTCTTTTCCTTTTTGTCTCTCTTGCAGAAGGCTTTAACCAAAAGAGGAATGTCAACTTTAAACCTTTCATCTTCTATTATGGCCATTGTGATATAAGAAATGGTCTGTCACCCATTTCAAATATCAACTTTGTCTTCATGTAACAGAGCAGTGTGGGCAGTCTTAGCAGCTTCTGTTTTTCCACTTTGTCTTCGACTTTGTAAACTGATCTTTTGGTCCAAGACAATACATGAGGACCTGGAAACATATTCCATTTAGTGTTTAGCCTGTTCACAAAGAACATAACACTTAGAATTTGTCCAAGCTGCTCAACAGGTTAGAGCAGCGTAGACAGTTTATGTCCAGCCTGTTCAACAAAATAGAACAGCTTGGACAATCTGCCTTAGTTGCAACAAATGCAACAGGGTAAGCAACTTTGACTAATATTGCAAATCACTTATCAGGTTTCAATAAGGCATTAACAAGCCTTAAATTTTACCTTCAAGTGCATCAAACATGTTTGATTAATAATCTCCCCCTATGATGTATAACATGTTTGACTGAGACCTTTTTGTGCCTAACAACCATCTTGTAGAGCCCAGAAATGTGAAGTGAATCTACTGCCTCGATCAGAAACAATAGACTTGGGCACACCATGTCTTGCGACGATTTCATTCATGTATATTTGGGCTAGACGATCCAGAGAGTAGGTTTCTCAGATAGGTATAAAGTGATGAGACTTGGTTATTCTGTCAACAATGACCCAATGGAATCATGTTGACGACGAGTTTTGGGTAGCTTGGTTATGAAGTCCATAGTAATATGATCCCACTTCCATTCTGGAATAGGAAGAGGTTGCATAATACCATAGGGTTGTTGGTGTTCAGGTTTGACTAGACGACAAGTTCGACACTTCTCCACAAATTGTCCGACATCTCTTTTTAATCCTGGCCACCAGAATTCGGCTTTCAGGTCATTATACATTTTTGTACTTCCAGGGTGAATAGAAAACTTAGATTGATGGGCTTCCTTTAAAATTTCTTCACGCATATTTCCAAACTTAGGAACCCATATTCTTCCGTACACACCCCTTAGCCCAGTCCCATCGTCTTGCATTAATGGTAGCTGGATTCTGATGTTTTCATCCTTAACATTCGCCTCCTTTAAGGCCTGCAATTGAGCAACCCTTACATCATCAATCATTGTTGACGTCAGCAGTGTAGAACTCAAGGTATAGCAGTAAGCTTTGCAGTATTCCTACTCAAAGCATCTGCCACCACATTCCAGGATGGTATAAGATTTTGTAGTCGTAATCTTTGATCAGCTCCATAGACCTTCGTTGCCTCATATTCAAGTCTTTCTGACTGAATATATACTTTAAACTCTTGTACTCAGTGTAGAGCTGACATTTGGTCCCATATAGACAATGTCTCCAAAGCTTCAGAGTAAATGTCATAGCGGTTAGCTCTAAATGTGAGTGGAATAGTCTTTCTCATGTGGCTTGAGTTGTCTAGAAGCGTATGCTATGACGTTTCCTCGTTGCATCAACACGGCTCCTAACCCCATGCCTGATGCATCAGTGTAGACTATAAAGTCCTCGTTTCCTTCAGGCAGGGCTAAAAACTGGCTCTTTACCTAGTATATTTTTCAACTTTTCCAAAGCCGATTGTTTTTCCACTTCCCAAACGAAAGTTGCGTTCTTACGAGTAAGCTTGGTAAGTGTAACGACTATCTTAGAAAAGTATTTGATGAATCGGCGGTAGTAACCAGCCAACCCTAAGAAACTCTGGATAGCCTCGATCTTTGCAGGATCAACAGCAATACCAGCACCAGATATCACATGCCCCAAGAATTGGATCTGAATTGAATGTTGAGAAGAAGCAAGTTAACAAAGAGTTCACAAGTGAGTATAAGGATCAAGAAATTGTTTGGAATGTTGAGACGTACCTTCCTCAACCAATTATCCACATTTTGAGAATTTTGCATAAAGTCGCTCTTTGCGCAGCAACTCTAGTAATTCTCTCAGATGTGTTGCATGATCTTCCTTGGTCTTTGAATAAATTAGAATGTCATCGATGAAAACGATGACTGATTTGTCGAGCATTGGCAGGCATACTCTATTCATGTGATCCATGAAAGCAGCCGGCGCATTCGTAAGACCGAACGACATCACCAGAAACTTGTAGTGTCTGTAACGAGTTTGGAAAGCCGTTTTAGGAATATCGTCTTGGTGAACTTTGAGCTGATGATATCCAGATCGTAGATCAATGTTCGAGAAGTAGCTAGCGCCTTGTAACTGGTCGAAGACATCATTAATTCGGGGCAATGGGTATTTGTTTTTAATTGTCACTTTGTTGAGCTCTCGGTAGTCGATGCACATTCGCAGTGTTCCATCCTTCTTTTTGAAAAACAATACACGAGCACCCCAAGGAGAAGAACTTGGGCGAATAAAGCCTTTTTCAAGTAGCTCCTGTAACTGTTTCATCATTTCCTGCATTTCGGCAGGAGCTAGTCGATAAGGAGCTTTTCCTATAGGAGCAGCTCCGAGAATAAGGTCAATACGAAATTCCACTTGACGGTCAGGTGGCAATCCCGTGATATCTTCTGGAAAGACATCTGGAAATTCGGAAACAACTGGAACGGTAGAAGGAAGTATGTTTTCAGCCTTCGCATCAACTGCATAGGCTAAATAAGTAGAACAACCCTTAGCGACGTGCTTGCGGGCTTTTGCAATAGTGATAAGGCATAAGTCACCTTTTTGTCTGTCACCGTAAATGCGGATGTCACGGCCCTCAGGAGTAATAATCTTGATCATTCTTTTCTTGCACACTATCTGAGCCTCTTTATGGACAAGCCAGTCCATACCCACTATAACATCGAACTCCCCAAACTCCATAGGAATTCAATCTAAGTTGAACACTACGTCCTCTATAAGTAAAGTGCAATTCCTATATACTTTATCAGCCTTGACTAACATGTTGCTAGCAGTTTCAATGTCAAGCACAAATTGCAAATTTGAAGTATGCATGTTTAATTGGCGTTCAAATGAAGTGGAGACAAATGAACGATTTGCTCCAGAATCAGATAGAATACATGCAGGAATTAAATTTACGAGGAACATACCAGTGACCACCTCAGGGTCATCTTTTTCTTCTTCAGCTATGATCTGGAAAGCCCTAGTTGGAGCCCTTTGAGTTTGTTCCCTACGAGCAGTGGAAGCTCTAGAGGATCTCGTAGTTGATTGTTGAACGCTTTGATCTCTAGGAGGTTTCGGGCAATCCTTAGAAAAGTGGCCAAGTCTATAGCAGTTGTAGCACGCATCGCTTTTTCGAGGACAATGCTCCCAGTGGTGGCCTTTCTTTCCACAACAGAAGCAATACATATCCAGAGTTTTGCACTCCCCAGAATGAGCTTTCCTGCACCGTCTGCAGTCCCTCATTTCAGTGTTGGCCGAAAAGGCTTTTCCCTTCGTTGGTAAGGATGATGGTTGGTTAGATTGAGGTGAGGATCGTGATGATCCAGATTCCTGTTGCCTTTTTGGCGGCGACGGTTGAGTTGGTACTGCAGCAGTTGACCCCATGACATACCCAGATAGCAACACAATCTGCTCCACATTTCGAGCAGCCTCCAACATCCCAACAAAAGTTGTGTACCGAACACTGCTCATTGTCCGGCGTATCTCATAATCCAAACCGGCCTCGAACCGGCATCTCTTCCTTTCCTCAGTATCGACCTGGTGGGGTGCGAACAGACTCAAACGAGTGAACTCGACAGCATATTGAGTGACTGTCTTTGTTCCTTGAGTCAGACTTAAAAATTTCGCCTCTAGACGGCGCTTCTCGTCGGCAGTATTGTTGAGAGAATACTTCCTTAAATTCACTCTAGGACATGTGCGACACTACCTCCATCGTCAGCACATTTATCACTGCATCCCTTTGCTTTATTAGAAGAACCAGTGTCTTCTCGTCTATCCTCTTGTTCTCCTTATTGTTGTCCTTTACTCTTTCGTTTGTCAGCTTTACGTTTGGCCTCAGCCTCATCCCTGGCCCTCATTTGATCAGCAAATGACTGAGCTTGCTCAGCCATTCTTTTAGCTTGTAATTTGTTGTTTTGTTCCATTAGTGTTTGCATCATTTGGAACATTTGTTGCGGAGTCATATCGTGTCCTGACATGTTCTGAAATATAGCAAGTAATATTTAGATTCTAAGTCCCAGTGTTTACAGTTACCCTTTATTTGTCCATGTCTGCATGTCAATCCTATCTTAGTTCAGATCATTACCTAGGAGTCCATTCTAATATCATAAGCTAAGTTTGAGTCCAAGTCCTCGCGGACACTTGAAACCTCAAACTAATGCTCTGATACTAAACTGAGACATCCTCCTTGTTTAGTGATATAATTGATAACACCAGGATCAACCAACAATCATAACATTAACATGTAATTAAATTGATAAACTTAAAGCATTTTTAAGTAGCTCCACACTAAAGCAAGAAATGTATAAGACTACAGTGTCATAAACTAACTATTACGACATCATAAATTGTTTTGAAAGCATAAAAATCCTAGCCCTAAAGCTATATCATCCATGTACCAATAAGCTTCTAAGGTCTCCGGGAAAATTGAGAATGATAGCCTAATTGGAAGGCCCAACTACACATTTTCCTTTGCCTGAAAAATTGAAAGTCAGCGGGTAAGCTAATGCTTAGTGAGATAACAGATTAATTATTCAACAGATATTTCTTTACAAACTATTGTGAAAACGGGCAGTGCAAGCCCCATTACAAGTGAAAACCATGCAGTGCAAGCATGGGGTTTGGCACGGGGATGTGACGAACCTGACCAGGAAAGTGTATGGGATGATCAATCCCCGACAGTGGCCTGCTGTCAGCCCCAGTCCAGGTCGCATCAGATTGTGAAGTAATCATCATGTAGTGCAAGCATGAATCATAAGATGCACTTTCAAATGAATGATGGCTACATGTTTGTCACATGTCAAGTACGAGTGTGCATCATTACAATGAATCATATGTGAGTGTCAATTGATATATATTGAACAACAGGAACATGCCATTGAAAAGTAAATGAATGCAAAGACAATAAATGTTCGAATAATAATCTATTACTCACAGTGGTTTTACTCAGTGTAAATAGGCGCTGAATCAATGTGTGTTAGACAACACCACAAAGATCTTATTAAGTCAGTGTAATGGTATATGAATGTTATCATTTGCTTAAGACTTAATTTGAAAAGTTAAGTAAAATGAACTGAAATTCGGACCACATCCACCCGAAATTCGGATGGCCCGAAGTCCCATCCTTAGAATTCTGTTTGTAATCCCCAACCGAAATTCGGATGACACCTGATCCGAAACTCGGATGATTTGTTGATCTGAAATTCGTTTCTATACTTACAGGTTTTCAAGATTTTCCCATCCATGATTCACTTGATCCAAAACTCGGATATGACCCTAACTCGGATGGATCCGAGATTTGGTCAGACCGAAATTCGGGTGATCCGAATTGTGTTCATCAGGTCCGAATTTCATACTTATTGTTAGGCACAAAAAGGCCTCAGTCAAACCTGTTCTACATCTGAGGGGGAGATTTATAATCAAACCTGTTGATGCATTTGAAGGTTGAATTTAAGGCCTGTTATATGCCTTATTGAAACCTGAAAATGATTTGCAATATCAGTCTAAAGCTGTTCTATATGTTGCATGTGTTGCAACTAAGACAGTTTGTCCAAGCTGCTCTGTCTGCTGAACAGGCTGGACATAAACTGTCTACGCTGCTCTACACTGTTGAGCAGCTTGGGCGTTTTAAAGTGTTCTGTTCTTTGTGAACAGAACCTGTTCTTTGTGAACAGGCTAAACACTTTATGGAATATGTTTCCAAGTCATCATGTATTGTTTTTTACTACAAGATCAGTTTACAAAGTCGAAGACAAAGTGGAAAACAGAACTGCTCAGCCTGCCCACGCTGTTCTGTAACATGAAGACAAAAGGTTATTTGAAAAAGGGTGACAGACCTTTTTCTTATATCAAAATAGGCCTTTACAAGGAAGAAAGACGCAAAGTTGACATTCCTAAATTGTTAAAGGCAATGCAACAGTAGACAAAGTAAAAGACAAAAGTTCTGCACATGTGAAGACAAGTCTGCTTTTCAGAAAAGTGCAGAAAAGGTTATGTTGTCTTTTTCAACAAGACTTCTCCTTTTTCATTCCGTCCAATGAAGATGTTTCTCTTAGATCCTCTAAGTGAGTATAAAAGGAAGCTTCTAAGGACAGAAAGAGGTGTGAAGAAAGCTAAGTGCTGAAACCCAAGAGTGAACGTGCAAGTGTGTTTTAATGCATGCAAGCCTGCTTGTGTAATACAGTTTCTTTGTGTCTAAGCTGTCCTACATAAGCTGTCCCTCTGAGTCTTGTAAACACAGAGAGTGCTTCTTAGTGAGTGTATTCATTGTAAACTAGTTTGAGTCTGTCTTAGACTAGTAAACATACTGTTGTATCTGTCATCTCAGCTTGAACTATTCCGCATTCAAGCTTGTTTGTAATTAACAAATTGTTGATAATACATACAAACATTGAGAAAAGAGTGTCTAGTTTTTAAATTGCTGTATTCACCCCCCTCTACAGCTTATAACTATATACTTTGGGAACCTCTCGGGACCTACACTTATACATTTCTTATACTTTCCAGATTTCACTTTTGGTAATTTATGCATGTTTTGTGACTGAAAACTATTGATATAAGCTTAAATGTACCTTTTTAGCACTTTTTAACACAAAACACAACATAAATATACCAAATCAGTCCATTCTTGTCCGTTTTCTTAACTGTCGATGAGCACACACTCTAAAACACATAGTGATTTCCAAAATCGTATTTAGAACTTGAATCAGAAGCTGAAAGTTGGTACATAGCTTCTCTAATAGTTGATTTGAACAAATCCATAAGAATCTATAACATGCAATAACATCTAGAATCATAATATTTGATTCGGTTCTTATATACGAACTCTAAACTCATAATTTTGAAGTTTTTGAAGAAATCTTACCTCAAATTGATGTTTGTAGCAGCTATAATTTCTTTCTATTAGCTTGAATCCAGATTTTCAGCACTTAATTCCAAAGATTTAGTGTTCTTGAATTGTTGAAGCCGTGCGTTTTTAGAGAGAGAATGAGAAAGAGAGAGAGACGGTGAGTAGAGAGAGAAAGTGAGGTTGCATAAATGAACGATTTGTTCACTTGATTGATTTATTTATTGCTATTTTGCCTTATATGCATTTCACACCCTTTAAGTTATAAGTTTCTCATTTAAACCATTTTATATGTCTACGTCGGTTCCTTATTGTTATGATTGCTCGAAAAACTACGATGAGCTCCTCATTGTTTTTCATATTTAAATTAGTGAACGGAATTTACTTAAATCAAAATGATAATTCATTAACACATTAATTGAGTCTTAAATTGTAAATTACAAGTGCATTTAAATTAGGGATGTTACAATATATATGGAAATGTTATTTTGAGAATTCATCTTTTTATAAGAACCTAAGAATTAAATCTCACTAAAAGGTATTTTTGGAAAAACTAAAATTTCTATTTTATTACGAAATTATAGTAAAATTTCTATGGATATTCACCCATTCTACCCTTAATATAGGATAGTAGGTTTGTTTCTTGGTTTGACTTTGCCCTGTATAGGAATGTATTATAACACATTGTGGTTAATCTAATGACAAGTTCTCCTAGCTCTCTCTCTTATTTGGTTGTTTCATAATATGTTATCAGCACGATCCGTCTCAAACCCTTTTAAAGTTGATTGGTTTTATAGCAGCTTCAAATTTTCTATCGTATTTTCCCCTCATACACCCAACCGCAGAGTTTGACCATCTAAATATACACAATGCAATTTGAATAAGAGTTCATCATATTCGAGGATATGGAAATTGGTATGACAAATGGGACAAACAAATGTGTAGTAGATAGCGTAACGAAAAACACAATTTTAAAAGTTAAAAGATATTTTTTTATGAGTTACATTTAGCAAAGGCAAATGTCAACACAATTTCTAGCCCTAGTAACCTGAGGGCTCTGGAAGAGCATGTATTATGTTACCAAAAGGAACAAAGTTAATAATAAATGATGCATCGTATTCTAGTAGACCTAGAAGAAACTTATTGAGTTTTAAAGAAATAAGACACAATGGTTATCGTATTGAAACCATGAATGAAAATAACACTGAATACATAAATATTTTCTTCATTAAACAAGGCCAGGAATCTCTATCTTCAGAATATAGTTACAACAGAAATCAACATAGTTTTTAAACAGAAGAGAGTAGATCCAAAAATATTTACCTTCTGACATGATAGATTGGGTCATCCTGGAAACATAATGATGAGAAGAATTATTGAGAGCTCAAGTGGACACCCATTAAAGAACTTGTGGATCCTAACACATAAAGAGTTATTAAGCGCATCATGTTCTCTTGGAAAAATGATAATTAGACCTTCTGTAGGTAAGGTGGAAAATGAAGCTCTTTCATTTTTAGAAAGAATTCAAAGGGATATTTGTGGGCCAATTATTCCTCCTTGTGGACCATTTCGGTAGTTTATGGTATTAATTGATCCATCAAGCCAAAGTTCACACAATTGTCTATTAACAACACATAATGTTGCATTTGCTAGGCTACTAGCACAAATCAGCCAATTGAGAGCTCATTTTCCTAATTATCAGATAAAAAAATCCAACTCGACAATGCGGGAGAATTACATCCCAATCATTTAATGACTATTGTATGTCATTAGAGATTATTTTTAAGCATCCCGTAGCACATGTGCATACACAAAATGGTCTAGCTGAATCATTAATTAAGAGATTACAACTCATTGCAAGACCATTACTTATGAAATCTAAGCTTCCATCTTCTCCACGGGGTCATGCTATTTTTACATGCTGCTTCACTGATTAGATTAATGCCTTCTACAACTCATAAATATTCCCCATTACAATTGGTCTCCAGAAGAGAACCGAATTTGTCTCATTTAAAATTTTTTGGTTGTTCTGTGTATGTGCCAATTTCTCCGCCACAATGTACAAATATGGGACCACAAAGAAGGTTGGGAATATACATTGGTTTTCAATCTTCGTCTAATATTAAATATTTAGAACCAGTAAACGGAGATGTTTTTACAGCACGTTTCGATGTTCAATGAAACAATATTCCCAACATTAGGGGGAGGAAAAGAACAGTTAAAAAGGGAATATTTAACTTGGAATGGATCATCATTATCTTCTCTTGATCCCCATGTGAACTAGAAGTCCAAAAGATTATTCATTTACAAAAAATAGCAAAAGAGTTACCAGATGACAACACATACTAAGCGAGTTACAAAATCATATATACCGGCTTTAAACGCACATTCCCAAATCGATATAGATGATATACAAAATGAGTCTGCTATACGAAGAAAACGTGGAAGACATATAGGTTCTAAAGATACAAATCCACAAATAATGCAAGCAACACAACCCAGGAAGTGATTATTAATACAGTCCCTGAAGAGATTAATAATAACAAACATGTTGACAAAACCCAAGAAGAAGCATCGGTACATATCGATTATGAGATCTCAATAAATATATTATGTACATAATTGAACAATTTAGAATAGAAAGGAAGCACCTGTTGATGAAATATTTGCATATGCTATAGCAACTGATGTGATGAATGAAGAGAGAATTGTGTACCAAAATCCATCGAAGAATGTCGACACATGAAAGATTGGCCGGTATGGAAAATTGCTATAACTGGATTCACTTGAACAAACGTCAAGTGTTTGGTCCCGTAGTTGAAACGCCAAATAACGTAAAGCCTATAGGCTATAAATGGGTTTTTGCAATAAAAAGAAATGAGAAATTTGAGATAGTGAGATATAAAGCAAGACTCCTTGTACAAGGTTTTTCACAAATACCTAGAGTTGATTATGAAGAAACATATGAAGAAACATATTCACGTGTTGTCGATGCAACAACATTTAGATTTCTAGTTGCTCTTGCAAATATTGAATGATTTCAGATGCACCTTATGGATGTTGTTACAGATTATCTATACGGATCACTTGATAGCGATATTTACATGAAAGTCCCTTTGGGATACAATGCCAAAAGCATGTAAATCTAAACCTCGAGATATGTTTTCAATAAAACTTAAAAAGGTCTCTTTGTGGATTGAAACAATCTAGACGAATGTGATATAATTGTCTAAGTGAACATCTTTTGAAAAAGGGATATAAAAGTAATCTGATTAGCCCGTGTGTTTTTATCAAAAGATCAAGGATGAGTTTTACAATTATATGTTAATGATTTAAATATCATTGGAATCTCTAAAGAGATTGAACACACTACGAAATTATTATTAAAAGATAAAATTGAAATGAAAGATCTTGGTATGACTAAGTTTTGTGTCGACCTGCCAAGCGAACATTTGTTCAAGTGGAATTTTAGTCCATCAATCAAGTTATACTGAATAAGTGTTAAAGCGGGATAAAGCTCATCCATTAACCTCACCAATGGTTATTCGATCACTTAATAAAGAATATGACCCTTTTCGTCCGAGAGAGTGATGAAGAAACTCTTAGTCCAGAAATTCCATATTTAAGTGGAATTTGAGCTTTGATATATCTTGATAATAATACACGCCCCAACATTTCATTTTCTGTAAATGTACTAGCAAGACATAGTGTTGAACCCATACATCGACATTAATGGAATTAAACACATGTTCCGTTATCTTTGTCGTACTCGAGACATGGGACTACTTTACCAAAGGGACTCTAAGTCTATTTTAGTTGGATACCCAGGTGCGGGATACCTATAAGGCCCACATAAGGCACAATTACAAACAGGATATGTTTTCACATATGGCGGCACTACAATTTCATGGAAATCTACAAAACAATCACTACCTGCAACATCATCAAATCAAGCGGAGTTAATTGCATTATATGAAGCTGGCCGAGAATGTGTTTGGTTACGATAATAATTCAACATATTCAACCGGAATGCGATCTCTAGACAATCAGGGAAAATCCAACTCTAATATATGAAGACAATGCGACATGCATAGCTCAAATCAAAGAAGGATACATTAAAGGAGACAGGACGAAACACACACCTAAATTCTTCTCAACACGTGATCTACAAAAAGATGGTTCGATTAATATTTGTCAAATCTGTTCAAGCGAAAATTTAGCTGACCTATTCACAAAATCATTGCCGACAAAAGTATTTCAGAAACTTGTACAAAAAATCGGCATGCAACGCTTAATGAATCTACACTGAAGTGAGGGGGAGTTATAAACGCGTTGCACTCTTTTGCCCTTCACTAAGATTTTTTCCCGCTGGGTTTTTCTTGGTAAGGTATTTAATGAGGCAGTATATATACAATATATGTCTAGAAGTACTATATTGATAACCTATAATAATTGGTGAATTATAGAACTTAATTTCTATGGATATTCACCCATTCTACCCTTAATATAGGATGGTAGGTTTGTTTCTTGGTTTGACTTTGCCCTATATATACGGAATGTAGGTAACCTAATAAAATGTTCTCCTAGCTCTCTCTCTTATTTGGTTATTTCATAATATATTTCCTTTTTTCCCTATCTTTTTTTTTCTCTTTCCTCTTTATTATAAACCTAAGGATCAATAACCCTAAAGAGTGCGGGTTTTCCTCTGTCAAGATCAGGAAGCACCGTCGCCACCACCAACCATGACCAATATGCACTCTTCCTTCTCTTATTGTTTATCTCTGTCTCACAATCTCAAAGCCACGATGTTCAACAAACGACGACGGTGAAAGACGAATTCAAGAAGCCGCAAAGGTTGTTTGTAAGATTTAGATATTTTATTTACGATACATGTTTTTGGTTTAAAAAATATTTGTATATGATTCACAAAATCTGAAGAATTTTGTTGTTTAAATCTGTGTCTTTGATGAGTTTTGTATAAGTTTCATATCAAGTGTTTGATATGTCTAAATGAAATGTTATTACTTTTCTGTTTGAGATCGTCTACGATATTCTATAGAGAATACGTGATATTCAATATAGAATATGTGATCGTCTATCTAAACTACGTTATATTGTATATAGAATACAGGTTATACCAAACGTTTTTTGTTAAACTGAAATTCTATATAAAATATGTAATATTCGAAGGTTTTTTAATCATTGTATCTTGTTTAGATCTATGGGCTTGTGTTTTTTTTTTTTTTTTAAATTATGAACATGATTGGTGATCTACATATAAATATAGAATACATAATATTCTATTGGAGTACGCATATAATATTCTATATAGAGTATGTTAATTCTATAATAGTTATATAATATTTTATACAGAACGCTATGTATATATTCTATGTTGTTTATTTAATATTTAAATCAAATAATTAAAACATGTTTTATAATAACATCTGTTTTGTTAAAAAAAATCATTTTTAATAATAGAAAATATAAAGAAAAAGTAGGTAATATCAATATATGAAGGAAAGAAAAAAGAAAGTAAGAGAAATATTTTCCTTCCTAAAATACTCTTTACACATCTTTGTATAAAATTTCATCTTTAAAACTTTAAATAATTATAATAATGTCTTAAATCATTTTTACACCATAAATCTTTTTTATCCAAAGGTCCAAATTAGTTCCTAGGTTCTTGAAATATTTGTGATTCTCAAAAGAATCTTTTCCTATGTATATAATTACACCAATATAAAGCATTTAGATACTTGGACTTAAAAATAATTTTTGATGCATAAGGTACAATATTGAAATGCATAATCTTGAAATTTAAGAGGTACAAAGTCAACAAGCATGTTGTACAACAGATCATGCACAACCTTGAAATTTGAAACTGTTGGGTATTGGAGACAATTGCACACATCGGAACAAACCAAAACTCCTCATATCCCTGATGCCTTTACAAAGAGATCATCTCTCTCCAACCTCCCCATAAACACGCCATAATGAGTATGTATAGGTTGGTATGTGTTAAATATATTTGCAATGGGTCTTAATGAATTTATATGATACACGTATTCTTGTAATTGATGATGATGGATAGGTATGAGTCATATTTACTTGTAACACACTATAATGAGTATGTATGTATAGGTCAGTATGGATTAATATACTTGTAGTGGGTCTTAATTTGTTAGTATGATCCATGTATTCTTGTAATTGGTGATGATAGGTCGGTATGAATCATATTTACTTGCAAACACGTCATAATGGGTATGTATAGGTCAGTATGAGTTTAATTTACTTGCAATGAGTCTTAATGAGTTAGTATGATACATGTATTCCTGTAATTGTTGATAACAAGTCATACTTAATTGTAACATGTCATATGCAGTTGTAACACGTTTAATGAGTTGGTATCATGAAATTTTGATCGTTATTTTAGCTTATGAGTTTACTAGTGTGCGTGTGTGCATTGTAGCCAGAAAATTTTATGTTATCTTTTTTAACCCGCAGTTTTAGAGAAGCAACAATGGAAGTCTATTGACGTTCACTACCCAAAACAATAATGAGGACCGTGACGATAAGGATGAGTAGTTTGTTAGTGTTTTGTCTTTTATGTAACAAACGGTTTTGTTTATTTGTTTATATATTATTATGGACTTTGTAATAGTTTGTGCATATTGTATTTATAATATTTAATTGGGATAATTGCGTAAAAAACCATCAACTTGTCAGCTTTTTGTGATTAAAACCCCAAACCAATTTTCATTGCATAGAAAACCCCGAACTAACTAAAAATCAGTAAATCAAGGTTTTATCAATGAGTAACCCGTTGAAACCAATTAATAATCCTATGTGGACCGGTAAATAACATACGTGAAATTAGTTTTAATTGTTGAAACCGGTTGTCACGTATTACGCATCATTTAAACCCCCGTTGATAATTTTTAATTGTAATTTTTAACAGGGATTACATCATCAATGAGTGTTTAAACAATGTCTAATACTTGGCAACCAGTTTCAACAATTAAAATTTATTTCACGTAGGTCATTTATCGGTCCACGTAGGATTAATATCCGGTTTCAACAGGTTAACAATTCATAAAACCTTGATTTATTGATTTTTAGTTAGTTCGGGGTTTTCTATACAATGAAAAATGGTTTGGGGTTTTAATCGCAAAAACCTGAAAAGTTGAGGGTTTTTTGCATAGTTATCTCTATTTAATTTGTTTACATTTTCTATCTAAGGGTTATAAATTTATATTTAATAACAGGCTTATTTGAATTATAGAAAAGTAAAATAAATAAAAATAGTACTAGCAACGACATCTTTAGTAGCGACAAAGCTTATTAGTAGTGACATGTATTAGCAGCGATGCTTCTAGCGGCGACTGGTAGGATGTAGTGTCGAAGATTTAGCGGCGACACACTAGCGGTGACATGTCGCCACTATAGGTAATGGCGGCGTCAATTCGAGGTATTTCTTTAGTTTCTTGTAGTTCCATGCAGTTGGAGTGCCCAACCGAGTATATCAATAGGGATGAGATTTATGCACAACATATTTTTTCCATACTCAATCTACCACCTAAAATGATGGAACGTACTTGTCAGTGAATGGCTGCTTTTGATTCCCAAAACCAAGCCACTAACACAGTGCTTGCTAAACACTAATTCAAACTAAAATTAAAAATAATTCTAGTTTCTAAAAGCAACGTGCATAATTAACTTGTCCTCCAGATTGAATTATCTTTCAATCAACTCTTCTAACGTATACTTGACTCATTCTTTAAATACTGACCTGTGACCCGTGAACGAAACTCAACTTGACCCGTTAAGATTACCCAACACAGGCTATTGGTCAAAAACTATCATCATTTGACAATCACATTGTGAGGCACCATTGTTGGTACTCACACCAAAAGTTGACATCAAAGCAAATATCATGTCCAATTTATAGGTAAGCAAAACTGGATAAGACATTAACAAGATTAATGTGCGTGTCACAATCACCTCAAGCAACCAAACTAAATTGTGCAGATACTATATGTGACCAATAACATCTTTTTTACATAACCACAATGCATATTAACCATATGTTTAATAAAATATAAATTTTAATTGTTGAAACCGGTTGCCAAGTATTACACATCATTTAAACCCCCATTGATGATGTAATCCCTTTTAAAAATTACAATTAAAAATTATCAACGGAGGTTTTAATGATGTGTAATACTTGACAATCGGTTTCAACAATTAAAATCTACTCCACGTAGGATATTTACAGTCCACGTAGGTATAATAACCGGTTTCAACCGGTAAATCATTGATAAAACATTGATTTACTGAGTTTTAGTTAGTTCGGGGTTTTCTATGTAACGAAAAATGGTTTGGGGTTTTAATCACAAAATTTTGACAAGTTGACGGTTTTCCGCGCAATTAAACCTATAAAAAAACCTAAAGTTGGTTGTGTTAAATTACCTAACCATTTTTCATTGCACAAAAAACCACAAACCGGTAAAATCTCATGGAATTGGGAAATTACTGGTTAAAACCCTTATTGAAAGTAAAATAACGTAGATTTAAACAAAGAAATTTATAAGAAATGTGGATTTGAATCATAAAACACAGAAACTGGAGAAAGTTCATCCAAGACGAAGGATTAGTCAGCAACCGGTTCATCCTCGGTTCATCAGGCTGCAAGACATTTTTTTGGAAAAAAAAACATCATTTTCATAACTTTTAGTCAATTGGGGGTTTTTGTGTAATGAAAAATGGTTGGAGGTTTTAATCAAAAAGGGTTAATATTGAAAAAACCCCACGGACTTTCATGTAATTATTGATTAAGTCACTCAACTTTTTTCCAAGTGTTTAAGTCTCTAAACAAATTTTGTCTTATTCAAAACTATATATTTTTAACCTGCTACCTGCTTAACAGGTAAAACAGTTAGTTTCCCGAATGATTTATTATTAAAAAAATAACTTTCTTTTCCAATTTTCACGATTAAGTCACTGGACTTTCTTTTTTCTTGTTTAGGTCACTATACCGTTTACCGGTTAGTGACCTACTAAACAGGTCAAATATATAGTTTTGAATAAGACAAAAATTGTCTAGCGACTTAAACACTCGTAAAATAAGTACAGTGACTTAATCGAAAAATTCATGAAAGTTCGTAGGGTTTTTTCGATATTAACCCCACAAAAAATATCAAACTTTGGGGTTTTTGTGCAAATTTCCATTTTTTATTAGTAAATAATGGAATTTCGAATTTTTTGCATTGAGGGATTAACTACATAATGAACTAGCTAGTATAAGACATGATTTATATTGGTTGGTATTTGCATTTGTGTTTATCAAGTATTCTCTTTATTGTCTATTTATACTCTGTTTATTCTAATGAGAAAGACAACACAAATTATTTATCAAACATGGTATCAAAGCAAAAACCCTAAACTCTTTCCCTTTTAAAACGACTTATACCTCTCTTTCTATCTCTCTCGCTTTCTAATCTTAAAAAGTTTGTTGATCTCTGGACATCTAAATCAATCGACCAATACACCATTGTGTTCGCCTCTGAAAAATGAACAAAACCCCACTGGTCCGCCCCACGATGCTGCCGCCATGCTCTGCTGAAAGCCTCCATCGCGGTTTTTTGTTTTTTTTTTGACATCTCTTCATTTTTTTTTTGAATTTTCATCAACATGTGGCCATCTATAGGAGTCTTATAATATATCAACGCGTTCATATTTCATAAATGAACAAAACGCCGTCAATCCGCCACCATATTCGCTGACACCCGCCGCCACGCTTCGATGAAAACCGCGAGCTCCTTTTTTTTGCAATTTTTTGACACTATTCATTTTTTTTTGGGTCTTCGTCGATGTCTGGGCATCTATATGAGTCATAATATATCAACACGTTCGTATTTTAGAAACAAACAAAACCCCACCAGTTCACCACAGCCAATCGCCACCACGCGCCGCCACGCTCCAGCAAAATCCGATAACTCCATTTTTTTTGCCTTATTTTTTTGACGTACATTCGTTTTTCTTGGTTTTCGTCATCCTTTGGGCATCTACAAGGATCATATAATATATTATTGCATTTCTCTTTCAAAAACGAACGGAACTCATGGGCGACAATCATCACACATCACCCTTTCCATACCAATATGGATATCACACGTACAACCCAACCCAACATCAAACCGGCTACTGAGCTTTGTTCCCATTCTAAGCAGACTACTCTTCCCCACACGTTCAACACTAACACCTTGCGACCACCACATAAAAGTGCCGATTCAGGGTGGTATATGGACACGGGAGCTACCTCGCATCTCTCTGTAACCTTACTACCGTTTTTAACAACGCATTACTTCCGTCTATAGTTGTTGGTAATAGGCATCCATTCCAGTCACCAATTTCCCGTCCCCTACTCACCATTTTCACGTAAATAATGTTCTTGTCACCCCTCAGATCATCAAAAAATCTCAAATCTGTTCGTCGTTTACTCATGATAATAAATGTAGTGTCCAATTTTACGAGTTTGGTTTTTTATGTAAGGGACTACTTAACACGTCAACAACTCCTCTGTCACAACGATTTAACCATGTCCCCTTAGCTCTTTTATCTCCTTCTCAGTCTATATGGCACCAATGACTAGACCATCTCGGAGAGGACGTGCTATGTGTTCTAATTTCTCGTACTTTTATTCGTTGTAATAACACCAAGCCTATGTCTTTTTGTCATGCTTGTCAACTAGGCAAACATGTTACACATCCCTTTTTTTTCTTCTAGTATTGTAGTTAATGTCTTAATGACGTCTTTGATATTATTCACTCAGGTTTGTGGACTTTCCCGATTCAAAGTGCTAATGGTTTTAAACATTATGTTCTTTTCCTTGATCATTTCTTGTGGCCTATATTCTCTTAAGCATAAAATCTGATGCATTTACTAAATTTTTCCAATTCCGTGTCTATACTAAAACCCAATTTAATAAAGACATAAAGGCCTTTCAATGAGACCACGGTGGTGAATTTGACAATCCTCAAGAACATAATTTCTTCAAGTCTGTGGGCATTCAATTTCGTTCTTCGTGTCCCCAAACATCCCAATAAAATGGAAAGTATGAACGCATGATTCCTACCATTATTAATTATATACGCACCCTTCTCTTTCAAGCACGATTACCTCCTTGCTTTTGGGTAGAGGCTCTATTCATGGCTTCCCATCTTGTAAATATCCTACCTTCTATTGCAATAAAAAATGACATACCATTTAGCAAGCTCTTCCACAAACAACCCACATATACCCATCTTTGGGTTTTCGCCACCTTTGCTACCCGTGCGCTGGTGCATCTCATAAATTTAAGCCTCGCTCCACCCCATGTATCTTTCTTGTATACCCCATTGAACACCACGACTTTAGGTTCCTTGACCCTGTTACCAATAAAATTCATATTTCCCGACACGTTAACTTTGAGGAGTCTCAATTCCCTTACCAATCCTTATCCTCACAATCCCCTCCCTCTTACACTTTTCTTGACGACTCATCTGAACCCTCTACCATTGCTCGTACCATCCTCACCTCACCATCTCAATCACAAGCCGAGAATATCCCTAATATCTCTTATCGCCGCACCTCAACCAACCACTACCACTCCCTCCTCCACACCACACTCTATCCAACCCAATAACACACCTAATCATACCGTTCCTACCCAACCAAACATGCCCACCCACCCCATGGTCACACGTTCAAAATTAGGCATCACTAAGCGTGTTCAGCGTCTTAATCTCCTTGCATCTCATATATCTCCTTCATATATCTTACCTTCAGGCTCTAAAAAACCCGAAGCCCACACTGGCAAAATGTTATGCAAGACGAATTTAATGCATTAATTAAAAACGATACGTGGAAACTTGTCCCATGACCACCTACTATCAACATTGTTCATTCCATGTGGTTGTTTCAGCATAAGTTCATTGCAGATGGGACACTTAACAGGTACAAAGCTCGCTTAGTTGCAAATGGTCGCAGTCAACAATAGGGCATTGATTGTCACGACACATTTAGTCCGGTGCTTAAACCAGACACTATCCACACTCAAACACCCATTTCAACGTAATATAACCATTAATGGGGTTACATTAGATTAATGATAATTAACATGGATTTTAAAGAAAATCGGGCATGACCTGTTCGCACGGAGTCAATATCCCTGTTGATTATAAACCATCACTTTGGAAGATAAAGTAATTTCACAAGATACTTTTACTAGATTACAATTTCTAACATCAATCCGAAAGACATTACATGTCTTTATCCATACATATTAAACATAATGGTAGACAACTACCCAATTACCTCCCAATTATATAAGCATAGCCTTACCAAAGTTAAGGCTTCAGATACAGTCCGTTTAAACTCTAGGACCAAAGCCGACAATCACCTTGCCTTTACTTAACGCCACCTGAGGTATATAAAAATGAGGGGTTAGCAAATAAAATTTGCTAAGTGAGTTACTAGATCGATATGGAGTGCACAACATACAACATGTATTAATGTTAAAATGATTATAAAATGACAAGTGCAATATCTTTTGATAAAAATGGCGTGGGCATAGCCCATTAATTTGCATAGGTTGCGGTGCATGACCCGCTAACCCGCCGTTGCCAACAGCTATGGATCAATGTCCAGCTGCGCAACTCCAACCGGCACCCGAAGTCCGGCCACCTACCCGCGAGCTCATGCGGTGTAGGAATTTGTACGCACAAACACGTAGGAAGGCGCTTGATAATAATAATAATAATGATCTGGACGTCCAGTGAAGCCAAATAAATGAGCGTAGCTCACAATGGGTTAATGAAGTATAATCACGATATGAATGAAGAAGGAATCAAATCATGATAGGAGGTCAATGTGCATAGTTGGGTATCAAGTAAGGTTTCCGGCCATAGGCCATGATCAGATGATAACAGTCAATGTAATGCATCGTAGATGCTTAGTAGATATGCACAATGTCACAGTTAAAATGAACATGTAATTATGCATGCAACACATATATCAATACTAGAACTCACTGTACAGTAGGCTATAATAGCCTTTAAGGCTCAAAACGGCAGATAAGTCACTTAATGCCTCGAACCGATAACCGACACTTCTTCCAGCTCCAACCCTATTAAATAATCAAAGTATTCATTAGCTTATAATAGTATATCATAAGGTTTGGAAGTTAATTGAAGTGTTTAAACATTTTCGGTTTAAGTTTCCGAATTTATCGACACTGATACGACTCTTATTGAGTTTTTAGACTTTTGGGCGATGTTAAACGTTAATTTAAGTGTTATATAATTATTAAATGATCCCATCATTTTATAGTATCATTATAGGGTTTAAAATAAGTGTTTTAAGTGAACAGGGCTCGAATCACACTAGTTTCGTATTTTGACCATAACTTTTCATACGAACTCGGATTTAGGTGATTCAAGAGCCCAGACGAAGAGGACACATAGGGCTACAACTTATATCTTTTGGAAAAGGGCCCATCTGATGGTAACTTGGCGACTTGTGTGAGGAACTCGGCGAGTTCCCCTGTCCTGCAGTCCAGAACGTCTCTGTTGACGTCCTGCTTGCATCCATCCCATTCCAACCTCGTTTTCACTTATCAAAACACCTCCAAACACAAGAATTCCATCATTTTAATATATGACATGTGTGATGTATATAAACATATATGAACAAGATTTAACATCCATAACATAAGAATTCCATCATTTTAATCATCCATTCTTTGATGAACTCAAAATCATTAAAACCAAGTTTCCATTGGTTTCTTGTGTTGTACCTCCAGAATTTAATCAAATGAATAGCTATCCATCTTTTAAATCTTTATAAGCATACTTATTTAGTTTCTAGGTGAAGTCATGATATAAGATAGCAACCTAAAAGATTAAGGGAGATGATGAAACTCTCACACACATACATACTTGAGATATGAGATGACTACCTTAGATTTGCAACACTTCTTCAATCTTTTTAGTAATTCTTGCAGTAAGAAACTTCTAGCCCTAGTGAGTCTTGAAGGAAATATGTGCAGATAGAGTTTGAATGAAATTAGATGAAGAAAAAAGGGGAGGTCACGATTTAAGGGTTTTTCAAACCCTTAATTGACCAATATTGCACATCACCACCTTGTTAACTTTCATCTTCTACGTTTTGCTACCACCTCCTTCATTCTTCACCTTTTAATTATCAGATCAAGATTTGTATGCTAAAAGCACTTGCACATAGGCTTTAATAACTTGTACATAATAATATGGGTTGCCAATTCACAAGGCTTTAAGTATATAGTACAAGTTGTTAAAGCTTGTGACTAATAGTCTTATAATAATTATATTTATAATATTGAAATTGCAATTCATTTGAAAGTTTAATAGATTAAATTAGCACCATTATTATGAGGGTATTATAACCATGTATGAGTTCAACTAACTCAAATATATGTAAGTCTTGGTTATCTATTATAGTTTTGCAAAACAACGTTAATATACATATTCTCTTAAAATGACTATATAAGTCAGATCTTACATATCAATTAACATAGTTAAGTTACTCGATCATCGGTTTAATGTATAATTAATAATTTAAATATTATATTAAATTTGAGGATGTTACAAATCCTCCCCCCTTTGAATAGGATTCCGCCCACGGAATCATTCCAAGATTTTCCAAGAGGCTTTATAATAACTGTTTAATAGGCACGCTATGTGCAATTATAAGTAGGCTATGTCTAGTTAGTACCGTCGGATCACCCGGCCAGACATATAAATAGCAAAATTGCTATAGGAGTATCGGGTTAAATAACCCAGTAATAGCATATTAGTGACATTGTCACTATCGCTCTTTCGATAACGATCTTTTTTATCAATTTATTTGGTGATTCACTTCTTACATAATTATTCCTTATGCATGAAATTTCAAATCCATACAAATATTCAGTTCATTGCAGGATTGTTTTTCATATTAAAGATATATTTTCTCGTTCATTATAATATTCCTTTATTTGGGAAACAATGAGGTGTAGTATTTTTATTTTTAAATTGCATTACAGTGACTTTCTTAACGAGTCACACTTTATAAGTTCCCTTCTCATTGGACATTTTATCATCATAGGTTCATCATATAATCAAGTATATAATACTTGTGGGTATCTAATGTAATTTACTAATTGTTTAAATTATATGATTTGTTTAAATTATATGAATAGGTTCAACTTATTATTAACGGCAATATTTTCATTATTTAATTGTCAGCTTTATTTCGGAAGTATCACGTTTCATCCCTAACCACCAATACGTGGCTTATTATCACAATATCTTTTAATATTTTTCAAATGATAACTATACTTGATATTACAAGTTTCTTTCAGTAGTATATTACGGAGCCGCCAGGCTTAAGAGCCTATATGTGATCCTTAAAAATTTCAATTCTTGATAATTACCCAGAAGAAGATGAGCTCAACTAATGGGACACTCAAATTTAAGTGCAAATTAGATCTTTCAGCCAGTCTCCGGAATTTCTCATTTCAATTGTATTAACAGCAACTATCATAAACAAATAGCCTCCATTTTTAAAGGCATATGAAGGTATTCCCTCCTCGGAGAAGATATGACCAATAATTGGACCTATTTAATTTAATTTCAACTTTAGCAGGTTGATTATATTTAAATATATCTGACATTAATGTTAGTAATTATGCCAAGTTATAAATAAGTATATATATACATATTTGCATTCAAGTTTATAAAGTTTAATTTTGAAGTTTATGTCTAAAAATCGCATTTAGAGAGTTTTACATAAACTTCTCTTGCGAAGTATTTTCAACATCACACAATGATGAATATTATATTCAAATTCTATTCCTGAATAAATTAGGATATTATCGATAAACGATAACTGATTTATCCGACATATGTCGGCATATTAGGATTATTAGATCCATGAATACAACTAATGCATTCGTGAGTTCAAACGGCATCACCACAAGTATAATGACCACATCAAGTATGAAATGAGGTCTTTGGTTCACCTCCTCACGGATCTTTTAGTTATTAATATTCAATTCGCAGATCAATGTCTGTGAAATGTGAAACATTTTGCTGTCGATCAAATTGATCATTAACACAAGACAAAAATAATTATCTTGGACTGTTACTCAGACCAGTTCACGGTAACCTATGTACCTTTAAAGGTGACACCTTTCTTTTAACAATTAGAACCAGAGCACCCAAAACGGGAAACTCGGTATAATGAATCCTTTATCTCACAGTCTTTAACTAAACTATATGATACATACTTTGGGATTCAACTTTTGAAATTCGTTAAATTATTAATAAGTAATAACTTCTTATATAAACCTTAAATACTTCAGTTATATCAAATTTTATCAAAATCAGTAAAACTTTACTTGAGTCCTAATTTGGGCTATTGATAGAGTCATTATAATTTAAATTGAGGGTTCAAGGTCTCCCATACTTCTCATATGTGTATGTAACTTCAATCTCAATATAATTGTATCATTTATGAATCATTTGGATTTCGAGATATCTCATTACTTATATAATTAGCATAAGATTATAATTCCATAACTTTTCCCAACAAGGGACTTCCCTTTTAATATCATAATCATGTATGTGCATTTTACTCTTCTTTGTGTTTCTTTTTCACATTCTTCCATGTATATCGACCTTTAGGTCTTACGATCTATTTTGGTCTTTGTTAAAGATGCATGTATACATATACATATTTTGGAATTAATCATTTACTTCAATATATTATCCTTCTAACTGTTAGGCACTTAGTGGCCATTGATACAAGAAAGACTTACTTGTGTTTAATATTATTATTTCATTTATTGAATTCATAGTTGTTATTACCAACCATTTTCTTATAAATTTTAAGAAAAGCTACGGGGAGAACACTTCACCCATCGCCTATTTCCCACAAGGGAATATGATTGTAGCGCATTACAACGATAGTTGCTACATAGTAGCATTCATTAGCCCTTCATCGTGAGTTACAGACTTAGATTATTATTGCTATTATAGTTATAGGGTCCTTGGAAAATAAATATTATAGTTATAGGGTCCTTGGAAAATAAACCCAAATTCAGTTGGAGGTATATATATTATAATTACTTAGGTTCCAACATAACCATGGATGGATTCATTTATCATCATACAATTCCATCGAGGAATTATAATGATATATTGCTAATTAATAGCATTCCTTATGGTTTCAAAACACACCATTATTATCGGTGCTTATTACCTTTAAGATATAAGGTATTCGAATTCCTCACTTGAGAATTTATATCACGAGACATTAGTAATACCTTCATTAGGCACTCTTCACTGTATGCCTCTTTTCATAACTAGAATCAATTCCCATATTGGGAGTTAGTTCAATATGTCCAGCCATTAAGCTGTATGACATTAAGCGTATATACACGCATTATGTACAAAGTTGATATCATTATTATCCTAAGCCCGTACCTGTCCTAAGCCATGTCATAACTTATCTTATGTTATAATAGTCTTGCCTAGGCGGCCAATACAAGCATCTGAAACCGAGCTCATAGTAGAGTATCGTCGACTATACTCATGCAATGAACATCGACTCTGATACCAAATTGAAACACTCATTTCAACGTAATATAATCATTAATGGGGTTACATTAGATTAATGATAATTAACATGGATTTTAAAGAAAATCGGGCATGACCCGTTCGGCCACCTACCCGCGAGCTCATGCGGTGTAGGAATTTGTACGCACAAACACGTAGGAAGGCGCTTGATAATAATAATAATGATCTGGACGTCCAGTGAGGCCAAATAAATGAGCGTAGCTCACAATGGGTTAATGAATCACGATATGAATGAAGAAGGAATCAAATCATGATAGGAGGTCAATGTGCATAGTTGGGTATCAAGTAAGGTTTCCGGCCATAGGCCATGATCATATGATAACAGTCAATGTAATGCATCGTAGATGCTCAGTAGATATGCACAATGTCACAGTTAAAATGAACATGTAATTATGCATGCAACACATATATCAATACTAGAACTCACTGTACAGTAGGCTATAATAGCCTTTAAGGCTCAAAACGGCAGATAAGTCACTTAATGCCTCGAACCGATAACCGACACTTCTTCCAGCTCCAAACCTATTAAATAATCAATGTATTCATTAGCTTATAATAGTATATCATAAGGTTTGGAAGTTAATTGAAGTGTTTAAACGTTTTCGGTTTAAGTTTCCGAAATTTATCGACACCGATACGACTCTTATTGAGTTTTATAGACTTTTGGGCGATGTTAAACGTTAATTTAAGTGTTATATAATTATTAAATGATCCCATCATTTTATAGTATCAGTATAGGTTTAAAATAAGTGTTTTGGGTGAACAGGGCTCGAATCACACTAGTTTCGTATTTTGACCATAACTTTTCATACGAACTCGGATTTAGGTGATTCAAGAGCCCAGACGAAGAGGACACATAGGGCTACAACTTATATCTTTTGGAAAAGGGCCCATCTGATGGTAACTCGGCGAGTTGTGTGAGGAACTCGGCGAGTTCCCCTGTCCTGCAGTCCAGGACGTCTCTGTTGACGTCCTGCTTGCATCCATCTCGTTCCAAACTCGTTTTTCACTTATCAAAACACCTCCAAACACAAGAATTCCATCATTTTAATCATATGACATATGTGATGTATATAAACATATATGAACAAGATTTAACATCCATAACACAAGAATTCCATCATTTTAATCATCAGTTCTTTGATGAACTCAAAATCATTAAAACCAAGTTTCCATTGGTTTCTTGTGTTGTACCTCCAGAACTTAATCAAATGAATAGTTATCCATCTTTTAAATCTTTATAAGCATACTTATTTAGTTTCTAGGTGAAGTCATGATATAAGATAGCAACCTAAAAGATTAAGGGAGATGATGAAACTCTCACACACATACATACTTGAGATATGAGATGACTACCTTTGATTTGCAACACTTCTTCAATCTTTTTAGTAATTCTTGCAGTAAGAAACTTCCAGCCCTAGTGAGTCTTGAAGGAAATATGTGCAGATAGAGTTTGAATGAAATTAGATGAAGAAAAAAGGGGAGGTCACGATTTAAGGGTTTTTCAAACCCTTAATTGACCAATATTGCACATCACCACCTTGTTAACTTTCATCTTCTAAGTTTTGCTACCACCTCCTTCATTCTTCACCTTTTAATTATTAGATCAAGATTTGTATGCTTAAAGCACTTGCACATAGGCTTTAATAACTTGTACATAATAATATGGGTTGCCAATTCACAAGGCTTTAAGTATATAGTACAAGTTGTTAAAACTTGTGACTAATAGTCTTATAATAATTATATTTATAATATTGAAATTGCAATTCATTTGAAAGTTTGATAGATTAAATTAGCACCATTATTATGAGGGTATTATAACCATGTATGAGTTCAACTAACTCAAATATATGTAAGTCTTGCTCATCTATTATAGTTTTGCAAAACAACGTTAATATACATATTCTCTTTAAATGACTATATAAGTCAGCTCTTACATATCAATTAACATAATTAAGTTACTCGATCATCGGTTTAATGTATAATTAATAATTTAAATATTATATTAAATTTGAGGATGTTACACACACTGTTCTTAGCCTTGCTGTCACCCGTGATTGGCCTATTCATCAGCTTGACGTGAAGTTTAACTTAAGGATTTGACATAGTTTCTTAACTTGATTGGATTATATCAGCCTTGCTGCGGGGGCATATTATAGGATAAGATTTACATTGGTATTTGCATTTGTGTTTATCTAGTATTCTCTTTATTGTCTATTTATACTCTGTACGTCTATTTTAATGAGAAAGGCAACACAAATTATTTGTCAAGCACTAGTTACTTTTCTGAAATTATGTTGCAGTATTGTGTTTGACATAGTTTCTTAATTGGTTTTTGTAGAGTGGAAGAATTATAAGGCAAAAATGATGTTTCCTTCGGCCAAGTCTCGAGGCAAAAATATCATACAACTAATCGAAAATTATATTATTGAAAGCTTAAGGATTTGCCTTTATGGCAAACAACCGAGAGTGTTCTTCAACAATCATGCCAATATTCCAGACAACATTGGCCATTTATTCAGATAGGCAAATCATTCATATATTTTTTAAATATATATTCTTTTTCAGGTACATTCAAATTAGCTAGGGATGTTTGTAAAAAAAACCTTCAAGTTGGATCATTTTTGCGATTTAACACCCCCAACCATTTTTCATTTGACAAAAAAAATCTCAACCGGTAAAATCTCAAGGATATGGGATATCAGCGGTTGTGATAGCCACAAGCCAACGTCGACAGTGACCACCGGAATTTTGCTAAAAAAATAAATTTCAATAAAAAAACACAGATTTAAACAAAGAAATCAACAAAAAATATGGATTTGAATCATAAAACAAAGATAAGCGAGTTAGCTGGAGAGAAGGTTCGTTGGAGACGAGATGTTGGTCAGCAGATATCGGTTCATCAGGTTGCAAATTCTTTTTTTTTTTTAATATATTCCCTTTTTTTTGTTAAATTATAGTCCACTTGGGGGTTTTTTAATCGTAAAATGATCTAACTTGAGGGTTTTTGAGCTATTATCCCTTCAAATTATAGCTCTCGTGGATTTCGTTGAAGTACTAAAGAAGTTGACAGACGAAATTTCATGGAGGGATGACATAATCCTGTTTATTGTTGAGGTTAAAATGCTAATTGGAGCATGAGCAACAAATGGAGCTATTGACAAGCTAGTTTGTTGATCCCAGATTGCTAGTTTTTTGTTTGACAAATTGTGTTTTTATATTCTTTGCGTGTGTATGGAATGTTATTGTGTTCTTTTATGAGTTAATTCTTGAAAAAAACCAATCGGTTTTTGTCTTTTCGTCCCTCCATGTTATTTTTTCAGAAAAATATCAAGTTAATTTTTTCTTTTGGTTTAATGAAATTTGACCATTAGAGTCCGGTTTAAAAACCCAGTTTACCAGTTATAACCGGACTAGGAATGAAAACGTGAAAACATTTTTTTTTCTTAGTTTTTTTTTTCATAATAAACCCTTCTTTTATTTTATTGTTTTGCTAGCAGTCAAGGTTGGTACCGAGGGAATCATAAAGAAGCTGTGTTTGCACTTAACTATGTCGTTAGTTTCGCTTAGTGCCAGAAAACATGGCAATGATATAACCTTGGATTGAGTGGGTGGCTTCTTGGTGCAATATTTGATTCCTCCTGAATCTGCTTTTCGAATCACATAATGGATGATGTTTCATTTACTGCACTAATGATGCCATCTCAGATTGGAATAGCTTTTTGAATTGCAGGATTTTTGAGGTTTTTTGAATTTATTTTAAAAGTTTAACAGTTCAATTAATAACTTGTTTGGAAAAAAAATGAATTGAAGACTTAACCGAAAGAGTTTTTCACAAAATCTTCCCATCTTAAAATACCAAACTAAAATTAAATAATACATTATATATAAAACATCACTATTTAAAACATCTGAGCAAATGGCCACGTCCGTTGTATTTGGCGTCGGTTGTATTTGGCGTGCTTTTCATGTCACTACTCCCACTAAATCGACGAGTAAGATGGCACCATAAGCTTAGTCAGCCACGATCAGTCGACATCAGGAATCCTAACCCAAACCAGTCCTTTATACTGGCCTGTAATACATTCAACTCCTGGGCATCTTTGGACTCGCCATAACTGAACAAAGTGGATGCACCGTCCCTAAACAAACCAACCCGTACAACTTATAATACATAAAGTACATGTCATACAACATAATATCCTAGTCAGGTTCTGGGGTTAAACTAATCTCCTGACAGCATGGCACCACCCTAAATATAATTAGTAGCTAAACAAACCACCTAATTAATACTTCTAATACACAAAGTACAAGTCATACAACGTTACTGAATTTTTACACGTTTCTAGTCAGGTTCCAGGCAATTTAATCTCCTGACAGCGTACAATTCCAGCGGCACCACCATAGCACAGCCACCTTTCGCTGCCTTTGTTCATATTCCATCGTACACGATGCATTGCAACAATCTTGGGAGGAAACGCTTCTTTCTCCTTATTTACAGGATGCTCTTTAACATCATCATTGTTGGGAACTTCATCTGTGCAAATTGATCCTTTTTTGACGTCTGTTTTCGGCTTTTTCCCACTGTTGTGTTTTGTTTTTGAAGTGTGATCACTCTTCTGACCCATCAATGTGTCGTCTGACCCAGAGTCATCCCCTGGATCATTTCCGTAGCAAAGAGCTGGGCAAAATGAAGTTTAGTTGATTAAAGTATAGGCATACAAATTATATGTTTTGGTCATTGTATGAATCATAGTTTGGAAATTGTATGCTTTGGATATCCAAATTTGAAAAATGTAGGTTAGTCCTAAATAAACTAGAACTCCAAAAATGTGTGTTTTTCAAATTATAATCCCTTAATTAAACTATGAGTCTATGATCTATAAATGTCCGTTTGAAAGTACAATGGTCACAATTTCAACCCAACGGGTCAAACAGACAAAACGATATGACAACTTGGCACACGACACGAGTTTTCCATGTATGGGTTTTATAAATTCGTGTTTCGTGTATATTTGTGTCTACACGAATTTCAAATTCGTGTTAAGTGTCGTGTTTGACCCATATAAACACACGTAAGACACATATAAATCGTGTTACACGATGACATGTATAAGACACGAATTTACCCATATTCTTTTGATGTGTTGTTGGATCCTTGGATTATTATGTTTTGGATTTATAATTTTATCTGTTTTGGATTACATTCGTGTAAAATGTGGTTTTGTGTGACACGTTTTAAAAAAACATGTTTATTCGTGTCGCGTCACGTGTTATACGAATTTTTTACGCGTCGTGTTCGTACTTCATATCCAAACACGTTTTATAATTCGTGTCGTGTGCGTGTTTTACAAGTTCGTGTCTGACACGAGACACGGCACGAATACACGTATTGCGTGGTCTATCTCTAATAAAAAAGTAAGCTAGAACATAAATTTTTAAAAAAGTGAAATTCTAGAAAATTATGTATTAAACATTGGTTTCTTAAAACTATGTTAAATTTCTCTTTTGGTCGTGGACCGTTTAACCCGTTTGCTTGAATGGGTTGGAATTGCCAAGCAAGCCCCAAAATGAACCATCACCCCAAATACTTTCCAATTTCATGCCATTTTCCAATTAGATTACAAACCTAAAGGTTGATCCTCTGGTGTTTGGCTTTTCAATATTTGCTCTCTGGCTCTCTTCTCCTGATTTGAGACGGCTAAAAACCCACGTCTGGATCTGGGGGTGTCACTCCATTCGTTTGATGACTTCTTCATGGGATAGGGAACGTCAGGTATTGGCGAAAAAACAGTAAGATCTGATCCTTCCACAGACAAAGATCCACAAAGATAATGGGGCTCCCGATTTCTCCGAGGGTCTTTCTCCACTGCTTTGGTTGTAAGCTGATGAGAATCATTAAGCAGGAATTCTGTTATGTTCTTATAAACCACAGCTGTGTTGTTTTATATTCTACATCTTCATTTTTGAACGTTCAATAGGAATCTCTTGCAACAAAGGTTGACTTCCTATTATATATTACAAGAATTTTGTTCTTTACGAAGAATCGTACAGAACATAAACACAAATATGCATCATCAAACCCTTTCTATAAAGGGATACAAGATTTGTAAAAATATATAGATATACAGTGCTAGAAAAAGTCATCATGCTTTCTCGTTTTTGCAGACAAGTACTGAAGTAAATATTTTGTACTGAAAAAGAAAATCCCTAAACTTACTTATTATTATTATTACAAATTATATATAGTTTAGAGACTTCATTTCACAAAGAAGGTCCGGTGTTACGGGATTTATAAACGAAAGTTGGAAAAGGAAAATAATATTCTTACAGAAACTCAAAAAGCAAATGTAAGAAAGAAGATGAGAGGAAACAGACCTGGAAATGTAGAACTGTACCATCCGAGCAGCAGTAAGCAACCATGCCTAAGATTCAAGTTGGAAATTGTGAGAATACACTATAATAGCCTTTTGTCTGTCCGAAATCAAACTTCTGAATCCCAAAGTACTAAGGAGTGTTTGGCATAATGGCATGCGGAATGAAATTTCAAGGAATTGGCACTTAATCCCAATACTTAGGAGGCGTTTGGTTCGCAGAATATTTTCAAAAAGAATGGAATCTGCCAAAGGAATGGTATGGAATTAAATTTCATCTTGCTAATGGAATCGAATGAAATTAAACTTCATTCCTTGTTATTAGTCTATTTAATTTGTAAAGTGGGATGAGATGGTGTGTGTAAGATAGGTGGGGTAAGACTTGGTGGAGTAGGATAGGGTTTGGTGGGATAGGTGGGGTGGGGTAGGTGGGGTGGGGTAGGTAGGGTAAGGAAGGTTAGGGTTGGGTGAGGTAAGGCAAGGTAGTATGGGTTAGTAGGGGGTGGGTGGGTTGGGGTATGGCTGGTAAGGATAGGATTGGGGTGGGTAGGGTGGGTGGGGTATATGGGGCAGGGTAAGGTGGGATGGGGCAGGTGGGGGTAGGGTGGGTGGAGTAGGATGGGATGGGGTATGGTTAGGTAGGGTAGGGTAGGAATGGAATTCTCATTCCAATTCCACATATTCCTTCAGGATTCTGTGAAACAAACAGACCCTCAGACGGCTCGTGGAATGAAATTCAAAGAAATTGGAAACTTCTTTTAGGCAGTGTTTGTTTATGCCTCCTAACTCTTATTTTGCCTCTTCTATCTGGAATGTAAAGAGTTCTTGGATTTTAATAAAGATTGCTGAAAAATAATATTAAGAGGTTTATTAAGAGGTTAAACCTCTGACCATCCTCTACTTTTTAAGAGGGCAACCATGGTTTGAAAAACTTCCTCAATTTTTTCCTCATCAGACCAATCTTCACTCCCTCATCGCACAAAGGTTTTCTCCTTCATGTCATTGCCGCCACTGGTGAAGGCCACTGCAGGTGAAGACCTACTGCACTGTCATGCTGATGCCTTTCTCTCCCCAATCGCACAAGGTGCTGCTTTTGTATTACGAGTCATGACTCTCCTCAACATTCCTTTTCTCCTCTCTCACCCCCTTTCTTCTCACGTTGTTGCCGCCAATGGAGGCATTGCATCCAGCGGTGATGATGTCTCTGTTGCCTTTGTCTCTCTTCAATTTGTTATGTCTCTCATGTAAATCCACACTCTTTATCATTCCTGATCTGGGGAACTTCAAGATTATGTTTTATGTAATTTTATACTTAAATTTTGTGTCTCCTTTAGACACTTATGTATATACTTATATTAGAGGGATTAGAGTGCAAATATTATAGGGATTAGAGTGTAAATATAACTCTTATATAATCCCCTTGTAATCAGTGTGTTATACACAACAATATACAATAATACTGATTATCAAAGTTTCTCTCTCCTGCAATTTCACCCATATGAATGCTTGAATGTTAATGGAAGCAATATTTAAAAAAAAAAAAAACAGGGTGCAGATCTGGTGTTTTGAACGCCATTTATGATGTTGGAAGGGGTATACTTTGGGAAATTTACCAGGAATCATTTTGAAGGGTTGATAGTTTGTATCAAATAGAGTATAGAACTAAAAATATCAAGTCCCACACCACCTCACAAACACACGAATGATTGAATATTAAATTTCAATTCCTTCGAATTTCACTCCATGAGCCAAACACACTTTAATTCAAATGGTGTTCACTGTTCAGTGTCTGCTAGAGATGTATGTGTGAACTGTGAAGTGTTAGAATCTAAATCCCACTACAAACGGCTAGGAATGATAAATCATTCAACCATGGATTCTGAATGAATTTAAATAAATTCTGATTACTTCTCTTTGTAATCCAAATTCCCAAACACATTAAAGAATTAGAATTTAGTATTCAATTACTTCAAATTTCATTCCGCAAGCCAAACACACCCTAGTAGTCCGTTTAGTAGAGTTGAATCACAAAGAAGAAATGAGGAGATTTACATGGTTTTCAAACCATGAGAAATGAGAAACTAACCAAAAAATTGACTTTCGTTCTCTTTCTCAATTTCTAATCAATTCTCTACCTTTTGATAGAGATCCAAGAGAAATCAACTTTTAGTGTTCATTTATGTCTCTCTGCCATAAACTTGCGAACCAAAAGAACCAGTCCTAGTGATTTCGCTTTACCAAAGGTGGCCAGGGGAGAAAATAAATAATCGAAATCTAATGGCTGTTCAAGAAAATGCTAAAAAGATTTTATATAAACCATTTTGAACTAAATACAAGGACAAGAAACCTTATCTTCCTTCTCATTTCTCATATTGTTCTTTGTATGAAAGAAGAGGGTTTAATTTCTTAACAACTAATATGAAATCACTCATTCAAATCAGGGACATACCCGTCAGTCTTGACACTTGAAGACTCCATATGGAAGATGATGAACAATGATAGCTATGCAATCCCTGCAGTTGTGTCCCAGCAAAAGGTGTACCAGTAACAGGGACATCACATGCAGCCTTAAATAAGCTGATTATTCGTATTTCTCCATCGTCAGAGGATAAAGCAACACATCTACAAGCACGCAAACACACACACACATCCGAGAATCAAAATTAAGAGTAAAACAGGGAGAAGAAAAGGAACAAAGAAAGGTCATATGATACCTTGGATCGGGTAGCCAGTCCAAACCATATATGGTCCTCTGGATGTGGTTTAAATCCCAAATGGGACGAAATGGATCGCTGCAAGGAAGAACAACTTTTCAAGATATATGAAGTATAAACAGTTTGTATGAAGGATGACATTTCTTGTCAAGACATGACAGAAACCTAACAAGAGTGTAGTCGACACAAAAATAAACCGTGTCACACTGAAAGCGTAAAGAAGTAGTAATCAGGTAATTCTAATCAATGCTTCTCCCTTCTCGTTAACACAACACCGTTTCAAATGATCATTCTGATAGGATTTTACTAATAGATTATTCTAGAAAAGGGGTATATTAGTAATATTGAGTAATAGTTAGTTAGTGGGAAAATCTATAAATAAGAGGTGGAGAGGGTGAGGTAAGTGGGCAGAAATATTATTGTTAGTTTGTTACTCTTTTGCTTAATTGCATTGAGGGACTCATAGCTTTTCCAGCTTTGAGGAGGGATTGTCCCTGGGAACCATTTGGTTTGAATCATTGTTTTCTGATTTGATTAATAGAATTCCTATTCCTTACCTGTTAATCATCTGTTATCACTTTCAATTCTGCATCATTGGTCCGACCTGCCACTTCTACTCTACCACAGCCATTTTTTTCTGTCCATTTCTTCCTTCTTGATGGAAACTCGTCTATCTTCTCTTCAAAGCCGACTGGAACAACATGAAGAGCACATCCAACGCCTTCAGTCGGATGTCACTGAGATCAAAGGTGTTTTGAAGAATTTAGAAGCAGAAAGGGTGGAGTCCGCTGAATTTCGCAAAGTTGTGATGGGTTTTATCAAACAGCAATGTAAGCAACCAGAATCAGATGGTGAGGGTGTTTCTGGAGTTCTTTTCGAGTCTGGTGGTCGTTCTGGAGGGGGCCAAACTCCTCCCATCACGTCTGGCGGATTACCATGGGCAGTGAAGAAGATCAAGTTACCTGAATTTTACGGGTTTGACCCTCAAGGATGGATTCAGAAAGCTACTCTATTTTTTGACATAAACAGAACCGCTGATCCTCTTCGACTTCGATTGGCTCAATTGAGCATGGTCGGAGTTGCGCAACACTGGTTCACCATCGTCCAACAGGTTCACTCTTGCCTTACTTGGGATCAATTTCAAGAGGAATTGTTGCAACGTTTTAGTGGATTGGAAATTCAGAATCCATATGAGCAGTTATCATCGATTAAGCAATCAGATTCAATTCACGATTACATCGATGATTTTGAATATCTGCTATCGTTGGTTCCAAAACTCTCTGAATCGCAGGCTTTGGGATATTTTGTTGCTGGTTTACGCGAGGATGTTAAACGATGGGTGCGTCTTCATCGGCCTCAATCGCGTTTAGATGCGATGTATTTGGCTAAAGACGTTGAGGCCATGTTGCGTCCGGTTTGTGAGTCGGCAGGGATCTCTCGCTTCCGTTATCATCCTCCTGATGGGCTTCAGGGTGGGCTGCCTCTGGATCGATCAAATCAACTGGGCCTCTCTACTTTTACTGGGCTTCGTAGAGACCCATTAAGCGACCCAGGGTTACCTTTACGTACTGATTTTCACCGCCCACCTTTTAACCCTCAAAAGTCTACCGCTCCTTTGGAAAATCCTCCAGTTGTGCATCGTGAACGAGGTCTCCGTTCTCTATCTCGCACTGAATGGGAAGAACGCCGCAAAAAGGGGCTCTGTTTTCGTTGTGGTCAGCAGTTTGGACCTGCACACAAGTGCCCAGAAGGTCAATTACGTGTTCTTCTCTTAGGGGATGATGAACTTGAGGAAGGGGCTGGGAATCTTCGTCAATTGGAGGAAGTTTGGGATCCTGCATCGCTGGCACCACCAGATAAGTAATCACAAGGGCTTTGACGCTGTCACCAAGTCTTGAGGTCAAGACTTTCATATGGGGAGAGTATTGATAGGATTTTACTAATAGATTATTCTAGAAAAGGGGTATATTAGTAATATTGAGTAATAGTTAGTTAGTGGGAAAATCTATAAATAAGAGGTGGAGAGGGTGAGGTAAGTGGGCAGAAATATTATTGTTAGTTTGTTACTCTTTTGCTTAATTGCATTGAGGGACTCATAGCTTTTCCAGCTTTGAGGAGGGATTGTCCCTGGGAACCATTTGGTTTGAATCATTGTTTTCTGATTTGATTAATAGAATTCCTATTCCTTACCTGTTAATCATCTGTTATCACTTTCAATTCTGCATCACATTCACTGTTTGCTACTTTGCTCTCATTAGAGGTTAGGTCTTACTGCTTGACCCTAAGGCTGACATAACACACAAAACACTTATTTTATCTCAAGCAAGGGTTTCAGAAAAGGTAAGAAACCTACTTCATCTTTCATTTTGATTGTTCATAAATTATGGATTTATTTAATTATTTCTGTACATAAATTTCTTTTGTTGCGCTAATGCTGGAAGGGTAATGTGGAAAATAAAAAACCAAAAAGACATTTAGGGTCAACCTGTGGATCAACACTAAAAAGTGGCACGTAACATGATATGGAAATAAATGTGTCTACACCATATTGACATGAAAACAACCCGAAACACAAAGTTTTATTCTGTCTTTGAATAAGCATTCTGTGTCTGGTTCTTGTCAGAAAACAACATGAACATGACCTGGTTTACAGGCTTACTTTGGAATTTGGATAACACTTCTATCAATAATTCTTGTTTTGACACACTAAGAACTAATCTCACATTGATGAACACATTGGTGCATGATGGTACTTAATAATGCAAATCCAAATTTGGAATTATGAATTAAGAATAGATCACAATTTAGAACAGGATGACCATGTCTGAACAGAGATAAGGAAGATCAAGTGTATACTTGAAACTCAACATTTTATGTATGCTATATGAATATAGATATCTCATAAGAATCATCTTATTCAATGATGTAATGGACGTAATTATAGGGTACAATATCTGGCCATGGGACCATGGTATGATTAACAAACCGTAAATTATGTGAGATAAAAACATAAGAGAGAACCATCACTTAAACTCCTCAAGTTGGAGCATACATACCAAGCATTTTTTTACTTGTTCCATAGAAGGTTAATTTGCAAAACTGGCCTGTACAAGCTGATCTCCTAAGAGGGGTCGCACCATTCCATCGTTGGAGGTTCATAAGTCCTCCCGACTTGTTCTTAATTTAAAAAGTGACAATCACTTTCAATGTACATGAGCATCAAGGAAATTTGGTTTTAGATATGTGCAGAGCTACATGCAAAATTTAGTGAAAGAGATAATATGAGGAATTGGGCTCTGTTTTGAGTTGAAAATTGCAAAGTAACATTTGGTAGACTTTTCTTAAACCAAATTCACTCACTCCCTCCAGTGCTCCCTCGCTCTGCATGATATGACAGAACAACACACCCCCCCCCCCCCCCCCCCCCCCCCCCCCCCAAAAAAAAAAAAAAAAAAAAAAAGAGAGAGAGAGAGAGAGAAAACACTTTTTCTTTGTTGCGCATGCCTTCTCTTCCCGCTTCTTGGTTTTCAACTACCGTCCACTAGAGAACTCAATGACCAATTTCAAATTTAATGTAACTACATTATCAGGAACTGTGAACCATCTTTGACAGGTTCTGAGGTTTAAACAATAACAATGACTATTAGCTGCAGTTAGCCATTGTGCGAATTATCAAAGGCATGGACTAAATCTCACCCATAAGAAAAGATTTCTTATGATATAATCATGAAAAATAAGAGAAAGGGATAATGTAATTATATGCACTATAGAATGTGAATTGATTATTATTTTCCATATGCGCTTGAAAAATGGGAGACCGGAGAATATTTGTCCTCGAAGAGTGATCCACAAAGTTGTCTCCAACATCGTGACCAACTAGAGGCTGCTCCAATACCGTTGATACGAAACCACCCTTCCTAGCAACATATTGTCTGCTTTGGCACCTCTGCCACATGGTTTTCTTCATGGAATGGGATCCTAACTGATACGAATGCTGAAATAGTGACTCCTAATAATGGGGCTAGAGTGTGGAAAGTCTATTCTAGAAGGACCAAAAAGGGAAATGTGGAAAGTGGCTAAAGTTAGTTAGAGATTGCATGTAAAGGGTGAGGGGGTGGTCACGTAAGGGTCATGCTAGTTTTATTTCCTAAATTGTATTGGCTCATGCTTAGTCATTGAGAGAGGGTTTGTCCCTGGGTTTTATCATTCTGTTTTTCTGCCATTAATGAAATCATTCCTTCTGTTTTCTTCTTCTACCTGAAATCATCTACTTGATTAATCCATTTCCTATCATTGGTCCGACCTGCCTCTGATCTGCCGTGATGGAAACTCGTTTAACTTCTGTGCAAAATCGGTTGGAGCAACATGAGGAGCATCTTTGCAACGACTTCAGGCCGATGTGACGGAGATGAAGTCTTCGTTGCAGAAATTGGAGGTGGAGAGAGTGGAGTCAGTGGAATTTCGCAAGGTTGTAATGAGTTTTATCAAACAACAGGGTAAGCAACAAGAGTCAGGAGGGGGTCGATATTCTGGTGTGTTTGATTCTGGTGGTGGTAGTGATGATCAGATTCCAGTAGATTCATCTGGAGGATGGCCATGGGCAGTGAAGAAGATCAAGTTGCCTGAGTTTTACGGGTTTGATCCACAGGGGTGGATTCAGAAAGCGTCGCTGTACTTTGAAATCAATGGTACTCCTTCCCATTTGCGGATTCGTTTGGCACAACTGAGCATGGTAGGGGTGGCTCAACATTGGTTCACGGTGTGCATGAATCGCTCACTTGGGACCAATTGCAGATCGAGTTGCTCCAACGTTTCAGCGGTTTGGAGATTCAGAATCCCTTCGAACAGTTAGCCACCATGAAACAATCAGATTCTATCCACGATTACATAGACGATTTTGAGTATTTGCTTTCATTGGTTCCGAAATTACCTGAATCGCAATCATTGGGTTATTTCATTGCTGGATTACAGGATGAGGTTAAACGATGGGTTCATTTACATCGTCCTCAAACACGCCTGGACGCCATGTATTTGGCCAAGGATGTGGAGGAATTGTTGCGACCGTCGACGGGAAACGTCTCCCAAAGTCGTTTCCGTTATCACTCTTCTGGTGGGCCTCATGATGGTTATCAGAGTGAACATTCCTCTCAGTTGGGCCAGGGTTCGTTTCGTGGGCCTCCTATTGTCAAATCTGGAAATAGACATAATGGGTCCATGTTTGAGCCCATATCTTCTCTTCCTGTACGTTCATCGGCAACTAGGTATCGTGACAGCAATTCTGTGCAGCCGAGAGATAGGGGTATGCGCTCCTTATCTCGGACTGAATGGGAGGAACGAAGGAAGAAAGAGTTGTGTTTCCGATGCGGTCAACAATTTGGACCTAATCATAAGTGTCCAGAAGGGAAACTCAGGATTCTGCTGCTGGGTGATGATGAGGATGACACGGATGATGGGGATTTTCGCCGGGTCGAAGAGCAGGGGTCAATTGATGATTTGTCGCCGCTGATTGACAAGTCGTCGTCGGAAATTTCGAATCAAGGTTTGTGTATGTCTTTGGAATTTTTGGAGCTGCTTCTGGCAATTTTGGATGTAAAACCTTGAAATTGGAGGGAATAATTGCTGATATACCTGTGGTGATACTTATTGACAGTGGTGCCACCCACAATTTTATTTCCCAACGCTTAGTTACATTGTTGGGTCTTTCTTCTTCTCATTTTGATGGTGTCCATATTCAACTGGGGGATGGTTACAAAGTCTTTATTAATCAATTCTGTCCTCAATTATCGGTGATGTTGGGTACCTGTAATTTCTTAGTCGATGCCTTGGTTTTTGATACGGGTCATTTGGATATGGTTTTGGGTATGGCATGGTTACGTTCTCTTGGAGAAGTGACTCATAATTGGGAGAAGTCGTGGATGCGTTTTGTTTACCAAGACAAACAAGTTCATCTTCACGGTAAACAGGTTCCGTCAATTTCAAGTGACTCTCTTCACAGTTGGTTGACTACTATATCCCCAAATCCTCCTTTTCTAGACCCACTATTCTGCTCCTTATCTACTATTTCTTCGGGTTTAGTAGACGACCAGGAGTCCGAGTTACAACAGGTCCTTGATTCCTTTCCTGCAGTTTTTCAACCTCCCACGGGTCTTCCTCCTATCCGTATGCACGATCACACTATTACTCTTTTAAACCCAAACGAACCGGTGAGTGTTCGGCCGTATCGTTATCCCCATGTGCAGAAAGCAGAGATTGAAAAACAAGTTCAAGAATTACTATCTTTGGGCATGATCCGTCCTAGTAATAGTGCTTTTTCTAGTCCGGTGATTTTGGTTAGAAAAAAAGATAACTCGTGGCGTATGTGTGTGGATTATCGTGCCTTAAACAAGGCTACGGTTCCGGATAAGTTTCCCATTCCTATGGTCGAGGAATTATTAGATGAATTACATGGGGCTCGTTTTTTTTCAAAGTTAGACTTGAAATCTGGGTACAATCAGATTCGTATGCGGGAGGACAGCATTGAGAAAAAAGCTTTTCGAACTCATGATGGTCACTATGAGTATCTCGTTATGCCGTTTGGGTTGATGAATGCCCCTTCGACCTTCCAGGCTGTTATGAACGAAATTTTTCGTTCATTATTACGTAAATCTGTGGTGGTTTTCTTTGATGACATCTTAATTTACAGTCATACTTGGACTGTTCACATGGAACATTTAAAAGCTGCCGTGCAAGTTTTAGCTTCTAATCATTTCGTGGTTAATCAAAAGAAATGTTCTTTTGGGCAAACTTCGGTGGAATATTTGGGTCACATTGTTTCAGGTGAAGGAGTTGCAATGGATCCTAAAAAAATTGAAGCAGTGGTTGATTGGCCGGTTCCTAAGTCAATCAAAGGGTTACGTGGATTCCTGGGCCTCACAGGATATTATCGTAAGTTTGTAAAACACTATGGTCATATTGCTAGACCACTCACGGATTTGACGAAGAAGAATGCTTTTGGGTGGAACAAGACTGCCTAGGAAGCTTTTGACAGCCTTAAAACGGCATTTGTTTCGGCACCGGTGTTGGCATTACCTAATTTCAACTTGCCTTTTGTGGTGGAATGTGATGCTTCAGGACGAGGAATTGGAGCTGTTTTGATGCAACAAAACAGGCCTATTGCTTACTTCAGCAAGGCTTTAAGTGATCGTAATTTGGCTAAGTCGGCGTATGAGCGGGAAATCATGGCATTGGTGTTGTCGGTACAACATTGGCGTTCGTATTTGTTGGGAGTTTCTTTCGTTGTTTATACGGATCAGAAAAGTCTCAAATTTTTGTTGCAACGTGTTACTTCGCCTGACCAGCAAAATTGGGTGGCAAAATTGCTTGGTTATGATTTTGATATTCAATATAAACCAGGCAGGGAGAATAGGGCAGCGGATGCGTTATCTCGACGCGCTGATTCAGGTGAATTTTCCTTGCTTTCATCTACTCCGCTGTGGCTACAGGGAGCTGAATTATTGAATGAAACACGTGCCGATTCGGATATTCAAAAACTTGTCGCAGACTGTTTAACTAATCCTACTTCTCATCCTGGATATTCGGTTCGTCAGGGTACTCTTTATTACAAGGATCGTTTAGTAATTTCGCGTACTTCAAAATTTCTTCCTCTCCTTTTGGAGGAATTCCATCATTCCGCAGCAGGTGGGCATTGAGGGTATTACCGTACGTATAGGCGATTGGCTGCAAACTTGTACTGGCCAGGAATGGTTAACGATGTCAAAAAATTTGTGCAGGCGTGTGATGTTTGCCAACGTTGCAAAGCTAGTTCCACTCTACCAGGGGGCCTTTTACAACCGCTTAATATTCCTGACGCCATTTGGGAAGATTTATCTATGGACTTTGTGTTGGGTTTACCAAAGTCTAAAGGGTTTGAGGCAGTGTTAGTGGTGGTGGACAGGCTTTCTAAATACAGTCATTTCATTCTCCTAAAGCATCCATATACAGCAAAGAGTGTTGCTGATATTTTTATTCGGGAGGTTATTCGTCATCATGGAATACCGAAAACTATTGTAAGTGATCGTGATCCTTTGTTTCTCAGCCACTTTTGGCAAGAGATTTTCCGTTCTCAAGGTACGAAATTGTGCATGAGCTCCGCATATCATCCGGAAACAGATGGACAAACGGAGGTCATAAATCGTTGTTTAGAATCCTACCTTCGATGTTTTGCCACTGATCAGCCACGGAATTGGTCTTCTTGGGTACCTTGGGCGGAGTTTTGGTATAATTCGACCTTCCATAGTTCAACGGGCAAAACTCCTTTTGAAATTGTTTATGGCAGGAAGCCTCCATCGATTGTCCAGTTTATTCCAGGTGAGGTAGGTAAGGGTCCAAGCTGTGGTTCAGGAGCTGTTGGATAGAGATGAGGCGTTACGTCAACTCAAACATCATTTGTCACAGGCCCAAATGACTATGAAGAATCAGGCAGATAAAAAACGGAGGGACGTAACTTTTATGGTCGGGGAATGGGTATATGTTAAACTTAAACCGTATCGACAAATGTCGGTTTCCTCTCGTATTCATCAAAAGTTGGCTGCCAGGTTTTTTGGTCCATTTAAAATACTCAAAAAATTGGGTCCTGTTGCGTATCAGTTAGAATTACCTCCTACTTCAAAAATTCATCCGGTTTTTCATGTGTCGTTATTAAAACGGGCTGTTCGTACCGATGGGGATATGGTTTTGCCTCCTGAGTTGGAGATTAGCTCTTCGGATCAAACTATGCCGGCTGCAATCTTGGCTAAACGTTTTGTAAGTGATGTGATGGGACCTGTACATCAGTGGCTGATTCAATGGAAAGGTTTACCGGCAGAAGAAGCTACATGGGAGGATATGTTGACAATCAAGAGCCAATTTCCTGATGCAAGTCTTGAGGACAAGACTTTTTCGGAAGGCGAGAGTAGTGATATGAATGCTGAAATAGTGACTCCTAATAATGGGGCTAGAGTGTGGAAAGTCTATTCTAGAAGGACCAAAAAGGGAAATGTGGAAAGTGGTTAAAGTTAGTTAGAGATTGCATGTAAAGGGTGAGGGGGTGGTCACGTAAGGGTCATGCTAGTTTTGTTTCCTAAATTGTATTGGCTCATGCTTAGTCATTGAGAGAGGGTTTGTCCCTGGTTTTTATCATTCTGTTTTTCTGCCATTAATGAAATCATTCTTTCTGTTTTCTTCTTCTTCCTGAAATCATCTACTTGATTAATCCATTTCCTATCACATCACTAACCACCACAAAAAATGTGACTTGCCATATAAGGTGGAGCTTGCATATATAATAATCCCAACATTTCCTACGTTCATGGGTGATGTACGACAAGAATGTATCAGGCCCTTCCACATCAATGAAAACAAAGTTGGCAAGGAGATGAGAGCAGAGGCGAGCCCACCTTGTGCCCTAGGGTGTACATGGAAATCCCTTGGGCCTAAACATTTACACTAAACCATGTTAAGAAACATCTGGACACCAGTGATTTAAGTTTTTGGACACCTCTTGTATTTAGCCCATCAGCTGAAGCCCAATTCTTAATCTATACTCCACTCCAAGTCCACACCATCACTTAAAATTACATACACATCCAATTTGAAACGTGAAACGTCCGTCAATTGGAATCCAGGGCAGCAACGATCAGCACATACCAGTTAATAAACCACCACATCAGGCAACTGAAAGCCACCGTCAACCCCCGCTGAAGTCGTCGGAGGCCGGCTGACCTCGCCGGAAAATCAGAAAGAGAACTATTAGACACATATGTATTTCCTTATATCATATGTTTCCTTATTATGTATTTCCTTATATTATATGTTTCCTTATATTAGAGGGATTAGAATGCAACTAGTATAGGGTTTAGAGTGTAAATGTATCTTTTATATAAACCCTTGTAATCAGTGTTTTATACACAACAATATACAAACAATTACTGAGTTCAACTTGGTATCAGAGCCTAGGATTCCTAACCCTAGCAGCAGCCGGCATACACCAGGCACAACCCTAGTAGCAACCGGCCACCACCCCTGCCATACAACAGCCCCACCACCGGCCATCACCTCCTGAAACTGCAGATCCCCCCTGCTGCCACCACCCACTGCTCTAGCAGCGATCCCCTCAAACCCTAGCAGCCGTCATCCTTCTGCCCACTAGCCACCACAACACCACCAGCCTACCTTATCACCCAAACCGCTGCAAACCAGAACCCCACAGCCTGCGCCGATCAGCTTTCTATACACCCCTTAACCCACAGCCAAACACCATCAAACCAGAAATTCTGACCAGAAATCCCCAGACCAGAACCCACACACCAGAAATCGCCCATTACTGCCACCGATCAGCACCCTATTGCCCACCAAATCACCATGACTTCTCTTATACCATTCACCCCAGCTGAGAAAACGACTCATAACTCCCACAAGTTTGGCTTTACCCTTTCCCCAACAAACTATGGCTACTGGAAAACAATGCTCCAGCCGTTTCTTATCACGAACGATTTGTTTGGCTATGTTGATGGCACTATACCTTTCCCTCCGATGACCATAGCCTCCCCATCCTCATCCGACAAAGACGGTACCACAGTACCCCTACCCCAATTGAACCCTAGTTACACTGCCTGGGTCTCTAATGATGCTCACGTTCGCATGCTCATTCTTTCTACCATCTCTGAGGCATCCTTCCAGCATGTTCAAGGCCTCACTTCTCAAGATTTGTGGTTGTCCCTTGAACGTGCCTATGCCCCTCACACCTCTTCTAGGGAATACACTCTGAAAACCCAGCTTCTCAAACTCCAGATGAACCTTGATGAAACCACCACCACTTACTTGACTCGCGCCCAGGAATACTCCATTGCCTTGGCCATATTGGAGAACCCCCAAAGGAGAAAGATTTAGTCATGTTAGTTATCTCAGGCCATCGAGAAGAATACAACGGCTTAAAATCCACCCTTGTCGGTCGTCAGTTCCCTGTTGCCTTTTCAGAACTTCAAGGTTTACTTTCCGATCACGACTACATGATCAAGAAGTCTACACCCGATGTTTCCGCAACTCAGGCCTTCCTGGCCACTGTTCAGAGTCGCACTCCCGTGAATCCCACCGCCACTCCAACTCCCGATCAACTTCACGCTCTCCAGCAAGCTTTATCTCAGCTCGGTCTTCAGGTTCAACCGCTTACTGCTCAGCCTGCACAAGCCCACTACACCAATCGATCAGGTAACTCTCGGGGTCGTGGTCGTGACTCCCGTCGTGGCCGCGGAAATCACTACAACCGGAATCAAGGTCGTACTCGTGAACAGTTCAGCTGGGCTTCTACTCGGAATACATTATTTAGTACATGCAACAGATGTGGAATTGGTTATAACCCTGCTACTATACGGCCACGACAGCCTCCTTTAGCCTATTTCACAAACTCCCGTGCCACCTCATCAACGTCCTAGTTTCCGGATACAGGTTCTAATCATCACGTTACACCGGACCTTTCTAGTTTCGATCACTACGGTACCGATTATCTACATGTTGGCAACGGTAAGGGCTTACCCACTCTCCATATTGGCTCCACAATCCTATATTCACCCGACAAAACTTTCTCCCTTAAAAACATTCTCCATATGCCTGAAATAAAACAAAACCTTCTTTCTGTCTTGACAATAACGTGTTCTTTGAATTTCACTCTTCTTTCTTTGTTGTGAAGGACAAGTCTACACACATTATCCTCCTCACGGGTCCAAGTAATGGCGGTCTCTACTCCTTTAGCCTTCCTCGAAGTCAACCGATTCTCAAAGTTGGTTTCTCCGCTACTTGTACTTCTTCCACAATTTGGCATCATCGCCTCGGACACCCTCATCCACAACTTTTTAATTCAATGGTTTCTAAGTATAGTTTACCTTTGCTTAATAAAAGTTCTAGTAGTTTTTCGTGTGATTAATGTTTAGAAGGCAAGTCGTCAAAACTGCATTTGTTACCATCTACATATAAAAGTTCTCATGTTCTGGATTTAGTCTTTTGTGATGTTTGGGGGCCTGCTCCTGTTACTTCGTTTGATGGCCACACTTAATTTTTATTATGTGTTGATCATTATTCTCGCTTTATGTGGATTTTTCCTTTAAAACTGAAGTCTGATGTGTATGCTACCTTTAAAAGCTTTCTTGTCATGTTTGAACGTCAATTTCAAACCAAACTAAAAACCGTCCAAACTGAATGGGGAGGGGAATTCCGGAATCTTTCCAAATTTTTCACCTCACTCGACATCCTTCACCGCCTTTCCTGTCCTCACACGAGTGAAGAAAACGGTCTTGTTGAACGTCGTCACCGTCATGTTGTCGAAACAGGTCTCACTTTACTCGCCGCATCTCATGTCCCTCAACGTTTTTGGCACTTCGCTTTTGACACTGCTGTATATCTCATCAACCGCATGCCGTCTAGGACAAACTCCGATGTCTCCCCATTTGAACTCTTGTTCAAACATCCACCAGATTTCTCTTTCCTTCGAGTCTTTGGGTGTCAGTGCTTCCCTCATCTCCGTCCATACAACAATCACAAAATGGACTTCCGTTCTACTCCCTGTGTCTTTCTTGGCTACAGTCCAACCCATCATGGCTACCGTTGTTTGGACACACAGTCCGATCGCCTTTACATAGCCCGCCATGTTCGTTTTAATGAGCAGTCGTTTCCCTTTCACCAAACCTCCCCGCTCCCTCTCCTACACCCCCTCCTGACCCATACACTTCTACCTACCCTAATCCACACCCCACCCTACTCACCACGCCCACTAACCTACCTTCACCTTCCGACCCGCCTACCTCTCCTACACCTACACCTACACCTACACCTACACCTACACCTACAGACCAACCTCCCCTTATTCACACATATCACCGTCGCCCCAGATCTACCCAATCACCCTCTCCTACTACTGCCCCTCCCACTACCCGTACTCGTCCAGCCAACTTACGTCCCAACCCCAAGCAAACCAAACCCTATAATGCCTCCTCTTTTCACACAACCCACACCGATATCGAACCACGCCTTTTTTCCGTTGCTAACAAAGATCCTCGGTGGCGTCACGCTATGTCTGAAGAGTACTCGGCCCTAATACGGAATGGTACGTGGTCGCTAGTTCCTCGTCCGAAGTCTAATGTTGTTGACTGTAAGTGGGTCTACCGGCTAAAGAAGGACCAAACTGGTAAGATCCAACGCTACAAGGCCCGCGTGGTCGCCAAAGGTTTTCGGCAGCAACCCGGCATTGACTATCAGGAGACATTCAGCCCGGTCGTCAAGGCCACCACTATCCGCGTTGTTCTCTCCCTTGCCGTTACCCAAGGTTGGTCTCTCCGGCAGCTCGATGTTCAGAATGCGTTTCTCCATGGAACCCTTACAGAGACTGTCTATTTGGAACAACCTCCGGGCTTCATTGACCAGACCAAACCAGATCATGTGTGCCTCCTTCACAAGTCCTTATACGGCTTAAAGCAGGCTCCACGCGCCTGGTTTCATCGCCTATCTACGGTCCTTCGCTCGCTTGGTTTTCAGGGCTCCAAAACGGATCCCTCCTTATTTATTTATTCTCGCCACGACACTCTACTATACATGCTCGTCTATGTTGATGACATTGTCTTGACAGGTAACAATCAGCAGGCAATCGACACAGTGGTCCACAGTCTCAGCCAATCCTTTCCCATTCAGGATCAAGGATCCCTATCATACTTTCTCGGTATTGAAGTCACTAGCATGGGTACAGATTTGCTACTTTCTCAGCAGAAGTACACTCTTGAACTTCTAAAACGCGTCGGCCTTTCTCAGTCCAAACCGGTACCTTCTCCCATGACTACGATTGCTAATCTTGCTCTTGGTGATAGTGCTACATTTTCCGACCCGGTCAAGTATCGTCAGATTGTGGGTGCTCTACAGTATGTCACCTTGACTCGTCAGGACATTACCTATGTTGTCAACAAAGTTGCTCAGTTTATGCACTGCCCTACAGAAAATCACTGGTCGGCTGTTAAACGGATTCTTCGCTATTTGCAAGGCACCTCTACTTTCGGATTACGGCTTCGGCGTGACTCTAGCACTCTTCTTCACGCCTACACTGATTCTGCCAATAACGCTATTACAGGGTTCTCAGATGCTGATTGGGCTGGTTGCCCAGATGACCGTCGATCCACCGGAGGGTATGCTATCTGGTTTGCACAGAAACAGAAGACTGTCTCTCGGTCATCTACAGAATCCAAATACAAGGCTCTAGCTAATACAGTCGCTGAGCTAACTTGGCTTGAAACACTGTTGCGTGAACTTCAAGTCCCTCTTAAGAAGACCCCTACGCTATGGTGTGATAATCTCGGCGCTACCTATCTTTCTGCCAACCCTGTGTTCCATGCTCGGACTAAGCACGTAGAGGTTGATTTTCACTTTGTTCGAGAAAAGGTTGCGGACAAGCAGCTTTTGGTCCAGTTCATAACCACCGATGATCAGATTGCAGATATCTTCACCAAGCCGCTTCTTTCGCAGCGTTTTATGTTTTTACGATCCAAGCTACACGTCGTTCCCCGCCTTAGCTTGCGGGGAAATATTAGACACATATGTATTTCCTTATATCATATGTTTCTTTATTATGTATTTCCTTATATTATATGTTTCCTTATATTAGAGGGATTAGAATGCAACTAGTATAGGGTTTAGAGTGTAAATGTATCTTTTATATAAACCCTTGTAATCAGTGTTTTATACACAACAATATACAAACAATTACTGAGTTCAACTAAAACCTTCTGCCTCAATGCTCATCCTTCTCGGCTTCATGCATTCTCAAATCACAATCTATTAAATCTTTAATCTTTGAGGTATTATACTATTATTATTTTTTAAGTTCTGTTTTTTTTTTAATTTTATGGTAACTTGTTGTGTCATCTTTTTCATAAAAGGTTTATCATTCTTGACATTGTTAAGATTATGGCTTATTTATTATTACAACTTCATACAGATTAGGGTTTATTGATCATTGAGACTTGAGAATTTGAGATTAGGATAGTATTAATATGGATGAGTTATTGAGTTATTACTTACTAAAAGTTGGTATATATTACGATTTATACATACTTTAATTAAATGTATAAGTCATTGTATAGTGTTTATAAATTATTTTATTAGTTATAATGCATAAATTTCTCAAAAAGAAGGAAGGAGGGCCTAATTCTTCTGCTATTAATTCTGAAACAACCAATTTAGTAAAAGAAACAATAGATGGACATAATGCTATCCTTCACCTTCAAAGTACATGAGAATCGATTTGAATGCCTTATCTGCTGATCCGAGAAAAAGACCACCAATGGAAGTCTATCATGTAAATCAGCGTGATGAAATTAGAAGAGCATATATGCATAAAGGGCCTTGTCAACCACAAAATCATTCTTTCCACAAAGAGATATCAGGGGTAGGCTTCGTAAAGTTAATCCTTCTTGGTTTGATGATTTCAAGTATTGGTTGGAGTATAGCATTGGAAAGGAAGCTACTTTCTGCTTATGTTGCTATCTATTCAAGTCTAAGATTCAAGACATAAGAGATGAAGGATGGGGATTGCTTCTAGACAAAGTTGTTTCATTTTGTAACAAGTTCAATGTTGAGCTTCTCCATATGGAAGACATGTATATACAAGGAAGAAGTCGGCGGAAACATTCAGGCATTAGTGACTTACATCACTATCACGTAGATTTTTTTTATTCAGTCATGGATATGCAACTTCAGGAGCTCAACAATCGTTTTAATGAAGCATACACAACATTGCTTCTTTCTGTGGCTTCGTTGCGCCCAGGGAATTCATTTCAACAATTTGATGAGGATCGGTGAATCCAAATGGCTGAACATTATCCTTCTGAGTTTTCAGAAGTTAAGCTCCAACCACTTAAAGAAAAACTTCGAAATTATGTTGTCGATTTTCGTGGACATGCAAGATTCAACAAATTGAATGGAATTGGAGACATTGCCAAGAAGATAGTCGAAACAAGAAAGCACCAAATCTATCCATTGATATATCTTCTTTTGAGGCTACCTTTGATTTTGCCTGTAGTGACATCCCCTATGGAGCGAGCGCCGAGCGGTTTCCTCAATGAAGATGATAAAAAGCGATTTAAGGAACAAAATGGGAGATCAATTTTTGAATAATTGTCTGGTGTTGTATATCGAGAAAGATGTGTTTGATAGTGTTAGTAATTGATGCAGAATCAAGTCATAAGGTTCCTGGAGGCCCAAGGCAGAATCGCAGGGATGATAATAGGCGTTGGGAGGCCGGATTTAAGACTGAGATTCCAGAGTTTGATGGGACTAGTCTGAATCCAGAGGGTTCATTGATTGGCTGGCTACGGTTGAGGAAGTGTTCGAGTTCAAAGAGGTACCTAAAAACAAAAGGGTATCACTACGAGGCTTCGCGGTAGGGCATCAACGTGGTGGCAGCAGTTGAAACAGACACAAAATCGTCTGGGAAAACCAAAAGTTGAAACGTGGACTCGTGGAGGAAGATGAAGAAGTGTATGAGGTCCAACTTTCTGCCTCATAACTTCCAACGGTTGATGTACCAATGGTTACAAAATCTCAGGAAGGGGCCAGAACGGTAGATGAATATACAACCTTGTTCTATCATTTGGTCGCGCGAAATGATATGCAGGAGACGGAAGACCAACTTGTTGCCCGGTATGTTGGTGGCTTGAGAGTTCAAATCATGGATGTCGTGAACCTGTTCGATTCGATTTCTATTTCAGAGGCACACCAAAGGGTACTGGCTCTTAAGAAGCAAAAACGTCGAGTGGGCGGTGGTTCTGGTGTTTTTTCAAATTCCCCTAAGGGTGGTGTCCTTTCGAATTCCCCTGGTAGTGGTTCCTTTTCGAATTCTCCTGGTGGCCGAGGTTCTGGTTCGGGTGGTGCAATGGGGTGCTACTTCTGGATCAACTCCAACAGGAGGCTCAAGTAGTAGTGGGGGTCTGAAATGTTTCAGTAGCGGTGAGCCGGGCCATCGGGCATCTGACTGCAAGAAGGCTGGTAAAAGACACATGTTTGCCGAGCCTAGGGAGTGGGAATATGAGTATGATGATGAGGGTTACGAGGATACTCCAGTGTTTGATGAAGAACCATAGTACGAAGTAGAAGGCGTACCCAGAGATGTGGGGGTGAACCTGGTTGTAAGGCGCTCGTGCTTTACCCCAAAGGTAGTTGGTGAAGGTTGGCTCAAACACAACATCTTTCAATCCACGTGTACGATATTGGGTAGGGTTTGCACATTTGCTATAGATTCTGGAAGTTGTGATAATCTAACTTCAGAGGAGGCGGTTCAGAAAGTGGCTTTGAAGACGGAAAATCGCAACAAACTTTACAAACTGCAGTGGCTAAAGAAAGGTGGTGAGGTAACGGTTTCTAAACGTGCTCTCGTTGTTTTATCTGTTGGTCAAACATATAAGGATAATGTGTGGTGTGATGTTGTCGCTATGGATGTTTGTCATTTGTTGTTAGGTAGACCGTGGGAATATGACCGTAATGTTGATCATAATGGCCGCACAAATACTTCTAGTTTTTTATTTGGAGGGGTGAAAATAACCTTGGTTCCTACTAAGCCAAAAGAAATAGTTACCAAGCCATCTGGTTCTCTTTTAACCCTTGCCATGTTTGAGGAAGAAATTGAATATGCAAAGGAAGTGTTTGTTTTGATTGGGAAGGAGGTGCCCGAAGAAGTTGAGATTCCTGAGGCTAGTGGCCACAATTTTCACGAAGCTAGATTTCAAAAGTGGGTACTATCATGCTTAGACCGGGGAACGAATGGAAGACCGCCTTCAAGACACGTGAAGGACTGTACGAGTGGTTAGTGATGCCCTTCGGGTTGTCGAATGTCCCGAGTACATTTATGCGAGTAATGAACCAACTATTTCGGCCTTTTATTGGAAAATTTGTGGTAGTCTACTTTCATGATATACTTATCTACAGTGCTTGCTTTGACGAGCATGTAGAGCATGTGCGGCGTTCTCGGTTTACTTCGCAGGGATAAATTGTATACAAAATGTGTGTTCAGGACCCGACAGTTCTGTTTTTCGGATACGTAGTTTCTGGTGAAGGCATACAAGTGGATGACTCCAAGGTTACTGCTGTGAAACAATGGCCATCTCCAAAAACCCTCACCGACGTGCGAAGTTTCCATGGTCTGGCCTCATTCTACAGGCGGTTCATACCAAACTTCAGCTCCATTATGGCACCCGTGACGGGGAAGGAAATACTTTTACTTGGACCGACGAGGCAGAGTCGGCTTTTCAGTTGATTAAAAAAAAGCTCACGACACCAGCAATTCTAATAATTACCAGACTTCTCTCAAATTTTTGAGTTGCACTCGGATGCTTCAAAGGTTGGGATTGGGGGTGTTTTGAGTCAGGGAGGACAACGTATTGCTTATTCCAGTGAAAAGTTGACAGGGGCAAAACTGCACTACAGTACTTACGATCTTGAATTCTATGCAGTGATCCAAGCAGTGAAGCATTGGCGGCCTTATTTGTTCCATAAGGAGTTTGTGTTGTTCACGGATCATGACTCCTTAAGGCATATTCGCAGTTAGGACAAAGTATCTCATAAGAATGGAGAATGGCTTGCTTTTCTGGAAAAATTTACTTTTGTTGTGAAACATAAGTCTGGAACTTCTAATCGGGTGGCAGATGCTTTGAGCAGGAGGAGTATTTTGCTTGTATCTATGAGAGTCGAAGTGTCAGGCCTTGACAGTCTCACTCAACAGTTTGTAGGCGACCCCTACTTTTCTGTTGTTATGCAGGAAGTTCTAGTTTGGGAAGAGGACAAATTTTTTGTTGCATGATGGGTTCCTTTTTAAGGGGAATCAACTATGCATTCCTGATTCCAGTCTCCGTCTGCACATCATAAAAGAATTACATGGTGAAGGGCATGTAGGCAGAGATCGCACTTTATACTTGGTGCAATCATCTTATTTTTGGCCTACAATGCGGAAAGAGGTAGATCGGTTTGTTAAGAGGTGCAGGATCTGTCAAGCTTCAAAGGTTTCGGCCACTAATGTTGGGCTTTACATGCCTCTTCCTGTTCCTTCACAACATTGGGTTGATATCAGTATGGACTACGTGTTGGGGTTGCCTCGAACGCAACGGGGTAATGATTCCATCTTTGTTGTGGTTGACCGCTTTTCGAAGATGGTACACTTTATTCCATGCAACAAAACAGCTGATACAGTTAATGTGGCTCAGTTGTTCTTTACGGAGATATACTGTCTGCATGGGTTACCTTCTACTATTGTTTCTGATCGGGACACTCGCTTCTTGAGTCATTTCTGGCGCAGTCTATGGAAGATGGTGAACACAGAGCTTAACTTCAGCAGTGCCTATCACCCTCTCAGACGGACGGATGGGCAGACGGAAGTTGTCAACAAATCTCTTGGTAATCTTTTGAGGTGTTTAGTGGGTGAACACGTGCGAGCCTGGGATCAAAAGTTTTGTCAAGCAGAGTTTGCCCATAATCATGCGATCAACAGAAGTACTGGATTCAGTCCATTTAAAGCGGCCTATTCTGCTCAGCCAATGGGCCCACTGGATCTGATGGGCCTCCCTATCTCAAGATCTGTTCCAAAGAAAGTTCATAACAGACTTTGTAATCTGATGTATATTATTGTATGAAACAATGATTACAATGCCAAGTATATATAGAAGAACTAATTACAATGAATACTATCTAGTTTAGACTAATTACATTCTAGTCCTTCTATTATAAACTATGTCTAATATCCCCCCGCAAGCTAAGGCCGGGGAACGACCTGTAGCTTGGATCTAAGAAGAAGAAATCGTGAAGACGAAAGTGGCTTTGTGAAGACATCAGCAATCTGATCATCTGTAGATATGAACCGTATGGAGAGTTGTCGCCGGGCAACCTTTTCTCTGACAAAGTGGAAATCAATTTCAACATGCTTTGTGCGGGCATGGAAAACAGGATTTGCAGAGAGATATATCGCACCAACATTATCACACCATAGAGTAGGCACTGTCTTAAGAGGAACATGAAGCTCACGTAGTAAGGCCTGAAGCCAGGTAAGTTCAGCAACAGTGTCAGCAAGAGCCTTGTATTCAGATTCCGTAGATGAGCGAGAGACAGTCTTTTGTTTCCGTGCAGACCATGAAACAAGATTTGACCCGAGATAGATAGCATATCCCCCCGTGGATCGACGATCATCAGGACAACCAGCCCAGTCAGCATCGGAGAATCCAGTCAGTGTGGTGAAAGTGGAGTCAGAATATGCATGTAGAAGCATACCAGACTTACATTCGAGGCGTAAACCATACTCAACAGTACCTAACAGATAACGAAGTATGCGCTTGACTGCGGACCACTGATTTTCTGTTGGAGAGTGCATGAACTGGCAAACCTTGTTAACAGCATAAGTAATGTCTGGGCGAGAGAGAGTGACATACTGAAGGGCTCCCACAATTTGACGATACTTAATTGGATCGGTAAAGGGCGCACTGTCACCGAGAGCAAGATGCGCATTAGTAGTCATGGGGGATGGAACCGGTTTCGCATTCGATAAGCCTGCACGCTGTAAGAGCTCCAGAATATACTTCTTCTGTGAGAGAATCAAGTCTGGGGTGTTGCGAATAACCTCAACACCAAGAAAGTATGCAAGAGGACCCATATCCTGAAGAGGAAAACTCTGGCTAAGGCGGCGAACCACGGTATCAATAGCTTGGGAATTGTTACCTGTGAGAATAATGTCATCCACGTAGACCAACATGTATAAGAGCGTGCCTTGGTGAGAGTAGATAAACAGTGATGGGTCAGTCCTAGATCCTCGAAAACCAAGGGCCTGAAGAGCGGAAGAAAGGCGATGAAACCATGCTCGAGGAGCCTGCTTTAACCCATACAAAGCTTTGTGAAGAAGACAAACATGTTTAGGTTTAGTAGGATCCACAAAACCAGAGGGTTGAGTCATGTAGACGGTTTCGGTGAGATCACCGTGAAGAAAAGCATTCTGAACATCAAGCTGTCGGAGGGGCCAATTCTGTGTGACGGCCAGAGATAAGACAACACGAATAGTGGTAGATTTGACCACTGGACTAAATGTCTCAATATAATCCACACCTTCTTCCTGACTGTAACCTTTAGCAACAAGACGAGCTTTATAGCGTTGTATTGCTCCAGTCGGGTCACGTTTCAATTTATAGACCCATTTGCAATCAACCACATTAGCACCCGGAACAGGAGGAACTAAAGACCAAGTACCATTCCTCATTAGAGCCGAATACTCGTCGGACATAGCACGACGCCACTGAGGATCCTTGTTGGCAATGGAGAAGTAAGGAGGTTCGGTGATTGTGTAGTTGGTGTGGAAGGAGGAGATATTGTGGGGTTTGGTTTGTTTAGGGTTGGGACGTAGGTTAGGTGGCCGAGGACGAGAGGGGGCAGTGGTAGTGGGTTGTGGAGTGGGAGAAGTAGGTTGGGTATCAACAGAAGGGTGGGAAGGTTGGTTAGTGCTAGAGCGACGCTGGTATGTGCGAAGAGGAACGGGTGTAGGTGTATCGGTAGGGGGTGAGTCAGTGGTAGGTGGAAATGTATCAGTAGAGGGAGGAGTGGGGGTAGGTGTATCAGCTGGGAGTGGGACAGAAGAAGACGGGTCACTAGGGGTAGTGGAAGGTGAAGGAGAAGTAGTAGTAGGGTCAGGGTGAGGATAGGATGAGATGTATGGGTCTGATGTAGATGGGGAAGGAGGTTTAGGGGGTTGGTGATAGGGAAATAATTGTTCATTGAAGCGAACATGTCGGGCTATGTAAAGGCGCTCAGACTGTGGGTCCAGGCAACGGTAGCCATGATGGGTTGGACTGTAGCCAAGAAAGACACATGGAGTAGAACGGAGGTCCATTTTGTGTTTGTTGTATGGACGGAGATGTGGAAAACACTGACACCCAAAGACTCGAAGAAAGGAAAAATCTGGGGGACGCTTGAATAAAAGTTCAAAGGGTGAGGTATTAGAGTTTGTTCTAGACGGCATGCGATTGATGAGATAGACAGCTGTGTCAAAAGCAAAGTGCCAGAAACGTTGAGGCACATTAGAGGCGGCTAGAAGGGTAAGACCAGTTTCGACAACATGCCGATGACGACGTTCAACAAAACCATTTTGTTCACTGGTATGAGGACATGAGAGACGATGAAGGATGCCGAGAGAGGAGAAGAATTGGGAGAGATTCCGAAACTCCCCTCCCCAATCGGTTTGAACGGTTTTGAGTTTTGTTTGAAACTGACGTTCAGCCATGACAAGGAAGCTTTTAAAAGTAGCATACACATCAGACTTAAGTTTTAAAGGAAAAATCCACATGAAACGAGAGTAATGATCAACACATAATAGAAAGTATGTGTGACCATCAAACGAGGTAACAGGGGCGGGGCCCCAAACATCACAAAAAACCAAATCCAAAACACCCGAGCTTTTATAAATAGAAGGTAACAAATGTAGTTTAGATGATTTCCCAACAGAACACGAATTACAAAAAGAAGTACTAGAAGACTCATTATTTAAAGGTAAACTATACTTAGAAACCATAGACAAAAATAGTTGTTGATGAGGATGGCCGAGTCGGTGATGCCAGATCGTGGAAGAAGCACGGGTAGTGGAGAATCCGACTTTAGGAATAGGTTGGTTCGTTGGAAGATGAAAGGAGTAGAGACCACCGTTACTTGGACCAGTGAGGAGGATGGTGTGTGTAGACTTGTCCTTCACAACAAAGAAAGTGGAGTGAAATTCAAAAAACACATCATTATCAAGACAAAATTGTTGAACAGAAAGTAAGTTTTGTTTAATATCAGGCACATGGAGAATGTTTTTAAGGTTAAAGGTTTTGTTAGGCGAGTGATATTGGGTAGAACCTATATGAAGAATGGGTAAACCCTCACCATTGCCAACATGAAGATTATCAGTACCGGAGTATGCCTCAGAGTGATCGAAACTAGAGAGGTCTGGTGAGACATGGTGGTTGGATCCTGTATCTGGAAGCCAAGAGGTGGACACGTTGGAGCGTAGATCTGTAAAATTAGCTGACGGAGGCTGCCGTGACCGAATAGTAGAGGGATCTCGATTGGGACACTGAGATGGAATGTGACCAATGCCACACCTGTTGCAAGTTCCGAACACAGTGTTTTGAGTAGAGGCCCAAGGAAATTGATCCCGATGACCACCTGTTTGACTGCGGTTATTGTTGTAGTTTCCACGGCCACGGTTATTGCCACGTCCACGACCACGATAATTACCAGACCTGTGAGTAAAGTTAGCCTGTGCAATAGAAGGAACAATAGGTTGTACCTGAAGACCAAGCTGAGAGAGAGCATGCTGAAGGGCTTGGAGCTGATCAGGAGATGGAGTAGTACCAGAAGAAGGGGGGGTGCGATGGTTACCAGCAGTAGTTGTAGACAGAAAAGCCTGAGAGGGCTGGATGACTGGAGTAGACTTCTGGATCATATAATCATGGTCAGATAACAAAGCAAAAAGTTCAGCAAAAGTTATTGGAGACTGGCGACCAATAAGGGATGATTTTAAACCATTGTATTCGTCTCTAAGACCCGAGATAACCACATAGACCAAATCTTTTTCTTTTGGTGGTTCACCAATGTTGGCAAGAGCAGTAGAATATTCCTGAGCCCTAGTCAGGTAGGCTGTAGCAGTTTCATCAGGTTGCATCTGAAGCTTGAGCAGCTGATTTTTAAGGGTGTATTCCCGAGAGGAAGTGTGTGGAGCATATGCACGTTCAAGAGACAACCACAAATCCCGAGAGGTGGTGCCTTGAACATGCTGAAAAGAGGCCTCAGAGATTGTAGAAATAATAAGCATACGTACGTGGGCATCATTGGAGATCCAGGCGGTGTAACTGGGGTTTAATTGTGGCAGTGGTACTGTGGTACCATCTTTGTCAGATGAGGAGGTGATAGTCGGAGGAGGGCAGGTAATTGTGCCATCCACGTATCCAAAGAGGTTGTTTGTAACAAGAAACGGGTGAAGCATAGTTTTCCAGTAGCCATAATTGGTTGGGGAGAGAGTAAAAGCAAACTTGTAAAAGCAAACCTGGCTCTGATACCATAACAGACTTTGTAATCTGATGTATATTATTGTATGAAACAATGATTACAATGCCAAGTATATATAGAAGAACTAATTACAATGAATACTATCTAGTTTAGACTAATTACATTCTAGTCCTTCTATTATAAACTATGTCTAATAGTTCAGGATTTTGTTGTTGGGCTACATGAGGTCCATAAGGCGGTCCATGACAACTTGGTTCGTGACAATGCAAAAGCTATTCTGACTAAAGATTGTTTCTCGGTCGGTGAGTACAATAAGTTATCAGCAAAGAAGATTGGACCAGTGGAGATTGTGGATAAAATAAATTCTAATGCTTATCGTCTAAAAATACCAAATCATATCCGGTGTGCCGATGTTTTCAATGTTAAGCATTTGGTGCCTTTCCATGGAGATTCTTCAGATGATAATCCCATTGCAGATTGGAGGACGAATTTTGTCTACCCAGGGGGGAATGACGTAGGCCCGAGCGTGGATGATCGGGCCATAAGGTTCCTGGAGGCCCAAGACAGGGTGCACAATAAAAGGGGGTAAAACGGAAAGGGCCGTAACTTTTGACTATGGTCTCCGTTTGGGGCCCATCACCGTTGGCACGAGCTCCACGCAGTGACAAACAGCCGAAGGCGGTTTGCCAACCGTTTGGCCCAAAATTCGACCAGGAAATGAAAGTTATGGGCTTTTTAGTAATATTTGTTGGTTTTTTGGATTTTTCTTTTCGTTCCTTGGGTAGACCAGTTGGGTTTTTGACCCGTTTTTAATTTTCCTATGTTTTATCATTGTAAGTGAACAGATTGTCAATTAAGAAAACTTTTCATTTTTCCAAATTCCGTGTTCTATCGGTCTTTTGAAGCCTAATTGTTTGGTATTCTACGGAATCAACAAACTTTTAGTAGAGTTTAATCTGGGAATTCCTATAATCAACAGATTAATTTGTTTTCCATTTGCTATGCTGCATCAGTAATGATGCAATCTTGGATTTTCAAAGCATGAAAACACGTCGTGCACAATCATTGTCACATACATCGCTAGGATGGCCACAATTTACGTTCTGGAACGTTTCGTACCCAAACGTGGTACGGAAGCGTTCCGAAACGCTTGTGGATCGCGAATTGGGACAGAACATGGGGCGATTCCAATCGAATTTCAATCTGTTCTGGAAAATGGATAAATCGCGATTTCCATTGGAAAAAAATGGTGTACCATCCTTTGAAGGAACACAAATTGGATACGGAAATCAAATCATTGGGCTAAGCACTTGATTTCCAAATCTGCTTTAGCCAGAAATCATATCCCTGAATTTGGAGTTTGGGTTTAGGTACCAGAAATCAAAATCGTTAGGTTTAGCCAAAATTTAGGAGGTTGGGCTTAGCACTTGATTTCCAAAATCAAATCATTAAATATCACTTGACTTTGGGTTTAATATAGGCTTGAAATTGGACCTGGAAGTGGCTTGTGACTGTTGAGGGTCACTCTTCGATTGGCACTTGTGAGTTGTGACTGTTGAATGAGTGTTCACATGCACGAATGGATAAGGCTTGTGAGGGTTCATATTGCCATCAACTATAATTCATTTCATGCGAACTCCAAAGTCATAATAAAGATTTTGTAGTTTATGTTTATTTTCTAATGTTACTATCTTTGAACATATTCAACTTGTATATTTTTTAAAGTTCATGTATATTAGTAGTAACTCAAAGGCCATGTTTTGAATTGGGCACATCGTATCGGATTATATAGTACACCGTACCGAAGCATTCCGAAATGAAGCTACCCCTCACTGTACCGGATACGTCTGACCTATCGAACCGCGTTTCCGATCCCCATTCCCGTACCTGAGCGATCCACGAAACGTGTGACTATGTGCACAATTGTAAGAACTTTATTTGAAAGTACTTCATAAATTTTGGACACCCTTTGGTTGAAATTCTGGAATCGCCACCGGATGAGAGTAATTAAGATGGACCTTTCAACTTACTAAGCTTGGGGTGTTCAATATTCAAATTGGACTTGATGAAACCCAAGTACAAAACAATTCCAATTTGAAATTCTACTGAATTGGCTCTGGGTAAGGGTGTTTAAAAAGAACTGAAAACCAAACTGAACTGCTCAATCCAAAATTTGATAAAAAAAGGTTTACATACCCAAACAAAACTGAATATTTACAATCTTTCAAACACACATATACATGCAAACACACAAAGATATATAAGCAATGAACTAAATATCCTTATCTATGATTTCACTCGTTCAGTTTGAAATTTGGAATACTACAAGTGTCAACATATGTATGTTACTGGCAATTCATCCCGTGACATCTCTTTAGTTTAGTTCCTGTGTCAGTTTTTCAGAGTAAATGTTGGGATTTATAAAAGTGGAAGTCTAACTTGATATCTGCAGTGGATTTAATTTTAGTATAACTACAATTTTTTTAGTTTGTACTATTTTTATGAAAATCAAAATGGCAAGTTCTAATTGGGTAACTATGATCCAAACTACGCATGGTTTCATGTAGACGTTAAAGTATACACGATTACACGCCCTGTGAGCACAGAAACTTTTCCAACTAATGAAACTGAACCCTAGGTCCGAGACCAAACTGAATTCAATACTCCATTTGAATCGATTACGAATTTGTGACTTTCAAAAAGTGCATATAAAATTCTGATACTTAACGGTAGCAGTTACTTTTAGAACTCAATTTTCAAATTAAAATCGCAAGAAAAGCCAAAAACCATGGGAGGACTTACAAACCCTATCCGTGCTTTCTCTATTTTTACCATCTCCATACAAAAACCGATCATTGACCCTCTAGATCCTCCTACTTATGCTGTCATGACAGTGACTATCTATCCTTCTTGAAGGTAACTTGGAGTTATGAACAATTGTCCATACTTCTACATCCTTTCTCTATATAAATCTCTGTTTAAAGGAACTTGAGGTACTTCTGCAACTCGAACCCTCATACTTAAGGTTCAATTATTTTTCTTGTCAATTTGTTCAATTTCAATTGAATTGCTTTCAATGTTATTAAAGGCCTGCGCCTCTGCGACTAAGTCCCTCAGGCCAGACCATTTCAGGCTTGGCGCCTTTAAGATGTTCAGGAGCGCCTTGTACGACTAGTCCTAGGCGAGTTAGACGAGCGTCGAGGGTCTTGTTTCATAAACATCTATTAGGATTTTAAGACAAAAAACATAGTTTGCATGGTCAATTATACCCCCAAAAAACATCAAAGGTTGCCTATTAGAAGGTTGACTTCGGCCTTCTGGTTTGCCTTACGCAATCTTTTGGAACATTTTACTTTATGGTATCATTGTCATGTAAAGTGTTTTCTAAATTTTAGTTGGTTCAATTCGCTCGGGCCCTCGCCTTTTTGCGCCTCTCGACTTAGTCCCTAATCAAGGCATGTCGCTTCGAGTGCGACTTTCGCTTTTAATAACATTGATTGCTTTAGGTCTATCAAATTTTTTAGTCTTGTTGTTGAGGAATCAAACGATTACAACTTCTTGAATTGCTTTATCTGAAACATTGGATCATTATGCTAAATGCTGTAGTTCTATTTAATTTCTCTACATATATCTCTGTTTAAATTTGTCTTGTCTCCAACCCATTTTGACAAGGATTCCAACCCAAATAAGATTTAGCATTTCCATAAAGTAAATAGATGAAAGATAAATGGATAGTTGAAGAATCTTGTCAGGCCTTTTCTAATTTATCTAACATATGGAATTGGCATCTACATTATTGTTATAGAGGATTGCAGAAATAAAAAATCAATAACATTAGATATAATACTGGTTTGCAGAATTCAACATGGATATAAATATCAAAAATATTTACCGTATATCCCAAAATTTTACACCTTTATGACCAGCAGTAACAACTATATTTGCACTCTCAGAATCACTGCAAATATTAACAAAAATAAGTTTAAAATACTTAAACACAAAATAAATATAGGCAATATAATTTTTTCTAGTCTTTCTCACAATTAAACACCTAGAAACAATTATGATCGAATAAACATTATTTTCTTCTTTTCAAGATTACAGGTGACATGACTAAGATGATATGAGCTTACAACAGTACTATGAAACCACATAAGCATACAAAAATAAAGAATAATTACAAACCTATAACGGACGATAACAAACTTTCTAAGCTAGAACTGGAACTATGATGAAAGAGCAAGAAACTCATCCTTCATTGCCTCACTGCTACCCACTACTACATAATTCTCATCACAATCAGTATCATGCATATTAAGCTCTCCCATATAAATGCAAACTTAGATGTAATAATTCTTCCAACTTGAGCTTAGATATGCAGTTTAGCTATACAAAATTCTAATGTTAGATATATTAAGGGTAGAATAAAACATCCCGAATCTATAAACGAAGTAGAAGCAAATAAGATGGATATTCATTAATTATGGTGAGTAATTATAAGCTTAGAGAGTCTATTGATGGTTAAATAGGTAAAGTTATATGGTATTATATTAGTTAATCTAATGAATTATGCAATTTTTTTAATGTATGATAGATACTGAGAGTCTGAGAGAAGTGCCTCGTTAATTTAAGAAATTTTTAAGTAAAATAAAAATAAATATAATATAAAAATACAAGAAATAATAGTAGTTGACATATTCCCAGGGAATTAATAAAAGGGGGGCTTAAGTAAAAGATTGGAGGTAGTGAAAGTCTTAGATTTTGTCAAACATAACCAAAAGGGAAGGGCCTGGGTAATATTAGAAGCTGAAGCCAACTCTCCAAATGAAGAGAGCAAGAGAGAGAGAGAGAGAGAGAGAGAGAGAGAGAGAGAGAGAGAGAGAGAGAGAGAGAGAGAGATCAACCAGGAGTTAAGAGGAAGAGATCAATTCTGAAGTTGAAGATCCTTAACTCAAGTTTGGCGATAGAACTCGGTGATTATATATGAATCATTCAAAAAATTTCTTAGAGATTGGAAGGTACACATGGCCCTCTTGTTCTTGACTTGGAGCAACCTCTCTTCCATTTCCCTTTGCTTTTGTCTGGTTTTCCACAACTCTTATCACCGCTAGCAACCCATAACCCAACGGATTGTGTATCGTGACCATTTCTGGATGCCTTAAGACAAAGTTCCCTTGAATGTAGACTCGAACATATTTCCTCCAAAGTGATGGTATCTCTGCCCACCACATACGAGTTAACAAGATTCTTAAAAGATGGTGGTAGAGACACAAAAAGGATGAGAGTCGCATCCTCATCGTCAATCTTCACTTCGACGTTCTTCAAATCCATCAAAACTGAGTTTAATTCATCTAGATGATCATGATCCTTCAGTAGCAAGCCCCATAGTTGTTGATAGCGAATTGCGGACGATAGCGACGAGCTACCTATATGCTACATCGCGATAGCAACCGCTATTTCATGTTTAGCGGATATAGTATTAAAACCAAAATATATATGTTACGTTAAACTTTTTAATGTATTTAACATTTTAACTTCAATATAAAGTCCTAAAACTATTAAAAGTCAATCATACATCATCTAATTCTTGTAAATACATCTTTTATGTGTGTGTGTATAATATATTAAAAAAACAAAAACAAAAATTCAACATTGCTATTGTCACTATGCTACGCTATTCGCTATAGTGACTGCTATCATCACTATTGACAACTATGGCGAACCCTCCTTCATCCACAAAAAGAACGGCTGTTGTTTAAATAGCAACTTGTTCGTCATATACAATGCCTCTAACTTCAGCCACAATCCAGCTACATTCTCTTCATCGGCTACTTCATAGAGAACCTCATCCGATAAAAACAAGATTATTGAATGTGTCCTTTTGTCTTATTGATCGAAGTCACTCTTATCCATAGTTTCTGGTCTTCGGACAGCAAGGGGAGTCCACAATACTTCACGTTTCAGTAGCGCTCTCATCTTGAGACGCCAAAGGCTGAAGTCGTTTTTCCTGGTAAATTTCTCAATTGAAACCGCTTGCAGAGCCATTTTAAGTACAAATTGAAATCAAGAAAAGGTTTCTTGAACCCAAGGAACACTCCAAAGGAAGCATGGGTCAGTGGCCAAAATGATTCCAGAATTTCAATCAATTGCTGAAATTGAGTGCCAATATCAAGGAGAACAGCAAGGTTGATTCAAGAAATTGATTGCGCAAAGTCGATTGCCGACAAATGATTGCCAATTTGATCGGCAATTTCAAATTGCCAATTGAACGATTACACACACTGATTTTCCAAAAGGCAATTGTTAAAATTGTTGGTAAAGATCAATTGGGCCAGTCGCCAATTCCAATTTCTGAGAGCAATTATCAATTTCCAAAATCAAGAGTCGATGATTTTAGAAATCCAGAAATTCAGAAACGTCACAACTTTTTTATCGCAACCTAGGCTCCTAATACCACTTATTATGAAGTCGAATGACAAAGAAAGAACACAACCAAAGAATTTCAGGAACTTTTGCCCGCCTTTATTGTCGACTAACGAGAAAAATCTTGATAAAGAAATTACAATGAGAAAATTGAGTGTACAATCTGATCCCTTTCTAATTCCTATTTATAGAGAGGCTAGAGCAAAATAGAACAAGAAACGATCAAAGCATAAGGGACTTAAGTAATTAACTAAATGGACCAGCACTCCAACTAATTTTTAGCCCCTTTATTCAAAGTCACTTATAAGTTATAACAAGATATTTAACAGAAGAGGTGGAACGACAGAGGTTCTGAGAACTGACCTCATCACTGGTGCCCATGCTAATGCCCTTATAGGAACTGTATCAGCACTAAAGCAAAGCAAAGGTCTGGTATCTGCAAACCAATATATATAAGACTTGAAACACTACTTAAAATACTCTTTGGATTTCATGTGTAAAGTATTAAAGAGATCTAAACGTATAACTTTTACTGTATTACTAGAGTGAAAATATAGCATGAGTACCTTTCTGTGGACCATTTGCCGAGAACTTCCAAACAGCAACCTGGATGTATAGAAATATCTAAGTGACTAGTGACATAGATAAAATGGTCATTACGTGTAACAAGAAGAGTAAGAAGAGACTACTGAATTGTTATTTTCATAATGGACTGTTAATATTTATTTTATGGATTGTTAATATTTATTTTAATAATATATATTTTGTAAGAAATTTACTATTTGGATGGTGAAAGCATATAGTTTTAAAAATATTAATATAACTGATAAATTGCACATCATCAGATTAATTAGTTTACAAAATAAACAGTTTTACGGAACCCTCTTATTAGATTTCAGGACCACCTTTTATCAATTAGAAGTACAAATCAAAGATCAGAAATCTTACCTCTCATTCACAATCAAACATAAATTAATTGCAAAACAAACAATCATATTGAACCCTCTTATTAGACTCCAGGACCACCTCTTCTGAATTAGAAACGGGAATAAGACATCCAACATCTTACCAATCATTATTCAAACAGCACTTATTGTTAATGTGTTGTATTTTTGCCTGTAACTATCAAACAACGTATCTGTTTTACCAGTGAGCAGGAATGGTTGAGTGAATAGTATGATAAATATTGAGCTTTATAACATTACAATAATACAAAAAGGTAAATAAATAAAAACCCTTAACGATGATAGCACACTGCTATTACCACTCCATCATGACAGCCAGCCATAACAAGATCATGAGGAGATGACGTTGACCACTCCAATGATAAAGGAATGCTGTATTGATAAACATACATACAAAAAACACAGGTCAGAATGGGCCATTACATTCCATCATCATGATAAACTGAATATAGGAATGGCATGCTTTTTCATGTGAACTTTTATATTTTATCATTAATATGTAGATAAATTTTATTGATTTGTCTCTACTGTACACATTACTTAACAGAATATATTGATTTTTTTATTCACTAAAAAAAAGGAAAATTTCATATATACTCTTCCAAAACTTCATAATAGCATATATACCCACCCTAAAATTTTAATATCATATATATCCCTCCTAAACATCATAATATCATATATACCCGATTTTAATTATTAATATCACATATATCCCTCTTAATCATCATAAATATCATATATACCCAAATTCATTAATTTAATTAGTTTTAAAACATTTAAAACTCATAATTAATATTGATTGTTAATAAATGACCATTATACCCTTACTCATTTCGTCTGTCAACTAAACTTCAAAATATCATATTTATCCAACTTATATTAAAATATCATATCCCTTTTAATAATTTTTTATATTTATTTTTGTCAATAGACTTTGTAATCTAATGTATATTGATGTATAAAACACTGATTACAATGCAAGTATATATAGAGAAACTAATTACAATGATTACTATCTACTTTAGAGTAATTACATTCTAGTCCTTCTACTCTATAAGCTATGTCTAATATCCCCCCGCAAGCTAAGGCCGGGGAACGACCTGTAGCTTGGATCTAAGGAGAAAGCGTGTAGACGAGAGTGGCTTTGTGAAGACATCAGCAATTTGATCATCTGTAGATATGAACCGTATGGAGAGCTGTCGCCGGGCAACCTTTTCTCTGACAAAGTGGAAGTCGATTTCAACATGCTTTGTTCGGGCATGGAAAACAGGATTAGCAGAAAGGTATATAGCACCAACATTATCACACCATAGAGTAGGTACTGTCTGAAGGGGAACATGAAGCTCACGTAGTAAGGCCTGAAGCCAAGTAAGTTCAGCAACAGTGTCAGCAAGAGCCTTGTATTCAGATTCCGTAGAGGAGCGAGAAACAGTCTTTTGTTTACGTGCAGACCATGAAACAAGGTTTGACCCGAGATAGATAGCATATCCCCCCGTGGATCGACGATCATCGGGACAACCAGCCCAGTCAGCATCGGAGAATCCAGTCAGTGTGGTGAAAGTAGAGTCAGAATATGCATGAAGAAGCATACCAGACTTGCATTCAAGTCGTAAACCATACTCAACGGTACCTAACAAATAACGAAGTATGCGCTTGACTGCGGACCACTGATTGTCTGTTGGAGAGTGCATGAACTGACAAACCTTGTTAACAGCATAAGCAATGTCTGGACGAGAAAGGGTGACATACTGAAGGGCCCCCACAATTTGACGATACTTAATTGGATCCGTGAAGGGCGCACTGTCACCGAGAGCAAGATGCGCATTAGTAGTCATGGGAGACGGAACCGGTTTTGCATTTGATAGACCTGCACGCTGTAGGAGCTCCAGAATATACTTTTTCTGTGAGAGAATCAAGTCTGGGCTGTCGCGAATAACCTCAACACCAAGAAAGTATGAAAGAGGACCCATATCCTGAAGAGGAAAACTCTGACTAAGACGGCGAACAACAGTATCAATGGCCTGAGAATTGTTGCCTGTGAGGATAATGTCATCCACATAGACCAACATGTATAAAAGCGTGCCTTGGTGAGAATAGATAAACAGTGATGGGTCAGTCCGTGAGCCTCGAAAACCAAGAGCCTGAAGAGCTGAAGAGAGGCGATGAAACCATGCACGAGGAGCCTGTTTCAACCCATATAAAGCTTTGTGAAGAAGACACACATGATTAGGTTTAGTAGGATCCACAAAACCGGAGGGTTGAGTCATGTATACTGTTTCGGTGAGATCACCGTGAAGAAAGGCATTCTGCACATCAAGCTGTCGGAGGGGCCAATTCTGTGTGACGGCCAGAGATAGAACAACCCGGATAGTAGTGGATTTCACCACTGGACTGAATGTCTCAATATAATCCACACCTTCTTCCTGACTGTAACCTTTAGCAACAAGTCGAGCCTTATAGCGCTGTATCGCGCCAGTTGGGTCACGTTTCAATTTATAGACCCATTTGCAATCAACTACATTAGCACCAGGAACAGGAGGAACCAAAGACCAAGTACCATTTCTAAGTAGAGCCGAATACTCGTCGGACATAGCACGACGCCACTGAGGATCCTTGTTGGCAATGGAGAAGTAAGGGGGTTCGGTGTTTGTATAGGTGGTGTGGAAGGAAGAGATATTGTGAGGTTTGGTTTGTTTAGGATTGGGACGGAGATTAGGTGGCCGAGGACGGGAGGGGGCAGTGGTAGTGGGTTGTGGAGTAGGAGAAGGGTGATGAGTATCAGTAGAAGGGTGGGATGGTTGGGTAGTAGTAGAGCGACGATGATATGTGCGAAGAGGAGTGGGTGTAGGTGTATCAGTAGTGGGAGGAGTGGAGATAGGTGTAGTAGTAGAGGGAGGGGTGGGGATAGGTGTATCGGGAGATGTAGTGGTAGGTGTATCAGTAGTGGGAGAAGTGAAGGGAGCGGGGTCAGGTTGAGGATAGGATGAGATGTATGGGTCTGAGGTAGAGGGTGAAGGAGGGGTGGAAGGTTGGTGAAAGGGAAAAAGATGTTCATTGAAACGAACATGTCGAGCTATGTAAAGGCGCTCAGGCTGTGGGTCCAGGCAACGGTAGCCATGGTGGATTGGACTGTAGCCAAGGAAAACACACGGAGTAGAGCGGAAGTCCATTTTGTGTTTGTTGTATGGACGGAGATGGGGAAAACACTGACACCCAAAGACTCGAAGAAAGGAAAAATCTGGGGGACGTTTGAATAAAAATTCAAAAGGCGAGATATTGGAGTTTGTTCTAGACGGCATGCGATTGATGAGATAGACAGCTGTATCAAAGGCAAAATGCCAGAAACGTTGAGGAACATTAGAGGCGGCTAGTAAGGTAAGACCGGTTTCGACAACATGTCGATGACGTCGTTCAACAAAACCATTTTGCTCACTGGTATGAGGACACGAGAGACGATGAAGGATGCCGAGAGAGGAGAAGAATTGAGAGAGATTCCGAAACTCCCCTCCCCAATCGGTTTGAACAGTTTTTAGTTTTGTTTGGAATTGACGTTCAGCCATGACAATGAAACTTTTAAAAGTAGCATACACATCAGACTTGTGTTTTAACGGAAAAATCCACATGAAACGAGAGTAATGATCAACACATAATAGAAAGTAAGTGTGACCATCAAATGAGGTAACAGGAGCGGGGCCCCAAACATCACAAAAAACTAACTCCAAAACACTCGAACTTTTATAAATAGAAGGTAACAAATGTAGCTTAGAGGATTTCCCAACAGAACAGGAATTACAAAAAGAACTACTAGAAGACTCATTATTTAAAGGTAAACTATACTTAGAAACCATAGAAAGAAACAGTTGTTGATGAGGATGGCCAAGTCGGTGATGCCAGATAGTGGAGGAAGCACGGGTAGTGGAGAATCCGACCTTGGGGATAGGTTGATTCGTAGGGAGATGAAAGGAGTAGAGGCCACCGTTACTTGGACCAGTGAGGAGGATGGTGTGTGTAGACTTGTCCTTCACAACAAAGAAAGTGGAGTGAAATTCAAAAAACACATCATTATCAAGACAAAATTGTTGAACAGAAAGTAAGTTTTGTTTAATATCAGGCACATGGAGAATGTTTTTAAGGCTAAAGGTTTTGTTAGGAGAGTAATATTTGGTGGAACCTATATGAAGGATGGGTAAGCCCTCACCATTGCCAACATGAAGATTATCAGTGCCGGAGTATGCCTCAGAGTGATCGAAACTAGATAGATCTGGTGAAACATGGTGATTGGAACCTGTATCTGGAATCCAAGAGGTGGACATGTTGGAGCGCAGATCTGTAAAGTTAGCTGACGGAGGCTGCCGAGACCGAATAGTAGAGGGATCACGATTCGGGCACTGAGAGGGAATGTGGCCAATGCCACACCTGTTGCAAGTTCCAAACACAGTGTTTTGAGTAGAGGCCCACGGAAATTGATCCCGATTACCGCCTGTTTGACTGCGGTTAGTGTTGTAGTTCACACGGCCACGGCTATTTCCACGTCCACGACCACGATAATTACCAGACCTGTGAGTATAGTTAGCCTGTGCAATAGGAGTAACAATAGGTTGTACCTGAAGACCGAGCTGAGAGAGAGCATGCTGAAGAGCTTGGAGCTGATCAGGAGATGGAGTAGTGCCAGAAGTAGATGAGGTGCGAATATTACCAGTACCAGCAGTAGTAGTAGACAGGAAGGCCTGAGAGGGTGGTAGGACTATAGCAGGTTTCTGAATCATGTAATCATGATCTGACAGCAGCGCAAAAAGTTCAGCAAAAGTAATTGGAGACTGGCGTCCAATAAGGGATGACTTCAAACCATTGTATTCGTCTCGAAGACCTGAAATAACCACGTAAACCAGATCTTTTTCTTTTGGCGGTTCACCAATGTTGGCGAGAGCGGTAGAATATTCCTGAGCCCTAGTCAAATATGCTGTAGCAGTTTCATCAGGTTGCATCTGAAGCTTGAGCAGTTGGTTTTTAAGGGTGTATTCCCGAGATGAAGTGTGTGGGGCATATGCACGTTCAAGAGACAACCACAAATCGCGAGAGGTGGTGCCTTGAACATGCTGAAAAGAGGCCTCAGAGATGGTGGAAATAATAAGCATACGTACATGAGCGTCATTGGAAATCCAGGCTGTGTAACTGGGGTTTAATTGCGGCAGTGGTACTGTGGTACCATCTTTGTCAGACGAAGAGATAATAGTCGGAGGCGGGCAGAGAAGTGTGCCATCCACGTATCCAAACAGGTTGTTTGTAACAAGAAACGGGTGAAGCATAGTTTTCCAATAACCATAATTGGTTGGAGAGAGAGTAAAGGCAAACTTGTGTGAGTTATGGCTAGTTTTCTCGGCCGAGGTGAGGGCTGTAATATCAGCCATTGTAGGCGGCAGCAGCAGCTGTTATGGCAGCAGAAGGTTGCAGGCAATAGGCAGCAGCAGAAAGTGGCGGCAGCAGGTAGGTTAGTAGCAGAACAGCGGCAGAAACAGAGTAGAAGGTTGGCGGTAGAATCTGTTGCAGCAGCAGGGCAGCGGCGGTGGGGAGAGGTGTGTGCAGCGGCGGTTGGGTAGAGGCAGAGAGTAGGCGGCAGCAGGGAGGAGCAGCCGCAGGCAGGATGGAGGCGCCTAGGGTTTAGAGGGAGGCGCCTAGGGTTTAGTGTGGGAGGCGCCTAGGGTTTAGTGTGGGAGGCGGCTAGGGTTGTAGAGGATGAGACCTAGGGTTGTATTCCCAGGCTCTGATACCACAATAGACTTTGTAATCTAATGTATATTGATGTATAAAACACTGATTACAATGCAAGTATATATAGAGAAACTAATTACAATGATTACTATCTACTTTAGAGTAATTACATTCTAGTCCTTCTACTCTATAAGCTATGTCTAATATTTGTAAACTTTACTAAATAAATTCTTCAAACTAAAACAAATTTACATTAAAAATAAACAATAAAAAATTTGTATTATGTTTTTGCTCATTTGTAATCAAATCGTATCGTCTTATTATATTTTTTATTTGTTTATTTTTTCTACAGTAATCTATATACAATGAACTTATTACATATTATGTTCTTTTTTTTTCTTTTTCTTTTCGAACTTTATAGTTGCATCGCCATTGTTTTTTTTTTTTGTTTTCTAAAACATTAGTTTCTAACTTTTTTCAAGTTTCCATTCGTTTTATAACTATTGTTTATTTAGTTTACTATTCTTAATTTATATATTTAGTCTAGTATCTGTCTATCTGAGCTATAACTTGTTATCCGATGTAATTAGTTGTGTATATTTTGTGTTGACCACAATATTATATATATACATATATATATATATATATATATATATATATATATATATATATATATATATATATATATATATATATATATATATATATATATATATATATATATATATATATATATATATAATCCTATATATTTAAAGTCCAGTTTTATAATAATTTATTTAATAATTAGTAACTAGAAAATATTTTAATATTAAAGGTTTGTTTAAAAAAACTGAATGAAAATAATCATATATTTATAATAAAAAAATTAATTTACTAATAATATACAACTTTCATCCGGTAAATTTAATATTAAAATATAGTCTAGTTACTCATTATTAAACAAATTATTATAAAACTGAACTCTAAATATATAAGATTATATATATATATATATATATATATATATATATATATATATATATATATATATATATATATATATATATATATATATATATATATATATATATATATAGAGAGAGAGAGAGAGAGGGTCGAGATCCATGGAAAACTATATTAGACTGGAGTACTGGAAAACTATATCAAATGTACATGTTCATTATGATAAAATATTAAATTTCATGTAAAATTATAACCATCAAGGCTTGCCTTGGTGGCCACCAAGTTCCCATAAGGGGCTTGGGGAGGGTTGTTACCCGGGTTCGATCCTCACTAGAGGCGGATTTTGGGGTTTTTCCATTCAGGTGAACTAATCTAACTATGGAGATTTTAATCTAACTAGGAGATCGTGGTGGGGATCGAACCGGGATCTGTCGGCACTTGGGCCTAGGCGATAACCACCTCACCAGCCGTTCAAAACAAAAACTAATTTATATCATTTACATGTTCATTATGACAAAATGTTTAATTTTAAGCAAAAATGTGTAATATACACATGTTCATGCATATTGCACATTTGAACATGAGCATATTGTTATTTTGCATGAAATTGAACATTTTATCTTAATGAACATGTAAATGATGTGAACTAGTCAATAATAATGCACATTTGAACATATGTATATTGTAGTTGTGCATCAAATTTAACATTTTACCGTAATTAACATGTACATTTAATATGGTTTTCCAGTACTCTAGTCAAAGATGGTACCCCATAGATCTTGATCCTATATATATATGGTGAGGATAAAATGAGGATCGTGCTTAAAATGAAGACAATAAGAACCAATAAAATTGCTTGAAATTGTGAATCAACCAATAGAATGCAATGTGGCAATTTTGTAATTAAATAGACCTTTGTACACCTTGGACAAGCCTTCAAGGGTAAAATGGTAATTTCTGCACCCTCTCTATTTTTAACAAATACGATTTTAATGAGGGATTCAATTTTTTAAACCACTTTGGGGATTATATAAACGAAGAGCGGGGAGGTGCGATTCACGACGACACTTGGTGGTTCACGATGTGTGCGTCTAACGGCAAAAGTTGATTCACAGCGGCAAGATTCACAGTTCGAACACCTCAAACAGTTGATTCATAACGTTGAGGGTTCACAACACCACCGACGAATCACATCAGTACCGACGATTCATTACGTTGGCGATTCATTCATCAAATTGGTTAGTAATAGCATCGACGATTTACAACACCGACATAGTTAACCACACTGCTATGGTTCACAAACACCGACAGCCATAACATCGATTATCACGACATCACCATGGTTCACAAACACCACCGACGATTCACAACTCCACCAGTATTCATGACACCACCAATAATTCATATTCGATGCAACCTATGGTTCACGACTTACGTGTGTGATTCATGACACCAACAATTCATCGATGACTACACTATAATTCACGATTCATCTATGATTGATTACATAGTGATTCATGTAAATCTTATTATACAAATTTATACATCGTAACACATATAAATTGATATAAAATCTAACAGATACTATACAAAATAGCATCAACGATGATGATTCACTATGAACGATTCATTACAAACCCTGGAATATAAAACAAGAATATTGTTACAAGAGACGAAAGGAGATAAGTAAATGGAATAGTCGATGACCGATCATGATGGTTGATTTACTACAGTTTTGATTCTCGATGGTTGAGGGTCACCATAGACGATTCACGGCATTAGAGAAAGAGAGTAGATGGAGTAGTTGGTCGCCAATCACAATGGTCGATTTCTTCGCATCCGATTGCGCAACAAAGAAGAGAGAGTGTTGGTGGAGGATCACGGATTCACGGTGACCCGACCTTTTCACCCGTCGTGAGATGTCAGAGGAAAGAGGAAGAGCCCGTGAGGGTGAAGGACAGTCGAAGAAAAGTACGCTCCAATGAAGGGAGAGATCGCCGGTCACAGTGGCCGGTTTTCTAAACCCGCCGGAAATTGAGAAAGGAATCAAGGATAGGGTTGTTTGGTATGTGAGGTAATTATGGAATTGAAGAAAGAGAATGAGAGTTGCTAGAATTGAGATGACGTGAAATGAGGGGATAAATTAAAGTCCTTACTTTTTTTTAATTAATCTTCAAATTACAAAATGTCTAATTGCCCTTGAGGGGAAAAAAAATTTATGACAATGTCATATTCTTATTAGTTCTTACAGTCTTCATTTTAAAGTCGATCCTCATTTGATGTAGAACCTTTATGCATCGAAGAACCTTGGAGAACCACAATGCATCGCTAGAAAATCATGATGCATCACATGGGAAGTCGATGCATCACGCGGGAATTTGATGCATCACGTGAAAATAATGATGCATCACGCAGGGATTGTGATGCATTTGCGGTGGTGCATGGAGGTTCTTCGATGTTCTTCGATGCATGGAGGTTCTCCATTGAACCCAAGTCTATATATGATCTTATCATTAAAACAAAATATACACAACTAATTACATCGGATAACAAGTTGTAACTCAAATACTAGATCAAATATAAAAATTAAAAAAAGGTAAACTAAATAAACAATAGTTATAAAACGAATGCAAACTTGAAAAAAATTTGAAACTAATGTATTGGAAAACAAGAAATATCTATACTAAATTTAAAAAAACAAAATGTGATACAACTATAAAATTCTAAAAGAAAACAAGAAGAAAGAACATAATATGTAAATAAAAAACAAATAAGAAAATATAATAAGACGATACGATTTGATTACAAACGAGCAGAACATGATACAATTTTTTTTTTTAATGTTAATTTGTTTGTTTGAAAATTTTATTTAGTAAAGTTTACAAAAATAAATTATATAAAATTATTAAAAGGGATATTATATTTTAATTTAAGTTGGATATATATGATATTTTGAAGTTTAGTTGAAAGAAGAAATGAGTAAGGGTATAATGGTCATTAATAAATAAGCAATATTAATCATGAGTTTTAAATGTTATAAAAATAATTAAATTAGTGAATTTGGGTATATATGATAGTAATGATGTTTAAGAGGGATATTTGTGATATTAATAATTAAAATTGGGTTTATATGATATTATAATGTTTAGGATGGATATATATGATATTAAAATTTTAGGTTGGGTATATATGATATTTTGAAGTTTTGGAAGGGTATATATGAAATTCTCCCAAATAAAATAAAAGTGATATATAGTTTAGGCTTAAAGCTCATTTAAACCTCAAATAAGATCATAATAGAAAATCTAGTTAGCATAGGAAAATAAAGAGATGATTAATCGAAGTTCAGAGGACAAAAATGCCTTCTCATAGTAGACAGTATGATAAAAAATGGTAACCTTGTCATTGTCTATTCCATTTAATGATTGAACGAAAAAACACCGGGCCTTGTGGATAGTTGAATAGTTCATTCCATTGAATACTGTTAAAGTTATGCTTCAGTTGCTGAATTTTTAGTTTTTCTTTTATTTATTTAATTTCAATAGTTAGCTTTTTGACTGGTGAGTAGTAGTTGCTGATTTCCAGGAAGTCATGGTCATTAGCAGTAGCTGTTTTGTAGGAAGCAGTAGGCTATGTGATCCCTTACTTTATGCATTTTCAGTTACTTTTTCTGCTGTATTTAAAGTCCTCATTACTTCAATAAAATTAGACTTTTCACAGCAAATTTATTTCTTTTATCCTCTGGATCTCCATCGTACTTTCATTTTGTTTCCTTCTAAACACCAACAAATTGGTATCAGAGCCTTCTTCTTAAGGGACCTGTGACCAAGAGATTTTTTCTTTATCTTTTCTTTCTGTAATCAATGGATTCAGAAACACCGTTCACTTCACTGGCACCACCAGTTTTCAATGGTGAAGGTTATCATGTTTGGGCAGCAAGGATGGAGGCTCATCTGGAGGCAAATGATCTCTGGGAAGCTGTTGAGGAGGACTACGAAGTACCAACCTTGCCGGCAAATCCAACCATGGCCCAGGTAAAGAGTCATAAGGAGAAGAAAACAAGGAAGTCAAAGGCAAGAGCTACGTTATTTGCTGCTGTCTCACAAGAAATTTTTGTCAGGATAATGACATTTAAATCAGCCTTCAAGGTCTGGAATTTCTTGAAGGAAGAGTATGAAGGAGATGAAAGAATCAAGGGAATGCGTATTCTCAACCTGATACGAGAATTCGAACTTCAAAGGATGAAGGATTCAGAGACAATTAAAGAGTATTCTGACAAATTACTCAATCTTGCTAATAGAATAAGATTACTTGGCTCTGAATTTTCTGATTCCAGATTAGTTCAAAAAATTCTTGTGACTGTTCCTGAAAGATTTGAAGCCACCATTTCCTCACTGGAAAACACTAAAGATCTGTCAAAGCTTACTTTGGCAGAATTGATAAATTCTTTGCAAGCACAAGAGCAGAGAAGGCTCATGAGGTCTGAAGGATCTGTTGAAGGTGCATTAGCTGCAAAAGCTCAGTCTAGTCGAGGAAAGAAAGTGAAGAAAGATGAGAAGAACAAAGGAAACACAGGTTTTGATTCTTCTAAAACCTACAAGGGAACAAAATCTGAATTCTCTCCTTGCAAGCACTGTGGAAGAAAGGGTCATTCGGCTTCAAAATGCTGGAGAAACCCAGATCAACAATGCGAAAAATGTCAAAACATGGGGCATCATCAAAGAATATGCAGAAGCAACATTCAACAAAAAACAGTCACCCAGGTGAATTTGCAACAAAAGAATGTTGCTCAGGTTGCTGATGGAGAAGAAGAGGAACAACTCTTCGTTGCTTCTTGTTTTTCAGCCAGTCATTCAAGTGACAAATGGCTCATTGATAGTGGTTGTACCAACCATATGACATTTGATCGTGATCTCTTCAAGGAACTCGATACGTCTATACTTTCCAAAGTAAAGATTGGCAACGGGGAGTACATTGAAGTCAAGGGAAAAGGCACAGTGGCAATCGAAAGCATTTCAGGTACAAAATTTATTAGAGATGTATTATTTGTACCAAATATCAGTCAAAATTTGTTGAGCGTTGGACAGTTGATTCAAAAAGGTTTCAAAGTAAACTTTGAAACAAATCATTGTCTAATCAAAGACTCAAATGACAATGATATATTCAAAGTGAAAATGAAAGGGAAGAGCTTTTCACTTGACCCATTGGAGGAGGAGCAAGCTGCATTTTCTGCAACAAAAGTCCATGCTGAAGTTTGGCACAAGAGGCTTGGACATTTTAATCATAAAGCTGTGCTGAAATTGCAAAGAGATGAGTTGGTTCAAGGTCTTCCTTGCCTTGAATCTGAAATTCCAGATTGTAGAACTTGCCAACAAGGAAAGCAATCAAGGCTTCCTTTCAAGCATTCGACTTGGAGAGCTACTGAAAAGTTGCAGCTTATTCACACTGATGTGGCTGGACCTCACAAAACTCTATCTCTAAATGGAAGTAGATATTTTTTGATCTTTATAGATGATTATTCCAGAATGTGTTGGATCTATTTTCTCAAGTTCAAGTCAGAAGTCGCTGCTTTATTTTGGAAATTCAAGCAATGGATTGAAACACAAAGTGGCCATAAAATTCAAGCTTTGAGATCTGATAATGGTAAAGAATACACCTCGAACCAGTTTGATCTTTTTTGTGAAGAAGCAGGGATTGAACATCAACTCACTCACTGCACCGTACACTCCACAGCAGAATGGAGTTAGTGAGAGAAAGAATCGTACCATAATGGAGATGGCTAGATGTTTGATGTTTGAGAAGAATTTGCCAAAGGAATATTGGGCAGAAGCATTTCTTCTCAACAGGCTTCCTACAAAAGTTGTTGCAGGTAAAACTCCATATGAAGTCTGGTATGGTTTTAAACCTTCATTGAAAAATCTCAAAGTATTTGGATGTTTGTGCTTTGTTTATATTCCTCATATCAAAAGAGACAAGTTGGATAAGAAATCACAAGCAGGAATCTTTATTGGCTATAGCACAATCTCCAAGGCTTATAGAATTTTCCAACCAAACACAAGGAAAGTTTTGATAAGTAAGGATGTGCATTTCATGGAGAATGATGAATGGGATTAAAAAGAAAAGTAAGTAGCTGGTCTCTCAAATCCCGTTTTAGATTCGCAGCTGAAAGAAGATGAGCTGGTGGATGGTATTCCTGTTAGAGGTATGAGATCACTTTCTGATATTTACCAAAGTTGCAATGTGGCTATACTTGAACCAACAGATTTTGAGGAAGCTGGGAAGAGTCCAAAATGGATTGCAGCAATGAAGGAAGAGCTCATGATGATCGAAAAAAATGAGACATGGAGGTTGGTGAAAAGACCCATGGATAGACAAGTGATTGGAGTAAAGTGGGTATCTAGAACCAAGTTGAATCCTGATGGCTCACTCAACAAGCATAAAGCCAGGCTTGTCGTAAAAGGCTATGCTCAGATTTTTGGGGTCGATTATTCTGAGACTTTTGCTCCTGTTGCCAGATTAGATACAATCAGGTTGTTGCTTGCAGTGGCTGCACAGAAGGGCTGGAAAGTCTATCAACTTGATGTTAAATCAGCATTCTTGAATGGTCTCTTGGAGGAGGAGATTTATGTTGAGCAGCCAGAAGGTTTTGCTGTGAAAGGGCACGAGGATGATGTGTACCTGCTCAAAAAGGCATTGTATGGCCTGAAACAGGCTCCAAGAGCGTGGTACGGCAAAATTGATGAACACTTGCTGCAGTTGGGTTTCAAAAGAAGTCTCAATGACGCTACCCTCTACATCAAAGGTGATGAAATCAATTTTGTTGTTATTTCATTATATGTGGATGATTTGCTACTTACTGGAAGCAATGAAGAACATGTGAGAAAGTTCAAAGAAGACATGAAGAGAACTTTCGAGATGACAGATTTAGGAGAAATGGCATACTTTTTAGGATTAGAGATAAAGCAAAAGACTGGGGAAGTGTTCATCTGTCAAAGAAAGTATGCCAAGGAAATTCTGAAAAAATTCAGAATGGATGAATGTAGGAGTGTAGATACTCCAATGTGTCAAAAGGAGAAGTTGAGCAAAAAAGACGAAGCTGAGAAAGTGGATGAAACTTTCTACAGGAGTCTAGTTGGTTGCTTGATGTATCTAACTGCGTCAAGACCTGATATCCTACATTCAGTAAGTTTATTGTCTAGATTCATGCATTGTGCAACGGAAACACATCTAACGGCTGCCAAAAGAGTCCTTAGATATGTGAGAGGAACGCTGGATTATGGAATCAAGTTTTGCAAAAGTCAGAATTGTGTTCTACAAGGCTACTCTGATAGTGATTGGGGGAGTTCACCTGATGACATGAGAAGTACTTCAGGCTATTGTTTCAAGTTTGGTTCGGGTATATTCTCATGGTGTTGCAAAAAGCAGAAGACGGTGGCACAATCTACAGCAGAAGCTCAAGCCTTGTGGTTAAGAAAAGTGCTGGTGGATTTGAATCTAAAGCAAGAAGGATGCACTGAAGTCTTTGCTGATAACCAAGCTGCAATTTCCATTTCTAACAATCCTGTTTTCCATGGAAAAACAAAGCACTTTAATATCAAACTATTCTTCATTCGAGAAGTGCAGAAGGAAGGCTCGGTTAGTTTAAAGTACTGCAGATCTGAACTTCAACTAGCTGATATATTTACAAAGCCTTTACCAAGAAGCAAGTTTGAGTTTCTTAGAGAGAAACTTGGAGTTTGCAGCAACCAAAGCAAGGAGAAGTGTTAAAGTTATGCTTCAGTTGCTGAATTTTTAGTTTTTCTTTTATTTATTTAATTTCAATAGTTAGCTTTTTGACTGGTCAGTAGTAGTTGCTGATTTCCAGGAAGTCATGGTCATTAGCAGTAGCTGTTTTGTAGGAAGCAGTAGGCTATGTGATCCCTTACTTTATGTATTTTCAGTTACTTTTTCTGCTGTATTTAAAGTCCTCATTTCTTCAATAAAATTAGACTTTACACAGCAAATTGATTTCTTTTATCCTCTGGATCTCCATCGTACTTTCATTTTGTTTCCTTCTAAACTCCAACAAATACAAACAAACAACTTTTTTCATCAAGAAGGAATAGACCATTCCATTGTTTCCTCTTTCCAGAGGGTGTTCATTTTTGGATTATCTGAATTTCAATGGCGGAAACTTGATATTCATATCCAAAATTTTGGTTATATGAAATTTCATATATGCATACCTGATTATCCAGATCAGAAAATTGTGATGAATAATTAAATATAAGGAAACACATAACAATAAATTCAGTATGCCAAATAAGTACTTAAATACATATAAGAAGGAAACACATATGGAAATCAGTTTTAGCGTCTCATATTACTCTGAAACCAACAATGCTCTTCAGTTACAAAAGCTTCAAAACATATGGAAATCATTAAAATATCCTAGCATCTCATGTTCAAGAAAAGATTACCACCAACTAACGTGTCTATCAGATTTAGCAATGGAATGATCTATTACCACCTCGCTCAGTCGAGTAGTTATGATAAATCAGATCAAGCACCAACAATGCATAAATTGTTCATTTACTCTCTTAAAAATCAAGATTAATTAAATGAGGTGCATGATTCAAGGTGATTAATCCAAATCACTGTAAGAGAATTTAATAAGCCTTTATGACTACTCTCTCCCAAAATCAGAAACTTCCCTTTTAAATGTGCATAAATTCCAATGAATATAGAGGCTCAACTTAGAGGTGTACAAACCATGTCATCAAAAGAAGAGGGTGGATAAACCAAGTAATACTACGCGTCAATTAGTCAAATAGTCAAACTCAAATATCATTAGTTCAATGCACAACAATTTGTATATTATTCCCACTGTCCCAAAATAAATATCCACTACAAAAAGCACTAGTTCTAGGAATCTATAATGACTACCACTTTTAGTTAACCAAATGACAATTTAATTCTTAGCATGGGGTCCGAGGGTATTGC
>JAANYP010003023.1:3302717-3378545 GCA_020465985.1 Centrapalus pauciflorus
ACCAAGTGTCTTGAACCCAAATTTGGCACAAGTTGAAATGGACACATGAAATGGGCTGATTTTGCAAAATACATGGATGCTCTATTGCTCTGGCATCACCAAGCAAGATATTAGATTAGAACTAGCAGATGCCAATAGTATATTGGAGTTTTAGCAACCAAGAAAAACTTAATAGAAGATCAATAAGTCCATGAAAAGATGCAGCAGTGCAATGGCAATAATATCCGAAGCAATTGAACATCTAGTTGTTTGTATTCCATCACACAAGTGAAATTAAATTATAGAAATATTATGTCATCACCAAACGGCCTTTGGCCAAGTAGTATCTAAGGTGATCCCTAATCAAGTAGTTGAGGGTTCAAGTCCCACTTGGGACAAGGTGTAGTGTAGTTGAAAGAAAAAGTAACATTATGTTGTAAATTAGCATCATTTTAATGCTAGTACTTAAAATTACTGGAACAGTGAAAAGCCTTGGTGATACAATATTTATAGAATAAATGATGGAACCATAAAGAAAGGTGAGGTATGTATCACCTTTGTCTATCACCACACTTCAACATGGAACATTTGAATACTGGTTCCAACTTAATGAAGCGAGGATCAGTCCCCTCCTTTTGGCTAGCAGAAAACATAGATTCAGCTGCACGAGGAAGAGGAACCTCCCACCTGCATTCAAAGCATAAGTAAGACAAATGAAGGAAGAAAAAAATTTGAGAAAACCAAAGAGAATCTCACACTTCAAGAGCTCCATTTCCAAGTAAGACGCCGAGGTACCCCATTCTATGCTTTGAACCAACACAAGTGTCAAAAGGTCTCCATTTTACATCCCATGCTACTTTTCCATTGTGAGCCAAGCACATTACAAGTCTAGGAAAAGCAACATCTTCAGAAATGTAGCAACTCTGAGGTTCAGCTTCGAGGACTACAGATGTAGCTTTGTCATCAGTTGATCTCATAGGATCAGAATTCAGAGGGGAAGTTCTGGATTTTGGTGATTGCAAGGATAGATCGGTAGCAGCTTCCTCATTGTTTATAAGTTTGCATTTTTTTAATCTTGATTTTGATGCAGTTGACACTGACATTTCAGAATATCCTACTTCACAACTTTTCCGCTTTTGCCTAGAATCCTTTTCCGTGACTAGTTTGTGTGTTTTACTAGAAATTCCATCTTCATCAATAATTTTGCAAGATTCTTCATTTAAATTGAGATTGATAGCCTCCTCATGCAGAATGCTGCGATTTGAATTATCTACAGCTTCATCTGTTGGCTTCCTTCTATCTTTTTTTGGTTTATGTCGTTCACTTGCTTTCACTACTTTTGCAACACCGCCACTCGGAACTTGCTGTGAAACCTCAATTGAAACTCCAGCTTGCAAAACATTCTGATTTCTTGAACTATTTTCTTCCATAACAATTTCCGGGGTATCCAGGGAAGTTTTACCTACATAAACCAATTTGTGCAAGACCCCAGGGAATACAACAGAAAGGGGTTGTGCATCTTGATTGATACTATCCAAGGTATCCGAAGGATCTTTCATTTTCTTCTTTCTAATCCTTCCACTTTTCACTGGTTTATCTGCTATAGTTGAATTTAAGTTTATAATCTCAGTAACCATAGTATGCTGATGTTGATCAGATGAAACTTCTACATGAGCATTCTGATCTCTGCAAGTATCTTCTTTACAAACTTTCTCAGGGGTTTTAAGGTCAACTTTATCCATGTTGGATGAACCCCCGGGACATTTATGAACGAGATGTTTGTTGCTAGAATCAACGTTATCAATTGATTCCTTTAGTGGTTTCTTTTTAGACCTTCCTTGTGGCTTTTTTGGTGCAGTTGATTTGACATTTGTATCAGTGTCTTCCATAGCAACTCTTTCATGTGTATCTTTGGATGCCCCATCAGTTGAATCCTGCATAAACTGAACAGATTCATTGACAGGATTCTTTCTCGGTCTCCCTCTTGGCCTCTTTGGTTGATCTGTTTCTTTATTACTGGAATTCTTCTTTGATTTCTGTTTAAACTGGGAAATCACATCATCGTCTTTCACATCATGACTCAGAAGACCCCATATCTGGATGACACCTCTTCCAGTAAGTGGAGCACCAACCTTGTTATAGGAAGATTCAGGAGGATGGGCAGCAATCGCAATGAACTAGAATGCAATTACCACTGAAACAAATAAATGATGATAGAAGGATAGCTTTCTTAGTTATGAACATTTACGTATAACAGAATGACAACAGATATCAATCTTAAATTACCAGTCATATGCAAAATGATAAGAAATCTACAGTACAACAGGATGAAGAGTAATGCATGTGGTTGATAAATAGATGGATATTGTATTTGTTTTATTTGTAAGCAACTATCAGAATGTCCATTTTAGTTTGCCAAAATTTTTTTCTACCAGAATTCCCTCAACTATGATGTGTTTTCTACCTAAATACTGAAACTTAAGTCCCTAAAGTTTGCATTTTAGTTTCAATTATTTGAAAATAGGGACTACAAGTAGTATTCGTAGTATTAAATTATTAATACAAATACAAGCATCATACAATACAATCTAAGGCACCTCTTTGGTATGGTCATAAGTTCTATATATAGACACATACACACACACACACACACACACACACATATATATAGCACTTGATTTCCAAATCTGCTTTAGCCAGAAATCAAATCGCTGAATTTGGGAGTTTGGGTTTAGGTACCAGAAATCAAATCGTTAGGTTTAGCCAAAATTTGGGAGTTTGGGTTTAGCACTTGATTTCCAAAATCAAATCATCAAATATCACTTGACTTTGGGTTTAATATAGGCTTGAAATTGGACCTGGAACTGGCTTGTGACTGTTGAGTGACGGAGTGACTCTTCGATTGGCACTTGTGAGTTGTGACTGTTGAATGAGTGTTCACATGCACGAATGGATAAGGCTTGTGAGGGTTCATATTCAATGTTACTATCTTTCAACATATTCAACTTGTATATGTTTTTAAAGTTCATGTATTCATATTAGTAGTAGTAACTCAAAGTCCATGTTTTGAATTTGGCACATCGTATTGGATTATATTGTATACCGGTCCTGAAGCATTCCGAAATGAAGCTACCCCTCACCATACCGCCTATCGAACCGCGTTTCCGATTCCCGTTCCCATACCTGAGCGATCCACGAACTGTGTGACTATGCATTATATTCAATCTAAAAATACATGTTCACCATCCATCTTCATGTTCATCACTCATCTTTAGACAAAAATGACGATACACTAGAAACGTTTTGAAGAAAATGTTTATCTTTTGACGAAATTGACGATACACTAGAAGCGTCATGCTCATCATTCATGTTCATGTTCATGATGGCATCTTCGATGCATCAGAAAATGACATGCATCAAAAATTCAGAATACAAAAATACAAAACTAGAAGTGTCATGCTCATCATTCATGTTCATGTTCATGATGGCATCTTCGATGCATCAGAAAATGACATGCATCAAAAATTCAGAATACAAAAATACAAAAATGACGATACGGTAGAACTTTTGCCCAAAATGTTCATCTTTTGACGAACATTCTTCGACGTATCAAAAAACTCATGTTCATCGTGAGTTTTATCATGAGAATTTCGATGCACCAAAAACATTGTTTTCATCATTTATCTTTGTGTTCATCGTTAGATCTTCAATGGCGGGTGTAAATCTTCATGTTCATTATGAAATCTTCGTGTTCATCATTCTTTTTCATGTTCATCATTCATCTTCGATGATGATGCAAAAGATATATTAGATAAAATCATGGTGGTGGCCGGCGATCATGGGCGGTGCAAAGCCGGAGGTCGGCGACACGGTGATCTAGGGGGTGGCGATATGGTGGTGGTTCTCTTTCTTTGCTAAAGAGAAAGAGAAAGAGTGAGAGGGAGATATGAAGTAATGAAAAGATTTGAATTTTGAAGTTATGGGATATATGATATTATGGAAAGATATTTATTTGATTGATGTCTCTAAAATCAAGTAATTTTATTTAATTTTGATTAAATAATTAAATATAGTATTCCAATAATACCCTTAATAAAGATTTTGATGCACCTAGTTCTCCTTGTGGTGCATAATGGTTTTCCAATGTTTTCGGATGCATATAGGTTTTCCATTAAACCTCCCTATATATATACATATATATATATATATATATATATATATATATATATATATAGAATATGGTTCGTGTGAGTACCTAAAAAATGCAGAGTACCGTGAGTACCTGTGAACACACGGGTTTAAGATGTGAACATGCTCCGAAAAAAAGTTTTTTTTTTGTAATTTTTTTTCATATTAATTTAGATACAAATAAGATAAGCCTATTCGTAAAAGATTACACACATTCACACTTTCTAGCCTCTTAAAAGTCATGTGAACGTGAAAAAATTCATGTGAACATGCTTAGCTGTGAACATACGTTCACATCAGTGCAGTTCATGTGAACTTGCACGTTTCACATAGTTCTAGTGTGTGTTTAGGTGTGATTTTTTGCAAGTAGTCTTATATTATTAATTTAAACATGATTATGAAAAAAAATTTCAAAAAAAATGGTTTTAAGCGAGGTACCTCCGGTACTCCGCAAAACTAGTGGTACTCATTTGAACCCAAATCTATATATATATATATATATATATATATATATATATATATATATATATATATATATATATATATATATATATATATATATATATATATATATATATATGTATGTGTATATATATATATATGTGTGTGTGTCTGTATATATATATGTATATATATATATATATGTTAAATATGACTTTAATTGGTAGTTAGTTAGGGTGCGTTTGTTTGTGACTTAATTAAACTTAATAGACTGAATTGGTTGATAAGTCAACTTTTAAGAATTGTTTGTTTGTGACTTATCAAATTTAAAAAAAAAAAATCGGTTAGACAATTTGATAAGTCTCAACAACCTTTGTGCTCCACATTCAGACCCATGTTTTCCAAAATTACCCCCACTTTATTTCTCTTTCCAACAATTAATTATTCTCATCTAAAAAGTCTTTCTTCTCCATGCCTTTTACAACCCAAGATTTTTCCTTTTTTTCTTTTGTATTCTACAATCTGATTTGTTGGTTGGATATTATAATTTATTGTTTGGCTTCTTTTTTGTCTTCCACAATCTGATTTGTTATACAACAATTTTATTTTGGCTTCTTTATTTTTGGCTTGGATATTGAAATTTGATGGTAATTTGGCTTCTTTTGCATTCTGCAATCTTTGGCAGATGTTTAATTCAGACAGAAGGTTAAAATTGTCATTTTTATTTCATTCGGTCTATTTATTCAGCAAAACAATCACAGTAATTATCTATTCGTTTATTTCATTCGGTCTGTTTATTCAGCAAAACAATTAAACAGTAATTATCTATTCGTTTAATTCTCCGATTAGCATTACTTAATCCAGACAGCTCTCTAAATCCAGACAGCATTTAATGAAAGATGCAAACAAACAGACCCTTAGCTGTCTTTCTTGTTCTTTCTTGAATTTTGTAATTCTGTGAATTATCAATAAATAGGGGCTGGATTAATTCATTTTGTATCAGATTTCATTTTCATATTCTCTCAATAAAAGTTCCAACAAAAACTCACTCATTTTTCTTCTAAATTCTCAACAAATTGGTATCAGGTTGATTAAAATCTCTCTGAATTTTCTAGTCTCTTCTCTCAATCTACTTCTGAAAATCCATCTTGACCCAAAAGTAGATCAAGAAAATCGTTCTTGATTCTGCAAAAAAAATTTCTGCCTTCTGCAATTTGGAATCGCTACTGCTGATTGCAATATTGGAAATCGGTTTGCCAATCTTGAAGCAGATTCAAGGTGGAGTCTCTTGAATCTTGCAATCAGCGTGTGAATTTGAAGTTTCCAGTGGTTAATTTCAAAGATAAAATTGACGAAGGGTCCTCAATCGAAGGCGTCACAGTTTGAAATTTTGAATTGTAGTTGTTAGCAATTGAAGTCAGTGAACACGTCTGGGCTATCAATCAGAATTAGGGATCAAGTCTGGGCAATCAAATAATTTTGGCAATCATAATGGGGATAGAGATAGTTTTTTGACGGGTGTTGTTTGGCTCAAGGTGGAGGTACGACGCTGCTGTTAAAGGTCTCTTACAGCAAGGTTCCAGTGATCCAATCGAGTTTTTTGAGATTCTTGTTTTCTTTCTTGCGATCAAATTCCTGGGAAATAGTTTCCCAGCCTTGGAAAGTTTCTGATCTCGTGTTCAAGAATACAAGAATGTCTCCACAAATGCTCAAGATCGATAAATTCAAGGGAAAGAATAAATTCAGCTTGTGGCATATAAAGATGAGGGCTCTTTTGAAGCGGAGATTTGGACCCCTTTAGCTGGTCCGAAGCCTGGCAGAATCGGATTATGCACAGCAAGATGAGAAAACACACTCCACCATCTTGTTGTCCTTGGCTGATGAGGTGATTTACGAAGTTGCTGAAGAGGAGACGGTTGCCTCTTTGTGGGAAAAACTTGAAGGTCTCAACATGGCAAAGTCCCTAACAAACAAGTTGCTGTCAAAACAACGTTTGTTCGCACTCCGTATGAAGGAAGGGATGACTATGAAGGAACATCTTGATGAGTTGAACTCCATTCTTATGGATCTAAAGAATGTGGAAGTCAAGATTGAAGATGAGGATGTTGCTCTCATTTTACTGGTTTCGTTGCCTCCTTCATACAACTACTTTGTTAATTATTTTGTAGTTGGAAGGGGCACAATTACAATGGAGGAAGTTAGATCAAGTTTACATTCACGTGAATTACATCACAAAGCTTCAGGATGTGGAACCGAATGCCAATCGATGGACTTGTCGGTAGTGAATGGAGATAGAGGAAGAGAAAGAGGCCGAGAGAAAGGAAAGAGTGGGCAGCAAATGGGAAGAGGACGGTCAATACAAAGGGTAGGGGATTGAAAGCGAGTCCGAAAGATGCATGCCACAAGTGTCGCAAACTTGGACATTGGAAGTATGAATGTTCGAAGAGAAACGACAAAGTGTCCGCTGCTGTTGGAACAGAAGATTCAGATTCTGAAAATGATCTTGTGCTCACCATTGTTGACTCAAAATGTCAACACGAAGATTGGATTCTTGACTCCGGGAGTTCATTCCATATGACACCCAACAAGGCATGGTTTGACACTTATAAAGAGGTGACAACGGGGAAAGTTTTGATGGGAAATGATGTCCCATGTAAGGTTGCTGGAATAGGTTCATACTTGGGATTTAGAAGAACTTCCTTTGGGAAAGCGCAAAGTTGGTTGTAACTTGTAAATGGGTGTTCACAGTAAAACTACATGCTGACGGTTCGTTACATCGGTTGAAAGCCCGGTTAGTTGCAAAGGGCTATTCTCAGGCATATAGGATTGACTATGACGAGACATTCTCTCCGGTTGCCAAGATGACATCTGTTCGAATCTGTATCGCATTAGCTCCCATTAATCATTGGCCACTCCATCAATTAGATGTCAAGAACGCCTTCCTGAATGGTGTTCTTGAGGAGGAGGTATATATGGAGCAGCCACATGGGTTCATCATTAAGGAGGAGGCATCTAAAGTATGTCGATTGCGACGATCATTGTATGGGCTCAAACAATCTCCTAGAGCATGGTTTGGGCGATTATCAGATGTTCTTTATGAGTTTGGTATGACTCGAAACTCCCAAGATTATTCTATGTTCTTTAGACATCACCTGGGCCAACGACTTATTCTTATAGTCTATGTGGATGATATCATTATCACCGGAGATGATCACAATGGAATTTCAGAGTTAAAACACTTCCTGACGTCTCAGTTTCAGGTTACTGATTTGGGACGTCTTCGTTACTTTCTTGGGATAGAAGTGTCTCAATCTTCACAAGGAATTCTTTTAACTCAACGAATATATGTCCTTGATATGCTTACGGAGTGCGGTTTATTAGGGTGCAAACCAGTCGAAAGCCCGATGCTCACTACACAAAAACTTCTTCCTAAGGATGGAAGTCCTATGAATGAAAGATCCTGAGCGGTACAGAAGGTTAGTTGGAAAATTACATTATCTGACTGTAACTCGACCCGATATATCCTTTCCAGTAAGTGTCGTACACAATCACTGGAATGCAGCTCTTCGTGTTCTGGGATATCTCAAATCAACACCAAGCTTGGGAATACTCTATTCAGATCAGGGTCATTGTCGAGTTGGTGCCTTCACCGAAGAAGGAGATGGTAGAATGCCTGGCTTCTCTGATGCAGATTGGGTAGGTTGCCCTATTTACAGGGTATTGTGTATTTGTTGGGGGTAACTTAGTATCCTGGAAAAGCAAGAAACAACACATTGTTTCTCGATCAAGCGCTGAATCAAAGTACAGAGCTATGGCAGACATATCATGTGAGATGACATGGGTTAAACGATTTCTTAAACGAAGCATATAGACGTTCATTATCATTTTCTACGTTCCGAAAGAAGGATTAAAGTGAAGAAAGTGAAGACCGAAGATGATGCAGCTGATGCATTTACAAAACCAGTAACATTAAACAAGTTTAGACATTGTTTAGATCTTCTAAACGTTGATAGGTGGAGGTAGAGTTTGCTCACTTTAGTAGAATTAAAGTCAAGGTGGAGATTTGTTAAATGTGACTTCAATTGGTAGTTAGTTAGCTGTCTTTCTTGTTCTTTCTTGTTTCTTGACCTATAAATAGGGAGGGGCTGGATTAATTTATTTTGTATCAGCTTTCATTTTCATATTCTCTCAATAAAAGTTCCAACAAAACTCTCTCATTTTTCTTCTAAATTCTCTTCAATACACACACACACACACACATATATATATATATATATAGAGAGAGAGAGAGAGAGAAAACACTAAAACAAAAGAGAAATCATCTATGTAAGTAAACAGTACCTCAAGATTAACATCACAGTCAGGCCTCTGACGAGCTCTTGGACACCAATCCAGTGCCCAGATAAGACCTCCAATGTACATTACAAAATCTTTGCTGAAACAGGATTCAACAAGATATTAAGTTTGCACCCATTTTGGGACCCACAGCAGGACCATTAAACAGCAAAAGCTGCACATAAATGCGGAAATGCTTCATTCACATCATAACAAATAGAGCTTTAAGAATCACGGAATATGATAATATATAATTGAACGGTGAAAGCAATCAATTAATGCCAAAGAAATCAAATTAATCATCACACCAAATGTATGGACATTGGTTGTTATGAAATATCCATACCACGAGGGATAAAACAGGAATTTGTCACTTCAAATCCTTCATGTTATCAGCAAACACTTTGAACATTTTCTAGTTACCAAGGAAATATTACTTCCTCTTTTATGCTAGAACCTTAAGTTATTTGAATAAATATGTTTATTCACTGCCCCTATTGAAGCTAGATTATAGCTCTGTCACTTCGTATAGTAGTAAGTTCCAGATTTGGCAAAAGATTATTATGTGTAATATATTGACCCGAGGGAAACATTAGAAGAGTAGCAGGTTGATTACAGACCTCATATGTGATGACACATTCCCACCCGATACGTCCTGCACAGTATTAAACCAAAGCCATTACATTCTTTGAAAAATAATTGGTGTTATAGTTAATTACATTTACCTTAGGAACAGGAACAGCTGCCGAAGAAAACTGAGTTAGGTTTATCCCACCTACGACATCTTTCCTCTGAGGTGTTTCGCCTTGACACGCAAAGCTTATAGCTTGAGGTTTATAACAGATATGTCTCCAATCTCTGAAATTATTTTAAAAAAAAAAAAAACAATACGTAACTCGAACAAATAACTAATAATAAAATAACTATATAAATGTTAGCATTTGACTCAAGGTCATATTAGGTAGTATCTTTAATGTTTTGATGTGTTTATCCACTTTGATAAATATAACACTATTCTCCTCTATAAAGAGGATTTATATGTAGGATTTTTGTGGGGAGTCTCGTGAGATTCGGAAAAAAAAATGTTGCAAGATGGAGCGACCACATTTGTATAATCCAATGTGAGAGAGAGGTGAGTCTGAGAGCTACGTTCTTGTTATCCAATGAGAAGAGAAACATCACAACAGTGAGAAAACCAAAACTTGTGAAGGTATTTGACAGTGTTGAGGTTGATTGCATACATTATCGTAATCCTATTCATGGCATGAGCTTGAGGAGCCAAAGCACTCCATTTCTGTGTATTTTTCATTATTCTTAGTCTCTTTACATTGTTCTTAACAATCGTTGCATCGGGATGTCCAGTTGAAACAATAAAATACATACATAAAAGATGATAAACCTTGAAAAGACAAGTGTAATTTATTTATTTTGGTGCTTATATTCCTCGGCTTTGTATCTTTGACCAAAGGTCAACTTTCATTCATCTTCTAATTTGAATATAACCTAACCCTTTACCCCGATTACAAATAATTGCCTACCAAGAGAAAAGCTAGCTACCCCTGCTAGAGAGCAAGAGCCCTAGATATACTACTAGAAAAATATTTTGACTCTTTTAGCCAATAAATCTGTTTCCTCTTCATTTTCACTACCTCTATTTTACTAGTAGATATCGTATGTGGGTCTTTGAATTTTCTTTTATATTTTTGTGTCTCAACCGTGTGATTAGGGTTTAAATTTGAGTCGTCTTGTTCCAACTTCAAATCAAAGTTGTGGTAACTGCAACACTGGTGGTAAAATTAATGGTGTTCGCAGTTAACAATTTTCACAAAAACACAAAAAAGCAGTTACGAATTAAACTTGTAAACCTAATTTTTTAATACCAAAACTGGGCGTGTTTCTTATTGGATCATAGGAGCATAACTCAATCATAAAAACATGAACACTGATACAATAAATTTGCAATATTACCTCAAGAAAGAGACGAAAGAAGACATTCGCTGAATCTCGGATTCATCACAGTCAAATTCTGATTCTCCTGAGAGCTTTGACATCTTATCCATCGCTTTGAAATGATTCTCGACTGAATAATCGAACTTTGCAACTGAAATTCCTGGCGGAATTGCTTCATCATCGTTACCAGTACCAGTATTATCACGTTCTTCCACCGGAACAACTTGAAAATTAGATTGATTGTCCTCCATAACCAATCATCCGAAAATTATATAAAACCCTACATAAATTATGCAATCAGTGTGGAGTCGAACTGATGCTTGCACAGACGAGATTGCGCTGAATAATTTCGCTAATTGGAATTTATTTCTAAGAAACGATTAAGTCCGGTAAGAAGTATGAGCATCCAATGTAGCGTGGATTCAAGAAAAGGCGAGTACGATTAGTCGATTGTGTCAAAACAACGCACTTGTGAAGCCATTTCCTATTATATGAGTGCTGTGGTTTGGTGTTCGTGCCTTGATCCTAGAAAATGTTGTTTGCTGGTGTTTGCCGGTGAAATCGGCTGACAGAACAATAAACGTGCGATGCCTATGTTAGTAGCCTGCGGTGGTTTAGCGACTTTGGTTTGCAAATTTTCAAGATTTTCTGGGATTCATTTGCATTTAAAATTATGCGTTTGGTTTACGGATTTAGCAAGGATTTAAATCACAGGATTTAAAATCCCACGATTTTATAAATTCATTCCATGTTTGTAATTTAAAACCACTGCCTCCCCCTAGGATTTTTAATCCCAATTATTTTGTATTCTTCAGATTAGCAAATTTATTTTATAAGATAATCAGATTTTTTGACAAAATCCTGACAAATGCAAATGCTGCATAATGCAAATCTTTTGAAAAAATGCAAATCTCAGAGGAAAAAATCTGCGAACCAAATGCGCCCTAAGGATTTAAAATCCTAGGATTTCTTAAATCTCTTCTTTCTTTGTTATTTAAAAATCAAGCCTCCCCCTAGGATTTAAAATCTCAGTTACATTACATTTTTCAGATTAGCAACTTTTTCCTAAAAGATAATGCAGATTCTTTGACAAAATCCAGACAAATGCAAATGCTGCATAATGCAAAACCTTTAATAAAATGAAAATCCTAGAGAAAAGAATCTGCGAACCAAACGCCCCCTTAGGGTTTTCAGTGCATACCTTGCAGAGAAGAAAAAGATTATGCCTTTCGATTCGAATGTTGCATATATTCTCCCAATTAGAGTAAGACTGGCACTTCATATAACGAATTCTTGTCATCCCTTTCGGGTGCACAATCATACTAACAATTTGTCTTACTTGGCGGGACCAAGTGATACATTCAGAAATGTTATTAATTTATTGGGTCACTCTACGTGGTGAATCCAGTGTGTATGCCACGTCAGTATTTAAAATTTGACATATGTCATCAAGTCCCTTCAGTTTAATGTCTAGTGGAACTTAGATATTAAACTTAAATCAGCCTAAATTCTGATCTGTAACATCCCATTTTTGGGACGGGGACGTGGAATTGTGTGATTGAGTTGATTATAGTATTATAATTGAGTTGGGCCAATTATTGAGTTATACGTGGAAGTGTCACGTGATGAGATTTTTGGGTTAACCGGGCGACAGAGTTAAGTTTTAATAAGTGATTATAATATTGAGAATTATTAATTAAATTGGGACCCGGTGATATAAAGTTTGTATTTTATGATAGCGGGTTCGGATATTGGGTATCGAGCCGAGTTATAACCGAAAACGTATATATTGTTGGCTCCTTTGTTCTTCAATTCATTTCCAAAAGCCAGAGATTAAAAGTGAGAGTGTGTGATTATGATTTCCAGGGAGCTGCAGTAAGGAGACTAAGATTCAATTGTGGATTGAGTTTCTAATTATCATCATCTTCTCAAATTCTTGCAACGAAAACTCAAGTGAGTATTAAGCTTCAAATTCATGGGTTGATTGTTATTGATTACAAGTAATTGATTGAATTGAGTTTGTGTATATTTCTGAGTAAATTCGAAGCTTATTAACTGGGTTATGTTGAGCTATAATCGGATTGGGGGTTAAACCCCCTGGCTGTGCGAAAACAGAGCTCAATGGAGCTGTTCGTCCGTGAACGTGGTCGCGATGTTCTTGGGGTGATCGCAGGCGGTTCGAAGCGACCGCGACCGAGATGGTCAGCGCGACCGCGATGGTCAGTGCGGCCGCGATGCGGCTAGGGTTAGGGCTGGAGCTTTGGTTTTTGTGGGTCTTGGGTGTGGGTTCTAGGAGTAGGGTTTTAGTTATGTGAGATGCGTCTTCGGGCATTAGAGTCGAGAGCTCGACGTCGGGAGAGAGAAATTGTCAGCGGTGTCATCACCGCCATGCAGGGTCGTGTGCCCCGGAGCACCTCAGATGTTTTCGTTGTGGCCAGTTTGGTCACACTGCCGTTGCGTGTTCGTCACAAGAGTCCTTATGCTTCCGATGTGGGAAGCCGGGTCATATATTGCGAGACTGTCCGGGGTCAGAGGTAGGATTTCCAGGGCGAGTTCGAGTGGAGCTGGGGCATCAGAGTCGTCGTCAGCACCTCGTGGAGGAGGTGGAGTACCGAGGGCCAGAGGCAGAGTTTTTCAGGCTATAGCTGAGGAGAAGAGGGAGCCGCATGATGTTGCACCTAGTATGTTTATTTTTAATGGGTTATGTGCCTTCAGTTTGTTAAATTTGGGATCTGATCGACCATAAGTGTTGGCATCCTTCTGTGATTATTTATGTGTTTTCATCTGAGTTATCTGCTTTGTGATTGTCAAGTGAGTAGATAGTAGAGCCGCATCAGTGAATAGAGTCCAGAGTGATGGTGCATTAGAGATCTGTGGTCGTTAAGTTTCAGTAAATCACTCTTTATACAAATCTTTCTCCATGGGGAACCTTTGCTTCCCCTATCTACTTTTTACGTTGATGTTCTTCGACATTTAGACATCCACTTCAATCAAATGTCTACTTTTGGCACCCTTCGAATTACCTTTTTTGAGGTCACGTGCCGAGTGTTGGGAGTCGTACATACTGTAGGCCTAGTTAGGTATTTATTTAAATTGGGGATTAATGGTGAATGGTTCATTATTGATAAGCGAAAGAACATCGCTGAGCTCATTACTAAATCCCCTCAGGGGTCAAGGATTGGAGAGATCAATGGAATTGGGTTGATGATTCTATCATTCCCCCTCTAGTTGGTTCCCTCACTTCCTGGACTCGCGGCGTCCGTGCATCCAGAAATGTAATGCCACATGAAACAGATTTCAATGTAGAGGCTAGAGACGTTCTTGCAGGGTCTCCTATGCGAGGGAGAACCCTTCTAGACTGAGTGCTGAGATTGTTGGGTATGAGTCATGTTTAAGATGATCCCAATAAGGTCATTGTTATTCAAAAATATGGAGAAGGTAAGTGCGGTGACCTAGTTTTGCTATCTTCTTATTCATTTTTTGCTAACATATTGCTTTCTATTAATTGATCCTGTAGTGATGGGAGTTCTGGATTGGTTTTTTGACAAGGTTTTGGGACTATTAAGCTTACTTCACTTCCTGTAGCCGAGGCTTAAGCTGCTCACGCTCCTGTGCCACCCTCCGACGAACCGATCGATGCTACTCCTATTAACACAGCCGCTGACGTGCCTGGGTCAGCAAGTGCAATATAAGGCTTACCTACTTTTCCATCAGTTCATCTAGACAGCGAAGCCCTTGACCGCGAAAATTTTAATGTGCCCCCTGGTATACAAGAAGTTCCTCCTTCTGATTCTGCTTCCGTTGGAGTGTTACCCTCATAGCAAATGGGGAAACAGCTACCCGTTCAAACTATAAAAAGAATTAAAATGGCTGCCAAAAAGCACGCTTATTCTGAGAGTTCAAGAAGAGGTATATTTTGTTTCTAATTTTTTGAGTCACTATCCTATTCCTTCTATGTCCTTATACATCTTTGTCTGTGTTACTATAAATCTCAATTCGGATGAGCATGAGGAGGATAGGCTGCAAACCAGGAAAAAGACAAAAGGGCGATAACATTGAGATTGACCCCCCTCCAAGACCAGTCAAGCCCGTCGGGGAGTCCAGAGTGCCCACTATTGGCGTCTATTCTTCCTTCATGGATCCGGACCCCCGGCTTTTATCTAAGATCAGGGGAGTAGAGAACAAGGCTCTGGCGAGTCGTGCTCGGAAAGCTTATGCCGAGCTTTTGATGATAAATGTGGAGCTTGGATCACGTCTTGACCGAAGCAGATGCGTCGTCCCAAGGTAACATGCAAGAGGCCACGTGTGTTAAGGGGCTAGAAGATGATATCAAAAGCCAGAGGCAACCTTTAAAGTCAGAGGGGAAATTGAGAGCCCAAGCTGAATATAAGATTGCTAGCTTGCAAAGAACCCTTGAGTAGAGAGAGAATCAGTAAAAGGAGTTGGAGAAGCTAAAAGAAAAACTAGAGCAAGGTCACGTGACTCTCGGTAAGGTTCGTGATGAACGAAAGACCTAGAAGGAGGAGGCCTTGTTGCTAAGGTCTAAGGTTGAGGCGCAGAACAAGGAGCTTGCAGAGGCCGAGGCAGAACGAGGTCGGTTGGTATTAAAGGTCATACCTCATGTTTTCTACACCTTGACCTGAAGTCAACAACATACCAAACCAATTGTATGATTCAAAAGTGTGCTATTAAGGTTGGTCGACATGTCCAGCCGATGAAGATGGCGTATCTTCTGCGGGAGGGTTTTGAGGCTGCCAAGCAGCCTGATTATGTGCCCTCAAGTCTCCAGGTTATACCGACGCTATGTTGGCATCTAAGAATTTATCATACCCCTATCTGGAAGACATCAGGAGCCATCCTGAGAGGAGCGTGGAGGAGATTCTGCAGGTGGTTCCAGATCCGGAAGCTGAACCGAAGAAAATTGTAGAAGATCCTGCGACTGCTCCAGCCCCTTCTAGGGCCTTTTATTCTGCCATCCCTCAAATCTGAAGCATGTTGTGACTTCGTCATTTTGGCTATTTGTAAATTTGAACATCGATGTTTGTACTTTCCTTATGCATATTGTTTTGGATCTGTCGTGTGTCGTTTCAGGTGCTTCAAAGATATCAGACTACTCTAATATAGTTAAAGCATGCGACCATTCCCTAGAGGGGACAATCAGGGGCGGACATAGGGTATGCCGACCGGTGTCACTTGACACCGATAAATTTTTTAAATGTCGTATTATGTATGTGTTGAATAATCAAGTGACACCTACAATTTTTTTAGAGTGACACCAATCACCGTTACCTACCTTACTTGATCTTATTTATTAATTGTTAATATTAAATAATGCATATATACTCAGATTTAAAATACAATATTGTCATATTAAAATAGTTGTCATATTTGTTGTTTTAATTTTAACGGTATTGTATTTTTTGTCTTTCAAAAAATGGTATTTTTTTAATTAAAATAGTTGTTATATTTGTTTTGGTGTTCCAATCCATATTTTTCTATTAATCATTTAAACTCGATCCATTTACCAAAAAGTTTTGGACATCTAATCGTTCAACATTTTCTAAAATAGTGACACCGATAAATATATTTCCTAGATTCGCCCCTGGCGACAATTTGTCCTTACTATAATCTGGGCATGCGACCAACCTCTGGGAAGGATGGTCTGTCCTAGGGGTGTTCAGAAAAATCCGAATCCGAGGTTCCGATCCGAAATTCCGAAAACCCGAAGTGAAATTATCCGAAATTTCGGATTCGGATTTTGTATATTTTCGGATATTCAGATTATCCGAAAATCCGAATTCCAATTTTTTATAAAAAAATTATATTTTTTTAAAACATTTTTTCATAAGTTAGTTGACTAAGAATAATTATATTCTTTAATTTTAAATGTATAATGTCGCTCTAACATAATTATAACTCATTTAAATGCATTTAATAATTTTAGACATGTTGTAAGGTCGCCTTCCTACGGATCTTATCTTGACGTGACACCGTCCAACGAGTGCGGAATCCTCGTTAGCGGCTTGACGGATAGACCACGCACACGAAACACGGAGACACACACAGTGATAGACGAACAACTGAACGCCCCGACACGTGATTCTCTCCAAGAACAAACTCTTTAACACTTGCAAGTTCGAGATCGCCTCCACTAAAGCTCTGATTAACTTCTGCCAAAAACTTGTTAATTAAACGAATTAACCCTTAATTATAACACCTGGTTCGAATTTGCCAAGGACAAGTTCGAATAAGCCCAAGGACTTTCGAACTTGTCCTCCATAAATTCGAATCATATGCTTTGAACTTATGTTTGAACTTATCTTTGAACTTATGTTTGAACTTATTGTAACACATTAATTACACCAAGTTCAAACATACATATAATCAATATCAAACATATATAATCAAACCTATAACAAACATATATCAAACACTTGTTAATATGCAATAACGAGCAAATTGACTTTTACAAAATATTGTCTATATTTAGACTGCTATCGTCACACAGGATGCACTAATAGACTCCCCCTTGATGATAGCTTCTAACTATTTATATTTTGACTAAGTACTAGGACTATATAAACTACTACCTGCATACAATCCCTGATCTATACAAACTCTAACTATCTTTTGGAACTTCCTACCTTCAGATCTCCAGCCTTCATGAAAGAAAATTGGCTGATCATGAAGCTTTTGCAGGTCATCCTTCGATAGGTTGATCAGATGTAGAGGATCGTATACCTTCAAAATCACCTTATCCTCGAAGTCCTCCATCACTGCTTCTGCCATTTCGTTGTCAACATACCACCACTTCATGTTTTTCAATACATCCTGTGGCATTGACTTCATCGGCACTTTCTTTAGGCATCGGACTGGCTTGTAAACCATCCTAGCCCACGGCTTTCCAGTGAGAGGATCTACTTTTGACGGATCTTCTACTCTTTTTCCAGATCTCGGTTTGAGCCTTTCGAACCTTCCAGATTGACCCTCTCTTCGTATGATTTTAGCAACTACTTCAGCATAAGGGTCATCTCCTAGGTTGATCAACTCCTTCCAAGCTAACTCTTTCACTTCACACTTGGGCAGTGTGTTAAACACTTTCAGCATTCGCCTCAAGTATTGAAGACCATCTCTTCTTTTTCGGACAAAGAGCTGCAGTTCTCTATCAAAGAACCAGCTTAATATTCCACCTAAGAGGTTTCCAGACTCTCATCCTCTTCTTCATCTTTAGCTCTGATTTCTTTTCTTCCTTTCGGAACCAAAGCTTTATTAAATCTTCCCTGGTTTGCTCTTTATCAACTGTATCAAACTCTGAATCATCCACAGATGCCGACTTAATTTCATCTATGTCAATCACGTTTTGATCATTATGTACATACTGTTCTGTGATAGGCTGTGAAGGAATGATTACTTCATCTACAACATCGTCTTCATCTTCTACAGCCTCTTCATCAGATTTCCACTCTGCAACATCTTCTGGTACAAACTCCCCTTCTTCAAGATCCTCAATCTCATCCTCAAAATCAAATATTACTTCTTCTTCTTCAATACCCATTAGAGCTTCAATCATTTCGCTCTCAACATTCTTTGAAGTTCCACCTTCAACTCCTTCTCCCATTTCAGATTGACTGGGCTCCCCCTGAATTAGTGCCTGTTGAGCAGTCGAAAGATCTGCTAGCTCACCTTCTCTTCCAGCATCGGGATCATTGCGACCATCCCCTAGAGGGGAATGGTCTGTCCTGAAGATAAAGAATTTATATAACTGTGATTTGAAACGAGCATATTATTCATCATTTTAAAGATAGCATTGCAGAATGATACTTGGACTTGGGAAATTCTTGGGTTGCCTTAAAATAAATTCAAAAATAAAACTTCTTTAAATTTGAAATGTGCCAAGTCCTGGGGATGGACTTTCCGTAAATTGTCTCGAGTTTGTAAGCTCCAGTGTCATAGGCTTCTGCAACTTGATAAGGACATTCCCATTGTGGGCCCATTTTTCTCTCATCTGCCACTCTGCTAACTTCGTTCATTCTTAAGATGAGGTCTCCCGGGTCTAACTGTGCGTTCTTAACGCGTCTGTCTTAGTAACGTTTTATCTTCACCTTGGCTCGTGCTTGTCGAACAATCGCAGCATTCCTTCCTTCTTCAACTAAATCTAGCTCCAGTTTCCTCTGCTCATCATTCATCCCTTCTTCAAAAGTTAGAACCCTGTAACTAGGAAACTGATCTCAGGAGGAAGTACCGCTTTTGCCCCATAAACCAGGCTGAAAGGTGTCTTGCCTGTGCTGACCTTGGGTGTGAAACTGATTCCCCACAGGACGTCTTGTAGCTCATCAACCCATCTTGCCTTGCAGAAACCGAGTCTCTTCTTCAACCCTTTAATGATTTCTTGATTTGTCACTTTGGCCTGACCTTTAGCTTGTGGATGGGCCACCTAGGTGAAATGTTGCTGCACTTTGGGTTCCGCGCACCAGGATCTAAAAGGATTCTCTATGAATTGCTTTCCATTGTCACTGACAATGGTCTGGGGAATCCCAAACCTACATACGATATAGTCCCAGACAAAATTTCGCACATGCTTCCCCGAGATAGTCACCAGAGCCTTGGCTTCTACCCACTTAGTAAAATAATCTATTGCAACTATGAGGAACTTTAAGCGTCCTAGAGCTTCGGGGGAAAGGACCGAAGATATCTATTCCTCATTTAGCGAAAGGCCATGATACTGGCACGGGTATCATTTCCTTCTGAGGTAACTTGGATACAGGAGTGTGGATCTGGAAATTTTCGCATCTCTATATTTCCTTCGCAACATCTTAAAGCATGGTAGGCCAATAGTAACCTAACCACAACGCCTTTCCTACGGTACTTTTGGCACCCGCATGAATGTCGCATGATCCCCAATGTATTTTTTGTATCACTTTTAAAGCTTCTTTAGGATTCATGCATCTGAGCAATGGTGAGAGATTGCCCCTTCTAAAAAAGACGCCCTCATTTAAAATGGAAAAGAGCGCCCTGACGAACCTTTTGAGCTTCTGTCCTTTCCTTTGGCAAGCTTCCGCCAACCAAGTATTTTCTGATGGGGTCTATCCATGTTTCTTCATCCTCCTGAATGTCACCAACTATAGATTGATCGATAGCCTTGCTATGCAGGACTTCCACTAATACCCTTTTAGTTAGGTGGTCGAAAGCTAGGGTAGCTAACTTACTCAAAACGTCTGCCTTTTTATTTTGCCCCCTAGGGACCTGATTTGCCTTTATCTATTTAAAACGAGTCTTCAGGTTCTACACCACCGCTAGATAAGCTTTCATCATCTGATCTCTTGCCTTGAAATCACCACTGATCTGGTTTGCCACCAGCTGGGAAGCAATGAAGACGTCTAGGTATTAAGTTTCCATCTCGATAGCTATGTGAAGGCCACAGATGAGAGCCTCATACTCAGACTCGTTATTTGAAGTGGAAAAATCAAAGCAGAGTTGTTAGCCACAAAAAGGCATCAATCAAACCTGTTCTATATCATAGGGGGAGATTTTTTCAATCAAACTTGTTTGATACACTTAAAGGAAAATCTAAGGGTGTTCTAATGCCTTCTTGAAGCCTGATAAGTGATTTGCAATATAAGCCCAAAGCTGTTCACACTGTTACATTCGTTGTAACCTGACAGAATGCCTAAGCTGTCCTGAACTGTTGGACAAGTTTGACATAAACTGTCTACGCTGTTCATACCTGTTGAACAACTTTGACCCAAGTTAGGTGTTCTGTTCTTTGTGAACAGGTTTTACACTTTATGGAATTTGTTTCCATGTCATCATGTTAAGTCATGGACATGAAGATCAGTTTACAAGTTGAAGACAAAGTGGAAAATTAGAAGATGCTTTCTATGCTTAAGTTATCCTGATACAAGAAGACAAAGAGGATATTTGAAATGGGTGACAGACCAGTTCTTATATCAAAATGGCTATACATGAAGAGGAAAGGGTTAAAGTTGAAATTCCTCTTTTAGGTAATGCTGTATGCAACGGAGACAAAAAGGAAAAGACAAAGATTCTGCTACAAGGGGACAAATTCTGTTTTGTCAGAATGTGCAGAAAAGCAGTCTTGTCTTTTTGTAAAGGCACTCCACTATCTCTGCATCCAATGAGGAGGTTTCACTGGGATTCTCTGAGTGAGTATAAAAGGAAGCTTCTAAGGAATGAGAGACAACCAAGAGACACAATCCACATGTCTAAAACGTGCAAAAAAAGTTATGTTTTCATGCATGCAAGTTCTGCCTTCAACAAAGAATAGAAGAATGAAAGTGTGTCTAAGCTGTTCTGCTTCTAAGCTATTTGTCTGTGTCTTGTAACACAGTGAGTGCATATAAGTGAGAGAATTCATTGTAACCAGTATGAGTGAGTCTTAGATTAGTTGTTCATCCGTTGTTTCTGTCATCTCTGTTTGAACCATTTCGCAGTTCAAACCTGTTTGTAATTAACACTTGTTAATATATACATACAAACTTGGAGAAAGTGTGTTGAAATTTTAATTAGTTGTATTCACCCTCCCTCCTCTACAGCTTAGTGCAACATATTTGGAAAACCTTTTGGGACATACAACTGGTATTAGAGCAGTTTAGAGTGTGTGTTAACTCTAGATCTCTCCTATCTTCCCATTTCCCACCATGGACAACAGTGCTGAAAACTTTTCTTCTTATTATGACAATGGGTCTATGGTAAAATCCCCAAAGTTCAATCATTAGAACTTCTCTGGTTGGAAGTGTAAAATGATGCTCTACTTAGAGAATCTGGATGTACAACTACCAGAGATTGTGATGGAAGGTCCATATGTGCCTACATCTGTCACTACTATTACTCCTGCTGCTGAAGGTGTTGTTCCTGAAGTCAGGACCCTTTAGAATGATAAAGATCAGTTGATTGATGAAGATAGAAGAATGGTGGCTCTTGATGCAAAAGCCAAGAACAACCTTGTCATTTCTTTACCTGATGATGTGTTCAAACAGGTTGAGAAAATGAAGACAACCAAAGAAATGTGGGACACTTTGTGTACTGTCTATGACGGTCCCACCATCACATTGGATAACAGGATAAACATTAGACAATATGAACTGTTCTTTGAAAAACCCAAGGAGAGTCTCACAGAAACCTACACCAGGTTCACTGCATTGATCAATGATCTCAAAGTTGTTGGGATCACTAAGGACAACCTAACCCTGGTAAACAAATTCTTGGACATACTGCCTGAGGAATGGAATTATTGTTCTACTTTTCTTAGAAATTCAGGAACCATCAGAGGCATAGATCTATTTAACCTATACATATCCTTGCTAACTGATGAACAATCAAGGCAACAAAAGAGAAATGCCTTGGAAATGTCCAAGAGAGGTGCAGCCTTAGTGGCTAATGTGAGACAGCCTGCACATCAGACGTGTGATGTGTTCATACAAGCTGGTTAATAGGCTAATGATGAACTGGAAGTGATGTCTAAAGAAGAAGATGATTGTGAAGATCTTACTGAACTTGATGATGAGAAATTGATTGCTATGCTTGTCAGAAAATTCAATAAGAAAATATTTGGAGGTAAGATGCTGCAAAGGAAATCAGGTGCTACAAAAAATAAGGCATTTGATAAATCTAAGACTGAGTGCTTTAAATGTGGCAAAACTAGCCATATAGCTGCTGACTGTGTGTTTAAAGTTGTTGGCTCATCCTCCAAGCCTTACAATAGAAACAAGGACGATGGCTATAGGGTTAAATACCTTATGGCCATGGCGAAGGTGAAAAAGTTGGAAGACTCTGTGGCTTCCAACAAATAGAAGGGACTGATGGCTGAAACATGTGACTGGGAGGACTCTGATTCATCATCTAATGAAGAAGACAACAACTGTCTAGTAGCCAATACTGATGCCCCTTCAACAAGTAACTTCAAGCAAGACTTGGCTGAAGCTGAAGCTCTCAGCTCTCTATAAAACTGGAATCACACCATGATGTATAAGGTACAAAACTTTAAGGATTACAACTCTGAAGAAAAAGTTAAAATGTTTGATTACTTACTTGTGGATTTGAAAGTTGCCATTGAGAACTTTAAGCTAAAACCTGATCTTGACATAAAACCTAATGAACTGGACAATCTTCATAAGTTGAAAACTGAACTTGATGAGGTAAAACACATCAATACTATTTTATTAGTGGAAAAGAGAGAAACAGACTCAAAGCACTCTAAGCTTGAAAAGATTGTTGACTCTTGGTGCCATTCAACTAAAAGATCTAGTCAATGTATCAATGAGCAAAATCCTGCTCAAATCCAAGCTTATCTTGGTGGAGATCTTGATACAGCAACTTCAATTGTTGAAATCAAGAATCTGGAAATAGATTTGTTCTCTCTTGGTGAGCTTCCAAATACATTCACTCAAAATGTAAATGGAAAGTTGGTTTCAACAAACAGGTTTGTTAGGCCTCAAAACACTGACTAAAAATGTGAAAAGGCTGCAAAGACTGGTGATGGAATGTGTTCTCCATCAAACCAGCCTGCTAAATGCTTAGCGAGTTCACATAAACAACAGAATGGAAAAGAAGTTAAAACTACAGCTTTGGCCACTAAACCTGTCAACAAGACAGGTTCTAATGTTAAAGATGATGGTAAGAAACATGTTCCTCCATTCAATGCTGAACACTTTGAGAAGAAATTTTCACAAGGAAAGCAGCTTGCATACAACAGGAAATAGTCTCATGTTGGAAGCAAATCTGCTGTGATTTCAAATAAGTTTTTAAATAACTGTGGAAAACTGGTTATAAATGAAGGAAAATCTTTTGTTAAAACCAAGAGTGATGATCACACTACCTTAAGTAGGCAAAAACCATCACAACTCAGTAAAGGCAAAAGCAAAGCCATTGCACAACCTGAGAGGGATGAAAATAAGTTTTTCAAATCTGAGGGTCAGAAATTAGTTAAACTGCCAATATATGATTTATGTTCTCCCAAAAAGAGGAAAGAAGATACTGACAAAGCTGTTGCTATTGAACCCTCAACTAAACCTGTTGGTATGTCTAAAACAAATGAAATAGTTGCAAAACCTATTGACAAGCCTAACAGAGACAAATCAGAAGGTGTTTCTGGGAGTTCTTCTTTCAAAAAGTCCAAAAAGAGAAAATGTTATAAATGTGGAAAGAAAACTCATATGGCCAAGGACTGTCCTGAAACTAAGGACATAAGGCCTGTTGACACTGTTAGCTCCAACATTGCAAAGTCCAGCACTGTTGGGAGTAACATTGTCGTTGAGGAGAGTATCTCAGCAGATACAATCCAAATTGGAAATATTAGTGTTGATCTTAGTGGTCCGTCAACAGATGTTGATGAGGAAGGAGAACTCATCCATGTGATGAGTTCCCCTAAGAACTAATGTTTCCTCTTGTTACTCTACAGGTCAAACAACCAAGCCAGGTTTGGTATATGGACAGTGGCTGGTCTGGCCACATGACAGGTTGCAAAGATTTGCTGAGTAATCTCAAGCCTGAAAAGGCCTAAAGGTTACATTTGGTGACAATGTCTAGGGATCCATAGAAGGATATGGAAGTCTTCACGCTGGTGCTGCAATCTTCAACGGAGTAGCCTATGTGTCTAGGCTAAAACATAATCTTGTTAGCATAAGTCAACTGTGTGATGTTGGCTACAAGGTTAACTTTGATGAGCACCCAGGGTACATACTGGATCCCCAAGGCAAAGTTGTGTTGTGTGCACAAAGAAAGAAAGGTGTATATGTTGTAGATATGAAATCTGCAGATCCAACAACTGAAACCTGTTTTGTCTCAAGAAGCAATGCAGGCCTTAACTGGTTATGACACAAAAGGCTATCACACCTGAACTTCAAGATTATCAACAAAATCCATAAGAAAGGGTTAGTAACAGGTGTAACACCCTACTTTTACGACTAATGCCACATGGGACACATACTCCACGTCATCCAACCATAGATAATATCATCAAGGGTTAAACAGCTAATTACTACTAAACATCGACATCAAGCATAAAATAACACGAGACGGGAACCAACCCTCGTCAGTAACACCAGTCAACCACAACATAAGTATAGATTACAGTCATCCAAGGGTCACTGGCTAGTAAGCCAAACCACAAAATATCAAGACTACTAACAAAAGTAGTCACTAACTACTATCCACGTGGCGGGTCTCGACTACTGCCCGCTGTATCCCTAGCCTCAGTCCTCGTACCTGAGATCCATAGTTAAAACAACAGTCAGCGGAAAGCTTGTGAGTTACTATAAACAACTTTAAAACAGTTTATAAAATAGTTAGCACAATATGACGCCGAAGAATCAACGTGCGGCCGGCCTCAACTGCCTGACGCCTCATCGGGAGCGACCCGGCATAGCCTGCATAGCCCACTCCACAAAGTAGTGGGTTGTCAGGACCTCTGAGCTGGGAATGACCCAACAGGCCTCTCTACTCTGCGTATAGCAACAATACGCGTGAGCCACGTGCTCTGCTCTGTGCTAACAAGTGTCAACGTATAAAAGGATCCACACCGGACCCAGATAATAAACAACAAAGTAAGTAACTCACCTGAATCACGACTACAATCTCGCTATCAACGGCAGTCTCTACAAGTCCCAGGTTTAGCTACGAATCCTGGCAACAATAAATACAACTACACTGTAACGACTGGCTACTGAACTCATAACGACTATACTACTAGACTCATTAGCTCAACACGAATCAACAAGCCAAGGCACACGAGCGCGGCCAGGAGCGTGGCCGTGACCGCGGTCGCGGGCCTCTCGTCGCGGCCAGCCATCGCGGGCGCGATGACCACGCGTTGCCCCTCCTGTCGCGGCCGGGCTCATCCGAGCACGCCCGTGCTCGTTCGACCCGCGACTAACATCTCGGTTGCATTTTACTACCAGCAAACCACCTTTAGCCGCCTCACCCTGTTCGCGGGCGCGACCAGGGGAGCGCGGGCGCGATGCGGCGACGAACAGAGCAGGTTGTGCTCTGCTTTTATACAGCTACGGGAATCGCTTTTAATCCCGTTTTCACGCAATTTAGGGGTTATAATCCAACCCCAACACATGTTGATTACTTAACATATCATCCTAACTGAATTGAACACGGATTACTAACCTTAATACGTTTCTCTCCTCTCGAATTTAAGCTACCGCTTGAAGAGATGATGACGGTGATAATTCCTTAGTTTTGGTTGCTGAACTTCTCCCTTTGGCTTCCTCTTCGGCTCTAGCTGAGTACACACACACACACACACACACACACATATATGCACTTGTTTAAGTGAGAATGAAAGGAAATGAGCCATACACATGCTGTAAATACGTATTGGGTCCGTAACTCAAAAGAAACGGGTACGATACTCGTTAATCACTAGGTAACGCCCGTTAACCCAATTAATCTCAAATCAACGACTCGGGTTTAGAATGTTAACTAACTCATTAAAACAACCCCAAATTCCCAATTGCTACTAGACTAGTTATTATCTCAATCGATTAAAATTACACGTGATAGCAATCTACTTTGCCAACTCACATGCAATTAATCAATTAAAATCTACTAACTCATCAAGGCAACTCTTAAAGCCAATAATTAAATTACACGTACCTGCTGCTAGATTCTGGATGTTACAAATCCTCCCCTCTAGAACTGATCCCGTCCTCGAGATCTCAACTTAGGTGAACAGATGCGAATAACGCTGTCGCATGTCCGCCTCGGGCTCCCAGGTAGCACTGGAACCCTTATGGTACCGCCACTGTACTAATACCAGAGGAATCTCCTTTTTCCGCAACTTCTTCACCTTGTGATCCAGAATTGTCTCGGGATGCTCGACGTATCTCAGCTGCTCGTCTATCTCAATCTCTGACATGGGAACCGTTTCCTCATGTGGGGTCAAACATCGCCGCAGGTAACTAACATGGAAGGTAGAGTGTACCCCACGCAACTCCGGAGGCAACTCTAATCGGTAGGCCTGCGTGCCCACTTGCTCGACTATACATAACGGCCCAATAAATCTCGGACTGAGTTTACCTCGATTCCGGAATCGAATCACACCCTTCCTCGGGGATACCTTTAATAGTACCCACTCGCCCACATCAAACTCTAACTCTTTGGTCCTCTTATCGGCATAGCACTTCTGTCGACTCTGAGCTATCTGCAATCTCTCTCTGACCACTGCTATTTTCTCACTAGTCTGCTGGATGATCTCAGGACCTGTAATCTCCTTCTCTCCCACCTCTGTCCAACACACAGGAGTACGACATTTACGACCGTGTAACGCTTCAAACGGAGGCATCTTAATACTGGAGTGGTAGCTGTTATTATAAGCAAATTCAAGTAACGGCAGATGCGAATCCCAACTACCACTGAAATCCACCACACAGGCTCGTAACATATCCTCCATCGTCTGGATGGTACGCTCAGACTGGCCGTCGGACTGGGGATGATAAGCAGTATTCATCTGGACTCGAGTACCTAACGCCCGCTGTAGACTCTGCCAGAAGGTAGACGTAAATCGAGCATCTCTATCAGAAACTATCGAGGCTGGAACTCCATGACGGGAGACAATCTCATACAAATAAACTCGAGCGAGCTGCTCCAACATATAAGTCTCCCGGATCGGCAGAAAATGCGCTGTCATCGTAAGCCGATCTACTATCACCCATATCGCGTCATACCCACGTGGAGTCCGCGGTAACTTCATAACGAAGTCCATCGTGATATGCTCCCAACTCCACTGAGGAATCTCTAACGGCTGTAGACGGCCATGGGGCTTCTGGTGTTCGGCCTTCACCTGGAGGCAAGTCAGACATTGCTCAACAAACTCGGCTATATCCCGTTTCATACCGGGCCACCAATAAAACACACGGAGATCCTGATACATCTTCGTACTACCAGGATGAATAGCAAGGCGAGACTTATGAGAATCCTCCAAGATCAACTGTCGTGCGTCACCGGCCCTAGGAACCCAAACTCGACCCTGTCTCACATATAATCCTCGAGAGTCAGTCTCGAACTCCTGTAACTGGCCAAAAATATGCTCCCTCCGGTGGTTCTCTGTACGCATCCCGATGGCCTGCGCCTCTCGAAGCCTCTTTATTAGGGTAGACGTCACCTCGACTCTGTAGTTACGGGCCCGACTCGCAGATCCGCGCTCCTTTCGTCTGAGCGCGTCTGCTACCACGTTTGCCTTACCCGGGTGATACTGAATATCACAATCATAATCCTTAATCAGTTCTAGTCCTCGGCTCTACCGCATATTCAGATCACGCTGGCTGAATAGATACTGGAGACTCTTATGATCAGTAAACAAGGTAAACGGTACCCCATACAAGTAATGGCGCCAAATCTTCAGTGCAAACACGATAGCCGTCAACTCTAAATCATGGGTCGAATAATTCTTCTCGTAGTCCTTCAACTGGCGAGAAGCATAAGCAATCACTCGGCCCCTTTGCATCAATACACATCCCAACCCTGTCCCCGAAGCATCAGTATACACAATGAAATCGCTGGTGCCTTCAGGCAGGGCTAACACCGGAGCCTGACACAATCGATGCTTCAGCTCCTCGAAAACAAACTCCTGATCCTCAGTCCACTCAAACGGAACTAACTGTCGAGTCAAACGAGTCAACGGTACTGCGATCAGCGCAAGGTCCTGGATAAATCGACGATAATATCCGGCTAGCCCCAGGAAACTGCGAATCTCCGCTACACTCTGTGGCCTCTCCCAGCTCATAATAGCCTCTATTTTCGCTGGGTCCACAGAAACACCCTCGCTGCTAACGACATGGCCTAGGAACTGGACTTCTCGAAGCCATAACTCACACTTCGAGAACTTCGCATACAACTTCTCTCGCCGTAACACGCTCAGAATCTCTCGCAGGTGCGCCGCATGCTCCTCTACTGATCGGGAATATATCAGGATGTCATCTATGAACACTATGACAAACTGATCAAGATAGGGACGGCAGACCCTATTCATCAGGTCCATGAAGGCTGCTGGGGCGTTGGTTAGCCCGAATGGCATAAACAAGAACTCATAATGGCCATATCGGGTCCTGAATGCTTTCTTCGCTGCATCCTGCTCGTAAACCTTCAGCCGATGATATCCCGAACGCAAGTCGATCTTTGAAAATACACTGGCCCCCTGCAACTGCTCGAATAAATCATCTATCCGCAGAAGAGGATAACGGTTCTTCACCGTCACCTTATTAAGCTCACGATAGTCTATACACATCCTCATCGATCCGTCTTTCTTCTTTACAAAGAGAACCGGAGCACCCCACGGTGAAGTACTCGGTCGAATGAAACCACGGTCCAACAACTCCTGCAACTGACTCATCAGCTCTCTCATCTCGGTAGGAGCCAAACGATAGGGTGCGCGTGCAATGGGAGTAGCACCTGGCACCAACTCGATACGAAACTCTACCTGTCTATCCGGCGGCAACCCTGGTAGCTCCTCAGGGAACACATCGGGGAACTCAGAAACGACATCGACAGTCTCTATACTCTGCTTCTCCTTCTTCGCATCGACTACATATGCTAGGAAGGATGAACAACCCTTGGCTAAACAACGACTAGCCTTGAACCGCAGAAATGAGGCCAACACTGCCTCTACTGCGCTCTCCATACACTGTAATAATACGATCCTCAGAAACCGGTAGTCGAATAATCTTCTTAGAGCAAGCAATGTCAGCACGCTGGGAAGCTAACCAATCCATGCCTACTATAGCATCAAAACTAACGATCCCTATAGGCAACAAATCAATCCTAAATGGATAGCCGTCTATCTCTAATATACACCTAACAACAGAAGCACTGCCATCGGCAAGCTCTATAACTAATGGCTCTGGCAACTCAACAGGCGAAGCAGTAAAATATGCAGTAAAGGCAAGCGAAACAAAAGAATGGTTTGCCCCAGAATCAAACAAAACTCGGGCACTATGACCATTTAGAATAAACGTACCCGAAACCACGTCAGCTGTATCTCGAGCCTCCTCCGCTGTCAACTGAAAAACTCGGCCTCTAGCTGGGGGAATAGAGTCTCTACGTGCAGATGAAACAGCAGAACTCTGACCCTGCGCGGGAGGCCTCGACTCTCCCTGCCGCGGAGCTGTACAATCTCTAGACTGATGACCAGGCTGCCCGCAATTAAAGCATAGCGGGTCTCTCGAAGTACATCCTGACTGAGTGTGGCCGGGCTGGCCGTAATGGAAGCAACGTACATGGCGGGGATCACACTCCCCAGTGTGCCTCTGACGACACCTCCTACAAAACCGCTCCCTATTAACTGACCCCGAACTCGACGCCCCTCCCCTCTGCTCGGACCCTGCAAAACGACTGCCCCTATCATCGGACCTGCGATCTGACCTCTGTGAAGACCTATCCCTCTGCCTATCGCCGCCCTCTGACTCGGTACACCGACGATCGTCACCCCTCGGCTGAAACTGGCCGGAGCGACTGTCTCTATCTCTGTCTCTGCCCCGGTCAGAACCTCCAACATGTCCGACCGACTGAACCAATCGTGGCTGCTCCACTACTGGATCCCTACGCGACAGCTCACTCTCTCGTCTACGGGCCAACGCGACTGCCCTGGCATAGGTCGGAATGTAGCCGGTCTCAATAAACTCTCGGATCTCCTTACGCAATCCCATCAGAAACCGATTAATCTTCCGTGACTCCGTACTAATCTGAATAGGCGCAAACAAACTCAAATCGATGAAAATCTTCTCGTACTCATCAACCGATCGCTGTCCCAGGAACAATGTCAGGAAGTCAATCTCTAGCTGAGCTCTGAGGTCCTCAGGACAGTACTGCTCCTCAAAACGAGCTCTGAACTGACTCCATGTCATCTCATATGCCGGTCCGTTTCCCATCATATCTCTGACCGTACGCCACCACTGCTGCGCGCTAGTCCGTAACTGAGCACTAGAGAATGTCGTCATCTGATCCGGGTGGCATCCTATGATGCGGAAGGCCATCTCCATATCCTGCAGCCAGTACATGGCCTTAACGGCCCCGGGCTCACCGTGATACTCTGGCGGGTGTGCAGCAAGGAATTCTTTATACTTACATCCCTTGCCTCCCCCTCGCGACGGTCCAGCTCCTGAGTCTCTGCCCCCGCCTATACTCTGGGTCTGGGACTGAATACCCTCCCCACGGCCCTTCTCGTAGGCCTCCTGCAGTCGTCGGGCGAACTCCTCATCAGATACTCGTCCCCCGGTGGGACCCTCGGGTCTCTGCTCGTCTGCCATAAGATCTCTCCATAATACAAACAACATTACTATAACGACAATAATATAATTCTACAATTTCTTAGACCTACTCATCAGAGATCAAGCACAAGGATCTAGACACTGGTCTAAGCCTAAGCATCAGTAATGATACTTAAACCTTAAACTAATGCTCTGATACCAAGCTGTAACACCCTACTTTTACGACTAATGCCACATGGGACACATAGTCCACGTCATCCAACCATAGATAACATCATCAAGGGTTAAACAGCTAATTACTACTAAACATCGACATCAAGCATAAAATAACACGAGACGGGAACCAACCCTCGTCAGTAACACCAGTCAACCACAACATAAGTATAGATTACAGTCATCCAAGGGTCACTGGCTAGTAAGCCAAACCACAAAATATCAAGACTACTAACAAAAGTAGTCACTAACTACTATCCACGTGGCGGGTCTCGACTACTGCCCGCTGTATCCCTAGCCTCAGTCCTCGTACCTGAGATCCATAGTTAAAACAACAGTCAGCGGAAAGCTTGTGAGTTACTATAAACAACTTTAAAACAGTTTATAAAATAGTTAGCACAATATGACGCCGAAGAATCAACGTGCGGCCGGCCTCAACTGCCTGACGCCTCATCGGGAGCGACCCGGCATAGCCTGCATAGCCCACTCCACAAAGTAGTGGGTTGTCAGGACCTCTGAGCTGGGAATGACCCAACTGGCCTCTCTACTCTGCGTATAACAACAATACGCGTGATCCACGTGCTCTGCTCTGTGCTAACAAGTGTCAACGTATAAAAGGATCCACACCAGACCCGGATAATAAACAACAAAGTAAGTAACTCACCTGAATCACGACTACAGTCTCGCTATCAACGGCAGTCTCTACAAGTCCCAGGTTTAGCTACGAATCCTGGCAACAATAAATACAACTACACTGTAACGACTGGCTACTGAACTCATAACGACTATACTACTAGACTCATCAGCTCAACACGAATCAACAAGCCAAGGCACACGAGCGCGGCCAGAAGCCCGGCCGTGACCGCGGTCGCGGGCCTCTCGTCGCGGCCAGCCATCGCGGGCGCGATGACCCCGCGTTGCCCCTCCTGTCGCGGCCGGGCTCATCCGAGCACGCCCGTGCTCGTCCGACCCGCGACTAACATCTCGGTCGCGTTTTACTACCAGCGACCACCTTTAGCCGCCTCACCCTGTTCGCGGGGGCGACCAGGGGAGCGCGGGCGCGATGCGTCGACGAACAGAGCAGGTTGTGCTCTGTTTTTATACAGCTACGGGAATCGCTTTTAATCCCGTTTTCACGCAATTCAGGGGTTATAATCCAACCCCAACACATGCTGATTACTTAACATATCATCCTAACTGAATTGAACACATATTACTAACCTTAATACGTTTCTCTCCTCTCGAATTTGAGCTACCGCTTGAAGAGACGATGACGGTGATAATTCCTTAGTTTTGGTTGCTGAACTTCTCCCTTTGGCTTCCTCTTCGGCTCTAGCTGAGTACACACACACACACACACACACACACATATGCGCTTGTTTAAGTGAGAATGAAAGGAAATGAGCCATACACATGCTATATATACGTATTGGGTCCGTAACTCAAAGAAACGGGTACGATACTCGTTAATCACTAGGTAACGCCCGTTAACCCAATTTGTTGGGAAATAGTTTAAGTACATTCAAGCTGTTAGTTTAGACTTCTCAGACTGTTAGTAGATTTTACTTGTAAATCCAAAGTTCATGCTGCTAGTTGAAGAAACTCGAGCTGCCAGTGTAAAAGTTCAAGCTGCCAGAGCAAAACTACTCAAGCTGCTCAGTTCATACTGTCAAGAGATTCAAGCTGCTCAACAGTTTCAGAAACAGAAAGTGCTGATTTTCAGGAAACGATATCTACATGAAGATTCCAGCATATCTACTATCAAAGAAGTCATAGTTCGTCAAGGAAACATATCAAGAAGCAATATAAATACAGAGAATAGGTCGTCCTATTAAAAGACGAGTTTCTGCATATTTTGAGTCTGTAATTGCATTATTGATTAAGTTTTCATAAGCCTCTAAGGTTGTAAAACCCTAAGAACAGTTTGTGTTCTTCGTCTAATCAAACAGATTAGAGGTGATTGTAATTGATGAATTCAGCAATACAAACAGTCTTGATTAATTCCTGTGTGTTTGTTTATTATTGATTCTGAAAGTTTTTGTCAAAATAATTAAGTGTTATTCCGCAAACTTCTTGATTAAACTTTGATTCAAAGCAAGATTATTGATTTATACTCTGATAAATTCAAATCAGTTAGTCTTGGAAATTCATATTTTAGATCCTGTCAAGTGGTATCAGAGCCAGGTTTGTCAAACCAGGTTGTTCAAATCAGGTTTTTCAAACCAGGTTACTCTTTGTTTTTCAAAGTCAAAAACTTTCTTTTAAAATTTTAATCTTTTACAATGGAATTTGAAAATAGCAGCAGTGGATCTGGGCAAGGACTCAAAGTGCCTATGCTCAAGCCCACTGAGTTTGAAATGTGGAAACTCAGGATTCAACAGCATATTCAATTCATTGATTATGCCATATGGGAAGCTGTTGAATTTCCTCCTGTAGTTGATCCAGAACTTGATGATGAGGGAAAACCAGTCAAAACTCCTCCAAAAACTGAACTTGAAAGGAAGGCTAGAATGAATGAAGTGAAAGCACTTACACTATTACAAATAGCCATTCCTAATGCTTATCAACATCAGTTCAAAAAGTTTTATACTGCTCACTCTCTTTGGAATGCCTTAGAGAAGAGGTTTGCTGGTAATGCCAGTACCAAGAGAAATCAAAAGGACCTCTTGAAACAGCAGTATGAAAACTTTTCTGGTGGCAAGAATGAAAACCTTACTCAAATCTTTGACAGGTTCAACAAACTGATAAGTGAACTGGAAAGTGCAAAGGTCAATCTGGATCAAGATGAAGTCAACAGAAAATTTCTCAGATCTCTTGGAGAAGAATGGACAGTCTATGCTGCACAATGGAGAACAAAAGACACTCTTGATGAGATAGAATTGGATGATCTGTATAACAGTTTAAGAGTGTTTGAGACTGAGATTGATGCTAAAAAGAAATCCTTTTCTTATAATCACAACACTGCTCTTCTGTCTTCTGAAAAATCTAATAACTGTGATTCTTTTTCAGGTGGTGATGGCAATTCTGCTGAAACTCACTATGAGGCTTTTGTTGCCAATGATGGATTATTTGCTCTAAATGTTGAAGACTTGGAACAAATTCATCCAGATGATCTTGAAGAGATGGATTTAAAGTGGCAACATGCAATGCTGACCATGAGAGCCAAAAGATTTCTGAAAAGAACTGGTAGGGCCAACTTTCAAGCCAAGACAGAAGGCAAACCATCTTTTGATAAATCAAAAGTGGAATGCTATAAATGCCATAAGCTTGGTCACTTTGCCAGAGAATGTAGATCTCAAGGTCAACAGCCATCAAGGACTTCACAGCCCATCCAAGCATCATCATCAACAGCACTTGTCTCTCAAGAAGACAATGTGTTTGACTGGAGTGATCAGACAGAGGAAGAATTTCAAAATCAAGCACTTATGGCAGAAACATCAAATGTCTCCTCCACTGAACTACCATCTGAGGTAAATTCTAAACTCTACTCTCAATCATGCAAAAATATGGTTAAAAAGTACAGAGATCATAATGAGAGCATGTGCAAAACTCTAGCTAAGATGGAAGAAAGGAGATATGAATACATGCAGGCCATAGAAGATCTGGAAAAACAGATAAATGATTATAAGGACAATGAGATTCAAATGGGGTATGATAGAACCTATCATGAGTGGGAGAAAAAGGAGCTAAATAAGAAAATAGAATCTCTAAATAAAAAGGTAGAAGAGATTGAACAAAAGGTGTTTGAGGCTAATAAGAAGCTAGAATCTGTTACCATAGATCTAGGAAACTTCAAGTTAGCAAATCAAAAGCTAGAACACCTAATGGAAGTTCAATTCAAAGATAGAGTGAAATCTCAGGTCAATCCCAAAGAAGGAATAGGATATAGAGCTACTCCACCTCCATACAATAACAAGTACATTCATCCAATGAGTGAGGTTGCTGATAGACTTGTCAATGAACCACTAGATGAGTCTATGACTATTGTAGATCCTATCCTTGATAACAGTCCTGAATTAAAGGAAGATAAGAGTCAAAATAGAGACTGTGACACAAAGAGTGCACCCAGAGAGGTCCAAGTTCCCAGTAAGAAAGGAAAAGAGAAGATGAGTGTATGCAATGCTACTCCACAAGTTTTTGTACATTCTAACTGTAACACTGCATCTTCATCAAAAGGAACTAAAAGAGGTAAAACTGTTTCTATCTGCACATGCCAAAAGCATGGTGTTCAAAAGTTTCCTAAACAACAGCAGGTAAGAGGAAATCAGAGGAACAAGAACCAGAAATTGACAGAAAAGTCTGGTGTTCCAATTCAAACTGTCAAAAGATGTTTTCACTGTGGAAGGAAGAATCACTTAGCTAAGGATTGTTTTTACAAACCAGCTGTTGCAAAACAGACTGTGCATCACACAAAATCAAATCCTATTCAGGCAAAGCACTCAAAAGTGAATCCTTCCACAGCAGCTCCAAAGAAAATAGTTGATCACATATTCTCAAAAGTTAATAAAAAACAGTCCACACATCAAAAACAAGTTTTGGCAAAGTCTAAATCAAGTTTTAAGCAAATGTGGTGTGTCAAGGACAAATCTGTTGCTCATACTGCTAATGCAAAAGATCAGACTGCTAAGTCAAAATCTGATGCTGTTAGTGCAAAAACTGAAACTGTTAGCACTACAAACACAGCTCAAGCTGCTGGGCATCAAACTGTAGCTGCTAGTGAATCATCTGAGACTGTCAGAAGAAAAGATGATCAAAATAGTTGGATACCTCATATTATCACTAAATACTCTCCAAAGACTCCATCAGTAGATCTCACCAAATATAAGAAGTCAAAAACAGTTTTTAGTTATGTCAATGTACAAGGCCAACCCAAAACCAATTTGGTTTGGGTTTACTCCACTACTAACTAAGCTGTTATTTGTGCAGGGCAACCACAGGTCTCCTCATAGAACAAGATGGCATCTGGACAGTGGATGCTCTAGGCACATGACAGGCAATTCTGAATGCTTGTCAAATTTCAAAGGTTTTGATGGAGGTTTTGTTGCATTTGGAGGCAACTCAAAAGGAGGTAAGGTTACAGGTAAAGGTTCTGTTAATGCAGGCAACATGACATTCCATGATGTTCTGTATGTTGAACAGCTTAAGTACAATTTATTGAGTGTCTCTCAAATCTGTGACAAACAAAACATTGTTCTGTTCACAGATTCTGAGTGCATTGTTCTTTCAAAGGATTTCAAAGTTCCTAAAAAACTTGTTTTACTAAGAACACCAAGAAAGGACAATGTTTACTGCCTGGACACAGATCTCTTGACTAAATCAAATACTTTAAGCTGTTTAATATCTAAAGCATCATCAAATGAGTCTGCTCTTCGGCATAGAAGGATGTGTCACATGAACTTCAAGTCCATGAATGATTTAGTTAAAAAGAATCTGGTAAGAGGATTACCACAAAAGGATTTCATTTGTGATGATCATTGTGTAGCATGTCTTAAAGGTAAGCAACACAAAACTTCTCATAAGGCCAAATAAGTAAATTCAATCTCATCTGTTCTTCAGTTGTTACATATGGATCTATTTGGTCCAACATCTGTTTTGAGTTTGAATAAAAGGGCATACTGTTTAGTCATTGTTGATGATTTCACCAGATTTACTTGGGTTTACTTTCTTAGGTCCAAAGATGAAACTGCTGAGCTAGTTAAGTCTTTTATCCTTAAGATAGAAAACCAATCCAATTCCAAAGTTAAGGTGATAAGATCAGACAATGGAACTGAATTTAAAAACCAAATTCTAAACAGTTTCTGTGAGTCAAAGGCATTGCTAGACAATATAGTGCACCAAGAACACCACAGCAAAATGGTGTAGCTGAAAGAAAGAATAGAACATTAATTGAGGCTGCTAGAACAATGCTAGCTGATTCAAATCTGCCAATGACTTTCTGGGCAGAAGCTGTTAATACAGCCTGTTATGTTCTAAATAGGGTTCAAGTTGTCCAATCTCAAGGAAAAACTCCCTATGAGTTATTCCATAACAGAAGTCCCCTAATAGCTTTCTTCAAGCCTTTTGGATGCCCATGTACTATTCTTCACACTAAGACTCACTTAGGGAAGTTTGAGAGTAAGGCTGAAGAAGGATTCTTTGTAGGATACTCAATTCAAAGCAAAGCCTATAGAGTATACAACAGTGTGTCTAAAATAATTGAGGAAAGTGCCAATGTTGAATTTAATGAAAATACTGCTAATATCAAAGGTACTGGTCCTGATTGGTTGTTTGATTTAGATTCACTAACAAATTCTCTGAGCTTTGTTGAGTATACTGCAGAAGCTGATGCATACGGGGTTGAAGCTGCTGCCAATACAATTTCTCATGCTGGTGGCACAAAGTTTCAGACTGCTGCAGATTCAACAAGTTGGGATGATTTCACCACTCTACCACTTCTGTCATGTGATCCTCCAGGGGTCCTGAATGCTCCACTTAATGCAAATCCAGACACTGAAGTGCCATTCCCAAGTCCTGACAGCACAACTCCATCACAAAAGGAAACAGTCCCAGTTTCTAGGCTAGCAGTCCCAACAGCTTCTCATGCTGTTAGCCTAGAAACTCAAGCTGTTCCCGAAACTGAACCATTCACTGGTTCTGATGGAGATGATACAAACCTTGGAACTTCTTTTCAAACAGAGAGAGAGCCCACACTAAGAGTTCACAAGTATCACCCTCTCAATCAAATACTGGGTGATCCAAGCACTCCTGTTCAAACAAGGAAAATGGTTCACAATGAGACTGCTGCTGCTGAACAATCAGTTCCTGAATTCAGTCTAGCTGCTTTTGAACATGCCTGTTTCATGTCTCAACTAGAACCCAAAAAGGCATCAGAAGCATTAAAAGATTCATCCTGGATTGAAGCCATGCAAGAAGAGCTTTTACTGTTCAAAATTCAGAATGTATGGACTCTGGTGGATCTTCCTAAAGGTAAGAGAGCAATAGGTACAAGATGGGTGTTCAGAAACAAGAAGGATGAGAGAGGGATAGTCATCAAGAACAAAGCAAGACTAGTAGCACAAGGGTACACTCAAGAAGAAGGAATAGATTATGATGATGTCTTTGCTCCAGTAGCAAGAATTGAAGCCATCAGACTATTTCTAGCATATGCAAGTTTCAAAGGATTTAAAGTGTATCAAATGGATGTTAAGTCTGCTTTCCTGTATGGGACAATTGAAGAGGAAGTGTATGTGTGTCAACCTCCTGGTTTTGAAGACTACAAGTATCCAGACAGGGTGTACAAGCTAGACAAAGCTCTCTATGGTCTTCACCAAGCCCCCAGAGCATGGTATGACACACTGTCATCATATCTTCTACAGAATGGATTCAAGAGAGGCACTCTGGACAAAACACTTTTCACTAAATCCATCAAAGCTGAGATTCTTCTTGTCCAAATCTATGTTGATGACATCATCTTTGGCTCAACTAATGATAGTTTGTGCAAAGAATTTGAGGCCCTAATGCACAAAAAGTTTCAAATGAGTTCAATGGGGAACTCACATTCTTTCTAGGGCTGCAGGTTAAACAGAAGCCTACTGGTCTATTCATAAGTCAATCAAAGTATGTCAAAGACATACTGGAAAAGTTTGGCTATCAAGACACAAAGGTTGCAAGCACTCCAATGGATCCTCATAAACAGCTCCATACAGACAAAGATGGCATAGATGTGGACATTCATCTATACAGATCCCTTATAGGATCTCTCATGTATCTAACATCTTCAAGACCTGATATTATGTTTGCTGTCTGTGTGTGTGCTAGATTTCAATGCTCTCCAAAGGATTCTCACTTGGTTGCTGTTAAAAGAATCTTTAGATATCTTAAAGGCCAACCACATTTAGGCCTATGGTATCCTAAAGACTCTCCTTTTGAACTAACTGCTTATTCTGACAGTGACTATGGTGGTTGCAACATTGACAGGAAATCCACAACTGGTGGATGTCAATACTTAGGAGCAAGACTGGTCTCTTGGCAATGCAAAAAGCAAACAACTGTCTCCACATCATCCACTGAAGCAGAATACGTAGCAGCTGCAAGCTGCTGCTCCCAGGTAATGTGGATTCAAAATCAGCTAAGAGACTATGGTATGAATTTCTTATCCACTCCTATTTATATTGACAATTCAAGTGCAATTAGCATTGTGCAAAACCCAGTGAAATTCCCAAAAACCAAGCATATAGAAATCAGGTTTCACTTCATCAGAGATTGTAATGAAAAGAAGTTAATCCAAGTTACCAAAATACATACAGATGATCAGCTAGCTGATCTATTTACAAAACCTTTTGATATAGGAAGGTTCACTTTCCTAGTATCAAATATTGGTATGGTAAACATGGATTAATTGGTTTTCATTATTATCTACTCAGTATGCTAATTTAAGGGGAGACACTGTTCCATTGAAAAGTTGCACAATTTTACACTAACAGCATGAGTATTTTCTCATGCTGCTAGTTCATTTTCTCGGACTGCTAGTTATTTTCACTTGATCTGTCAAAGTGTGCAGGGTATTTGGGTAATTTTCAAAATGTGTGCGCGGGACCCAACTTTTCGAAACCTTTAAAGGTCCCGGTTTCGTTCAGTTGTAACTACCAGTTACATATTCTTCTTCCACGGCCTTCTGCTTTCTCTCTGAACGAATCACACATTCTTCTTTCAAACCCTAAAACCATCGTTTGTTCATCCATGGAGTTCGTAAAAGAACACAACTGCCTCCCATACACTCTGACACATGCTGAACTCCAACCGTTCCATACAATGATGGATTTCCTCAGGCACTCCCATATTAATCATGCACTATCCATAAACCCTACTATATACATCTCCCATATAGAACAGTTTTGGAACCATGCATCTATTCAAACCATCAATGGAGTGCCTACCCTCCTTTCCAAGATTGATGGAACTGATATCCATATCACTGAGGAATCCATCCGACATCACTTGCATCTTCAAGATGCCACAGGTATAACCGACCTAACCCTTGATGCTTTACATACAGGTCTTTTCAATATCGGTTATAGGGGTCCTGCTGATTCTTTTACTTTCTTAAAAGCCCATTTTTCTCCTAAATGGAAATTTCTTGTACATATACTTCAGCAGTGCATTAGCCCCAAAAAAACTGGTTGGTCTGAATTTTCATCTAACATTGCCACTGCCTTAGTGTGCTTTTCAACAGGCCAACGATTCAATTTTTCCAACATGATTTTTCAGGGGATGTTAAGGCATCATTCCCTAAAGAGTGGGAAATTTTTGATGTATCCTAGATTTTTAGCAGAAATCATTGCACACACCTGCACATCTTCTCATTTACATAAACGGATACATGTTTCCCACAGGCACTCACTACCCTCTATAAAGAGACTTTTAAAACATAGTGCCAATTTTTTGAGTGTTGATGTTCCATTGCCTTCTGCAATGATGAACATCATTCCACAACACAGAGGAAAGGGTCCTGAGCAGGCTCAGCCTATCATCACTGCTACACCCCCAGGACCCCAACCCCCTCCTCATGATACACAAACTCCCTCTGATCCTTTTGTACAGCCAACACGCCCACTCAGATACTTATACAAAAGAAAAAGGGGACCAGGAGCTCCTTCCTCCTCCTTCCATCAGCAAGAGCCATATATCCCTGTGCAGGAGGATACTCCTGCACAGAATATCCAAAGGGAACCCATTGAGGAAACTCCCATCCTCTCTCAGGAGGTGAACATCTCTTCAGAGATGGTTCATATGGGTTCTGTGGCTGGCACTACTGATGTCTCTGCACAAGAGGCACAGGACAGTGCCAACATAGCTAAGACCACGCCCATGGCAACAGCAAGTGTGCAAACACAAGCTGGAAGTCCCCAGAACCAAGAAAAGAGGGGCCCAGAAGTTTCTACCTCTGGTCTTAATGTCAGTGATAGATCACAAACACCTCAGGTGTTCTCTGATCTTGAGGCTAGTCTGCAACAAATGCTCTTAACGGATCCCAGGCTCAAACCTGTTGTAGCTATGTTGGACCATCAAATGTCCATCATTGCTGCACAGGGAGCTCAAATTTTTGCTCTCAGGCAGGCAGAGGCTGCTCAAAATAAGCGTATGGATTATCTACACAGAGGCTTCACTCTCTGTGGAAATAAAATTGTGAAATTAGAGCAGATGATTCAAACCCAAGGGGCAAAGGTTGTGGGTCCTTCTGACCAAACCAATGCTTCCAAAAAGGGGGAGAATCAGGAGGTTCCCAAATCAGTCCAAGCAGCTCCAACAACAACAGTCCAAGCAGCACCAACAGTTCCAGTTTCTAGGCTAGCAGTCCCAACAGCTTCTCAAGCTGTTAGCCTAGAAACTCAAGCTGCTCCTTCAAAAGCCACTGGATTTGTGATCAGAGAAGGAATTCAAGCTTTATCAAACACAGTCCAAGCTACAACATCTGCTACAAAAGACAAGGGCAAGGGCATTCTCATTGAGTCTCCAAAGCATAAATTTTCCTCAATAGAAGCCCAAATTGCCTTTGATGCTGAAGTTGCTAGAAAAATAGCAGAAGAACAAGACAAAGAATTAGAGCAGCAAGCCCAAACCCCAATGGATGATGATGAGACTTTAGGTGATTACTTAAAGGGGTTTGCGGTCAAGCAAGGAGCAAGGAAAAGAAAGATGCCAACAGGGCACTCCAAGGCTGAGCATAGAAGATTTCTTATCAATTTTGCCTTTGCAGCAGGTATTCCAAAGAAAATGGCTCAGTCCATGTCTACTGAAAGGCTGCAGGAGATTCATGATAAGGAGATGGACAAAAGACAGAGAACACAAGTCTCTCCAGAAGCTCAACCATCCCAAGAAGTCCAACCATCAACCCAATCAGTCCAAGCTGAAGCTGGTGTCAGTGCACCTGCTCCCTCTGATCAAGCAGTTGTCTCTATTCCTTCATCGGTTAAAAGGGTGCTCTTTGAGCAACAACTACAAAAGGCTATGGAGATAGAGAAGCTGATTGATCAGCATGATTTTACAAAGCCTCAAATCAACTACTGGTTTGCTAAGTCACTGGATGACCGTGACTTGAGAATGAAGTTTGTAATCAGAAGAGAGTCTGGACCTGAAGAGGAGTATGACACTTTTTGGCAGATAGTACAGAAGCTGACCAGAGATGAATTGATAAAGATGTACAATATAGGGTCAGTTACACAAGTGAGGTCTGCTCTTCCACAAGTCAAGCAACTCATCAAAGATCTAAGTACAGTGGTTGACCCTGAGTTTGCAAGACAAGAGATAGAAGATGCTGAAAAGAAAGGGAGAAAGATCATGCAGATTGATCTGTTTGTCAAGTCAAAGACATTCAGAATCAAATTCACAGATGGATCTGGTATCTTCTTCAATCTTGATTTTTACAATTTTTCAAAAGATATGCTGCTGCAAATTAAATCAGCTAGAATATCTTGTGATAAAGAAGAGATGAAGAAAGAATTTTTGAAGGCTATAGATCATAAACTTGCACAGTTGTGAGTTTTTGTAAGCCTTGGTTTGTAAATAACAGTTTACTTATTCATTTCCAATTTTTGTATAGAACTTAAAGTCTTGTTTAAAGAATTTAAGTTAGGGGGAGATTGTTGGGAAATAGTTTAAGTACATTCAAGCTGTTAGTTTAGACTTCTCAGACTGTTAGTAGATTTTACTTGTAAATCCAAAGTTCATGCTGCTAGTTGAAGAAACTCGAGCTGCCAGTGTAAAAGTTCAAGCTGCCAGAGCAAAACTACTCAAGCTGCTCAGTTCATACTGTCAAGAGATTCAAGCTGCTCAACAGTTTCAGAAACAGAAAGTGCTGATTTTCAGGAAACGATATCTACATGAAGATTCCAGCATATCTACTATCAAAGAAGTCATAGTTCGTCAAGGAAACATATCAAGAAGCAATATAAATACAGAGAATAGGTCGTCCTATTAAAAGACGAGTTTCTGCATATTTTGAGTCTGTAATTGCTTTATTGATTAAGTTTTCATAAGCCTCTAAGGTTGTAAAACCCTAAGAACAGTTTGTGTTCTTCGTCTAATCAAACAGATTAGAGGTGATAGTAATTGATGAATTCAGCAATACAAACAGTCTTGATTAATTCTTGTGTGTTTATTTATTATTGATTCTGAAAGTTTTTGTCAAAATAATTAAGTGTTATTCCGCAAACTTCTTGATTAAACTTTGATTCAAAGCAAGATTATTGATTTATACTCTGATAAATTCAAATCAGTTAGTCTTGGAAATTCATATTTTAGATCCTGTCACAATTAATCTCAAATCAACGACTCGGGTTTAGAATGTTAATTAACTCATTAAAACAACCCCAAATCCCCAATTGCTACTAGACCGGTTATTATCTCAATCGATTAAAATTACACGTAATAGCAATCTACTTTTCCAACTCACATGCAATTAATCAATTAAAATCTACTAACTCATCAAGGCAACTCTTAAAGCCAATAATTAAATTACACGTACCTGCTGCTAGATTCTGGATGTTACAACAGGTTTGCCTTCTATAACTTTTATTAAGAATAAACTCTGCACAGCTTGTGAAAAGGGTAAGCAAAGAAAAACATCTTTTAAATCCAAGCATAATTTTTCTATTGATACACCTCTCTTCTTAATCCACATGGACTTGTTTGGACCTGTTAATGTCCTAAGTCTAGGAGGTAGAAGATACACCTTAGTAATGGTTGATGCGTTCTCCAGGTTTACATGGGTGATCTTCCTGAAGACCAAAGGAGAGGCTGTCAAAGAACCTATTGGTTTTATCAAAAAGATGGAATTTTTGAACTCTGCCCAAGTTAAGCAGTTTAGAAGTGATCATGGTACTGAATTCAAAAACAGTACTCTTGAGGACTTCTGTGAAGAAAGAGGAATATCTCAAAACTTTTCAGCTGTAAGAACTCCACAACAAATTGGAGTGGCTGAACAAAACACTGATAGAAGCTGCTAGAACCATGTTGTGTGCATCAGGTTTGCCTTCATCTTTTTGGGCTGAAGCTGTCAACACTGCCTGCTTCACTCAAAACAGATCCTTAGTGGTGAAAAGGTTAAATAAGACTCCCTATGAGTTACTTAAAGGGAGATAGCCTAATATAAGCTACTTCCATTTGTTTGGATGCCATTGTTTCATCTTGAACCAAAGGGATCAGCTGGCCAAATTTGAACCCAAAGTTGATGAAGGAGTGTTTGTTGGATACTCAACAGTTTCTAAAGCCTACAGAGGGTACAACTCCAAAGTAAAGATGATAGATGAATCTATCAATGTCACCTTTGAAGAGTCTGCAAATCCTACTACCAAAGCTGTTCCTGAATCAGTTTCAAGAGATTTCAACTTTGATGATCTTATGCATTCCAATGCTGAAGAAAAAAACTCAAAAGCTTCCACATCATCCAGAGTGGAACCTGTTAACCACAATGGACATGATGATAATTAGGTTGGTACACCATGTGTGAATAAGTGTACTAGTATAGTCAATTTACCAGGTCCAGAACCAATCAATGCTGATTTTCCTAAATCCTCAGCTGATGTGTTCAACAACAATGATTCATCCTCAACAAATGAACAGGTTCAAGATGTCAGTGTGTCTGAAAATCATGAGAGCTATTCTGTAAGACCTGGTGAGAATGAAACTGATACAGAGAAATATTCATTGAAACATGATCCTAAGTGGATCAGGTTTCACCCAAATGATCAAATCATTGGTGATATCAACAAAGGTGTGCAAACAAGATGGGACAGTCTTGGAAACTTTTGTATGTTTTCAAGTTTTTTGTCCCTAATGGAGCCAAAAAGAATTGATGATGCACTTAAAGATGCCAGATGGATCACTGCCATGCAAGAGGAACTCAATCAGTTTGAGAGCAACAAAGTATGGCAGCTGGTCCCTATGCCTAAAGGTAAAACTATTATTGGAACCAAATGGGTTTTCAGAAACAAAATGGATGGCAAGGTCATGTCATCCGAAATAAGGAAAGACTGGTTACTCAAGGGTATAGGCAAGAGGAAGGAATAGATTATGATGAAACATTTGCTCCGGTAGCCAGGTTAGAAGCAATTCGTTTGTTTCTAGCTTATGCTGCTCAGCATGAATGTATTTTACATGGATGTAAAGAGCGCATTTTTGAATGGAAAGCTACATGAAGAGGTATATGTTAAGCAACCTCCAGGTTTTGAAAATGAACATCATCCAGGTTTTGTCTATAAGTTGGAGAAAGCACTCTATGGTCTGAAACTTAACCATTCCCAGAACAACCCTTATGTTCATGCATTCCTAGGTGATGATGTTGTCAAGCATCCCTCAGTCACCACCATGTTAACCATCAAACCCACCAACTATGTTGCAAACTTAACCATTCCCAAAAACTATATTGGCAAAGGTTACGAATAAATGGTGGAGTTCCTGCAAGCCTATCCCCCTTAACTATGTTATGACGACCACTCCTGGTGTCATGTTCCAGGAGATGGTGTATGAGTTTTGGTTCACTTGCTCCTACGACCCTGCTACCAAAACCATAAGGGGAACAATTCTCAACACCATAAAAACCGTTGAGATCACTGTAGCTCTTCTTCGGGAGGTACTTCACCTTCCAATTGCTGAAAAATATGACAAACCACAGCCGGAGAATGAACAAATGGGCAATCTGCTACACTGCTGTGGCGTGTCAGAACCAAGGGTGGGTGCAACCTTATTCAGGAAAGAACTCTCACCAACTTACATCTTTCTCTTCGCCTTTGTGGTGATGAGCCTAAGCTACAAATTCGATCAGCTTAGTCGGGATGAAGTTCAAGTTGCTCTACAGTTTGTGGATGGGACCACCCTCAATATGGCCAAATGGATATTCTTGAATATGAGGAACTTGGTGGAGCAAGAACAGCGTCCCCCTGCTGTTAGATATCCAAGATTTCTGAGCCCAATCTTCAAACATATTTGTGGTGGGCATCTCTACAACTCCCAGCCTTACTTAACAACTACGGTGTTTCCTAATATCGGAAACATGGTATTTTACACCCCAGTTCCTGCTGATGAACCTCCTCTTGCAACACCAATGAGGACTAGTGAAGACTAGTGAAGCTGGGCCTGTCACCAAGAAGGCTAAAACAGCAAAGTCTGCACCCTCACCCTCAGCCTTAGTGGCTGAAGGGGAGCAGGCTGGTCACCCTGGTTCATCTATTGAACCTGAAGCCTTTATGGCTAGTGCCTCTGTGGCCACTGAGAATATGGAATAGGCTCAACCACCTGTTTCTAGCCCAGTCTCCTAACCAGTCCAAACACAATAGCGTACCACCTCTCCTCAATCCCCCACCGTCTCTTACTCCATGTGACACCCTTGCCACATTAACCACCATTTACAGTATACCCAGGATTAATCACCAACGAATAATTACATAATGATCTGATAGCTTGAACTACAGTGCGGAAGCATAAAATACAAAATAAAATAAAACAAATTTGTGTCCAACACCCTACGGTGCTACATAGGTTACACATCTAAGTCTACAACTTCAGAAGTATTACATTATCCCCAAATTTATTACAACAGTAATTTCATAACCAAATACCAAGTTAATCCGTAGAAGTCTTCAAATACTTCAACAAACGTCCTAGTTAGATGGTCCCGCAGCGGATTTCCCCCTTTTTCTGTAAAAATGTAACAACTGAAGGGGTAAGCTAAAGCTTAGTGAATACCATATGATTTTACACATTCTACAAATCATTATGATGCCACCCAGGGTAACCGCGGTAACACATACTGTATACCCCACACGTACTCCAAGTACGCAAACCCGAGCCGCAGCTCCTTCGAGCTGACACTCGGCATAAGAATAACCAACCATCTGAGGCAGACATTACATCGGGGATGACCTACTGTCTATCCTGACCACAGAGGTGTCAAACTCTTGGTCATATAGCACAGTAACATCAGAGTACAGATGCGACCACGCAGATCCATCGAAAGGATGCACAACAAATGAACAGACATGCAACAAGTATGAATGTGCATCAACATATACGCATGTTAGTAGAATGCCAAACGAATATGAAACAACATGCCTCAGCAGGCAATGCAAACATAATGCAGATGCAGCAATGTTAAAATCAAAGGTACTCACAGTGGGTGCGTTATTAATCTTTAAGCAATATTATTTCTCCTCGGAATTTCAACCGGATCCACAAAGTACCCCACTGTGGGTTAAACAACACCACAAGGGACCTGTTAAGTCAGTTGTAACAACACATTGTGTCAATAACTTGTTTAATCTCATAAAACTTAATTTTATAATAATTGCAAAGTTTTGGTCCCAATTTCGGATCTATGTCCGAATTCGGTCCCCACCCGAATTCGGACCCCAGTTCGGATCCCACATGCATCTCAATTCGGATCCCACATAAATCCAAATTCGGTCCCCTTTAATTTCGGACCCAAGCTAATTCGGACCATATCCTGATTCGGTCCCCAACCGAATTAGGACCTCAACCGAAATATCAATACTTGGAAATTATTTTGCTAATCTAAAATCTGGGCTCATCCGAATTCGGACCAGATCCGAGTTCATCTCGGATCCGAATTCGGACCCCAACCCCATTCGAATATGTTCTAAGTTTATAAAATTTCCAGATTTAATTCCTTCATTTTTGGTACTAATTCAATACATGAAATAAATTATACCAACTAAAATACACTTAATTTCAACCACTTACACTATCATTAACACATTTACATCGAACACACACACTAAGAACACACACAAAATCCTCAAATCCATACTTTTAGTTCGAATCAGGAGCTGAAATTTAATACGTAGCTTCATATACACTAGATTTAAACTAATCCACAATAATATCATACATGCATGAACATTTGAATCCCCAAATTTCAGTTTCGGTTCTTATAAAAACCGCCCCAAAAACTCTAAATTTCTAAGAGTTGAAGTAATATTTACCTTAAATCGATTCTTGCAGATGTTTTAGTTCCTTGATTGCAAGCTAATTCCAGATTTTCAGCTTCAAAATCCAAGCTTTTATGATCTTGATTTTTAGAGAGAGAGAGAGAGCCGAGAGATGAGAGAGAAAGTAGAGAGAGGTTGATTTTCATTCAAAATGAAAGACTTGGACCTTTTATTCTCATCTTCCAACTTTGGCACCTTTAGCCCCTCAATTTATCTGGTTCCATTAAATACTGAGTTTCATCATAATTTACATCATCAATAACCTTTTAATAATCATACTTAATAACTAAAAGTTGAAATTCTCAATTCCTTAATTTCTTAAAATAGCAACCAACTTTTAAATATCCAGATACATAATCATTTTTCAAAATCCAACTTAATTATATTCATTACGAAATTTAAACTAAATATCCTCAAATTACGATAATAAAATTTTAGGATGTTACAGCATGGGCTCCACCACGCTCAAACTTCGTCCTCGAAGTTATTTGAATTCAAACGTACTTATACTTACTCGTCGTATCGGCTTTTGTCTCTCAAATGTGATCTATTTCTTTGTGATGCTTCCAACGTATCAGTACCATTTTAATTTCTTTGTTTCTTAACTTCTTTACTTTCATATCCATAATATTTTTCCGGCTTTTCAACATATACTACCACCTTTCTTGAATTTCTAATTCAGTATAGTCAACCTAATCTTCATTACCAGTTGTGAAAATTTCCTAAAAACTTTCCACATGAAACACCAAGTGTTATTTCGATATTTCCTTATGTAATTCCCAATGAGATAACAGATTCCTAACTTTTATAGTTATTCTAAATGAGCCAACACACCTCATTGGTGATATTAACAAATATGTTCCATCGTTTACCTCAAAGTTGATTAATTTAGGTGTCTCATCATTATAACTCTTCTTTTCATATCACAGACTCAGCAATCAAAGTCCTTTCAATTTCTTTCCAACATGTAGAGGTTCTACATTTTCTCCCTTACAAAACTTTACACGGTGTTCTCTTGATTTTTAACATGATAACCAATGTTATACAATAATTCCATCAAAGTAATTGATCTTTTCAGGTGGTACTTAAATCCAAAATATATGATCTCATCATGTATTCCAATGTGAAAATAGTCCATTCATTTTGACCATCTATCGGGGTCGATAAACTGTACACATAGCTATATGTGTACCTGATCCCACTTGTAAAGTAAACCAAGAGTTGAAAATGAACCGACTCTTCCAATCAAACATAATCGATTTTATAGCACCATAAAAATAATAACCTTACTCACGCAAATCTGTGCAAGTCTTCCAAATAATAACTTTCTCGAGTTGGTAGGTACATACCCATTTAAATCAGCCTGTCTACAATTTACCAATTGTAGAAAATTTCTTAAATCTGTAATACTGCAAGACAACTTCTAACTTCTCAATCGCTAAACTTTTAGCGGAATCCTCCGAGATCTCAACTCCAGAAATCACATACTACAAAATATAACCCATTGTAATCAAAACTCACGATTTGACATATTTAACTTTACACTTACACCAAAATATCATCGATAATTACAATTACCGATTCCTCCAACATTGTTATGCAAATCCCTATTCATAATGTCCATAAAACAGCTGGGGTGTTAATCAATCAAAATGTCGTGACCAGAGACTCGTAGTGCTCATAAATATTCCTGAAAGCCAATTTCAGTACATTCCCTCTTCGATCCTCAACTAATCATATCCCATTCGTAGATCAATCTTAGAAAAATAATTAGCTCTCATGTAGCTAATTGAATGATCATCATTTCCCGGCAGCGGATATTTATTTATTATAGTCAATTTGTTCAAATCACTTTAATCTATACACATTCAGTAGATACAAGACAGTATGAATAACAAACTTTTGGGAGAAGCTCCAGGGATCAAGTCAACACAGAATTTCACTTGTCTTTCAGGTGCCACACCAGACAAGTCTTCCAGAAACACATATGGAAACATTTGGGACAACAGGCGCATCGGCCACAATTTTCTCTTCAGTCTTGGCATCAATAGCATATACCATACAAGACTCACAGCCCTAAGCAATCAGCTTTCGGGACCTAACAATCATCAGTAGACATTGATCCCCACTTCTCCAATTCCCATATATACAAAGCTCCCGCCCCTCCGGCGTAGTTATCTTTATTATTCCTTTATTGCAAACTACATGCGTCTCATCACATATATACAACCAATTCATTCCAATTATCATATCAAATCGCTGATCTCTTATTGGAATTAAGTCAAGATTGAAGACTACCTCTTCAATCACTAAAGTACAATCATGATACACATGATCTACGTTAACTATTTTGTTACTTAACAGTTTCAACATTAATCACAATAGACAATCTTTAGACCAAGGCATCAACACTTGTTGAGCAAAAGTAGTAGATACAATTAATCAGCCGTCACTAAAATCATACACTACTCATGACCGCCTCCGAATCCTCCTTAGATTCCGAATCGTAGTACCAGACTTTTCTTTGTTGTATAAGCAATTTCCTTAGTGTCCAAAGTCTCTTTAAACTTTTTATGGTTGATCAAATCTCCATTTCATTAAGTATTATATCCCCCTTCCGATCGATTATACTTCACATTCATTTCTTACTTTACACTTCGCATTGCATATTTCAATTTCTCTTTTAAAATTATCATGTATTTTCCATGTATTATCATACCCTCGTATGCTTTCTCCATAATTTCTAGATTTGCTTTCCTCATATAATATTCATATATACCAATATTGAAACAGTCTCTTTGATTCCAACTACATCAAAATTCTCACGAACAATTCGAATCCTGTTGTTCTTAACCACAACCCTTTTTAAGTCAAAATATCAACACAGTGTAACATACAGTTTCTCTTAATAAAAGCTAATGCTACATAGTTTATGATAACAATTACAAGTTGTTATCAATCCTTCAACATATCATATATAAGACTAATACAATTAATTTCCAATTCTTTAACCCATTATGGTCAAACTTAAACTTTATTACAACTTTAAAACTCGTTCATAAATTCCATGATATCTATAGCATCTTTTCCAATTCAAAACTTCAAAATACATCTTGGCTATTCATCTAATGCCTATTTATATACTCGAGTATTCTCATACACAAACATGATTATACCTATATTAGTAATAACATTTCATATTACTCAAGTTCATATTAACTTCAGAATCATAAAACTTCGATGAAATCTTACATATAGAATTCTTAAAGTACTCTTCTAACTCCGTAATTTAAGGTACATAAGTTATAACAATAGTCTCGTAGATCTCATTTCCTTTGTTGAACTCTTCATCCATAGTTTCATCATGTAATGTTAGTACATGCTAATTCTTTGTTCGAAATCTGCAAGTTCTGCTAAAATGACCCACCTTTCCACATTTATAACAAGCATCGGCCTTCCTTGGACACTTGTCAGCCTTATGTCCAAATTGGTTACAATGTCGACATCTTCTACATCTATCACGTTTATTTGTTCTTGACATCAAATACGGTCCATTTAGTTTATCACCTCCAGAATTTGCAATCTTTCCGATAGCTCTTTCTTCAGGATCAACATGAGGTACGACATCAGGCTCACCATATTGCCTACTAAACAACAACTTGAACTGTTCCCAACTAAAGGAAGTAATCAGTTCTGATCCCAATTCTCTTTCCCAACAGTTCCACCATTTCTTGGCTTGTCCAATCAATTGATCCTTAGCCAAAAATACCTTGTACTCATCCTTACAATTCATTTCCGTAAAAATTTGTTCCATAATTGTAATCCATATTTCTGTTTCCTCAATTCTCAGAGATCCAGAGAATGTTGGTGGTTGCCAGTCCTTGAATGATCTAATTACATATTTCATGTAATTCTCATCAATTCCGGTTTCATAATCAATCTTTTCCTTGCCCTTGTCTTTATGTTTCGCTTTATTCCTAAGGTTTATGTCATCCACAACATGATTCCTTTCATGTTCCCTCTTTTCTTTTCTCTTGTCTTCTTTTCTTTTAGCTTTGACCTCATCTCGAGCCCGAAACTGATCTTGAATCATTCTGTTTTGTTCTGCCATCATTGATAGCATCATTTCCCTCGTTTCTCGTGGCGTCATTCCTCCTCCAGACATGTTCTGAAATATAAAACATATAAATCATTTAGTGATCCCATCACATTGTTAACTACAACACATGTTGTCCCATATGGAAGTCACTTTCCTAAAAAGCACTAGATCATATCCTATCTTAGTTCAGATCATTACTTACAATTACTACATATCATCACTTAATGTTTGAGACCAAGACCTCACGGACACTTGAATCTCAAACTACTGCTCTGATACCATAAGCTGTGACACCCTTGCCACATTAACCACCATTTACAGTATACCCAGGATTAATCACCAACGAATAATTACATAATGATCTGATAGCTTGAACTACAGTGCGGAAGCATAAAATACAAAATAAAATAAAACAAATTTGTGTCCAACACCCTACGGTGCTACATAGGTTACACATCTAAGTCTACAACTTCAGAAGTATTACATTATCCCCAAATTTATTACAACAGTAATTTCATAACCAAATACCAAGTTAATCCGTAGAAGTCTTCAAATACTTCAACAAACGTCCTAGTTAGATGGTCCCGCAGCGGATTTCCCCCTTTTTCTGTAAAAATGTAACAACTGAAGGGGTAAGCTAAAGCTTAGTGAATACCATATGATTTTACACATTCTACAAATCATTATGATGCCACCCAGGGTAACCGCGGTAACACATACCGTATACCCCACACGTACTCCAAGTACGCAAACCCGAGCCGCAGCTCCTTCGAGCTGACACTCGGCATAAGAATAACTAACCATCTGAGGCAGACATTACATCGGGGATGACCTACTGTCTATCCTGACCACAGAGGTGTCAAACTCTTGGTCATATAGCACAGTAACATCAGAGTACAGATGCGACCACGCAGGTCCATCGAAAGGATGCACAACAAATGAACGGACATGCAACAAGTATGAATGTGCATCAACATATACGCATGTTAGTAGAATGCCAAACGAATATGAAACAACATGCCTCAGCAGGCAATGCAAACATAATGCAGATGCAGCAATGTTAAAATCAAAGGTACTCACAGTGGGTGCGTTATTAATCTTTAAGCAATATTATTTCTCCTCGGAATTTCAACCGGATCCACAAAGTACCCCACTGTGGGTTAAATAACACCACAAGGGACCTGTTAAGTCAGTTGTAACAACACATTGTGTCAATAACTTGTTTAATCTCATAAAACTTAATTTTATAATAATTGCAAAGTTTTGGTCCCAATTTCGGATCTATGTCCGAATTCGGTCCCCACCCGAATTCGGACCCCAGTTCGGATCCCACATGCATCTCAATTCGGATCCCACATAAATCCAAATTCGGCCCCCTTTAATTTCGGACCCAAGCTAATTCGGACCATATCCTGATTCGGTCCCCAACCGAATTACGACCTCAACCGAAATATCAATACTTGGAAATTATTTTGCTAATCTGAAATCTGGGCTCATCCAAATTCGGACCAGATCCGAGTTCATCTCGGATCCGAATTCGGACCCCAACCCCATTCGAATATGTTCTAAGTTTATAAAATTTCCAGATTTAATTCCTTCATTTTTGGTACTAATTCAATACATGAAATAAATTATACCAACTAAAATACACTTAATTTCAACCACTTTAACACTATCATTAACACATTTACATACCAAATTAAACCCATTTTTGTTCATTTTGTTCCATCCATCGAACACACACACTAAGAACACACACAAAATCCTCAAATCCATACTTTTAGTTCGAATCAGGAGCTGAAATTTAATACGTAGCTTCATATACACTAGATTTAAACTAATCCACAATAATATCATACATGCATGAACATTTGAATCCCCAAATTTCAGTTTCGGTTCTTATAAAAACCGCCCCAAAAACTCTAAATTTCTAAGAGTTGAAGTAATATTTACCTTAAATCGATTCTTGCAGATGTTTTAGTTCCTTGATTGCAAGCTAATTCCAGATTTTCAGCTTCAAAATCCAAGCTTTTATGATCTTGATTTTTAGAGAGAGAGAGAGAGCCGAGAGATGAGAGAGAAAGTAGAGAGAGGTTGATTTTCATTCAAAATGAAAGACTTGGACCTTTTATTCTCATCTTCCAACTTTGGCACCTTTAGCCCCTCAATTTATCTGGTTCCATTAAATACTGAGTTTCATCATAATTTACATCATCAATAACCTTTTAATAATCATACTTAATAACTAAAAGTTGAAATTCTCAATTCCTTAATTTCTTAAAATAGCAACCAACTTTTAAATATCCAGATACATAATCATTTTTCAAAATCCAACTAAATTATATTCATTACGAAATTTAAACTAAATATCCTCAAATTACGATAATAAAATTTTAGGATGTTACACTCCAGGAAAAGGAGAAACTCCTTAGCCAAAAAGAAAACCTCCACCACTGAAACAAGCCCCTTTGACCCCTCTCAAATGGAGTCAGTTGAAAAAGAGGTCACACCCGCTGCATCTCATTCTCCTATTTTGGGAGAAGGAGCAACCTCTATGGAGCATGCTTCACTCCAAACTGAGTTATTTCTAGTAAGAAACCATCTCTAAATCCAGATTTTTGGTTGCTGAAATCCAAATTGAACTTCATCACTCGCATTTGGTGTGTTCTTGAGCTCAAAGAGGTAAGAAAGCTTGAATTTCTATGGTTTAATTCGTGATATATGCCAAGAGTTCGTGGGTTTGGTTACTAGATGTGTGGGGAATCCATGTATATGGAGTATTTGGATTATTGTTGCTAAAAAGTTGATGTTCTGGGTGGGTTGTCACCTCTGGGCAGATCGATCGGCCAAGCAGAGGAAGAGCCAGCCGTAGGGTCCGATCCCTCAGTCGTGATCGCAACGCGGTCGGCAAGGGCGTGGGCGCGGGCGCGATAGGCTGTCTGGGCCGGGTTGGTTCCGGTGTTTCGGGTCGGGTATAGTTGGGATTTTTGGGCTAAGTTTTGGTCGGGTTTTGGGGTCACATTTGGATTGCAGTCGGGTCCAGTTCGGTATAGAGTTATGTTTTGGTTTGTTTTGTATATCAGTTGGGTCTGAATTAATAGTTGGGATCCGTGTATTTACAGGGGACAAGACGACAGCGAGACGAGGCAGATCGGAGATTGTAGAGTTGAGTGCTTGAGATAGATTGATCAGGAGAGTACTCGAGTCTTTTCCAAATGAGCGCTCTGTTTTCTGAGACGTATTGTGTTATCTGTGTATATTGTGATATACTGTGTAAGAGACAGGGACGCGAGCTTCAGGTATGATTCCATTCTTATATATGTGATATATGTGCATGAGATAAGATCCAGTCCAGGGGCACGTGATGAGTTCCATACGGACGGTGATTCGTGATGAGTGATCGCGCGGGTTGAATGTCCCTAACAGTCCTTGGGGCGTGTATACACGGTAGGGTCTGTAGCCGGTTCATGCCCGTGCTACAAGGCTTTAGCTAACCATTGCTGTACATGGTTGTTAGCTGGGGAAGGGTCTCCTTAGTGAATGTGTGTGCAGGGCTTCAGATCTCATGCTTTGTGTTCAAACCTGAATTATACTGTTGATTGCCAGGGACGGCGACAGAGATGGTTATGCATGTATGTGCTATGTGTATGTGTGTCATGTGCTTACTCTTCAGAGTCTAACAGTTGCGTACTCACGAGCATCCGACCTTACGTTTTTGAGTCTGCCATGCTCAGGGAATCAATGAAGGGATCAGTAGATGTACTTGCTGGATGGGGATTGGAGGATCTTCGTGCCTACTTTTGTGTGTCATAGTCAGGGTTCTAGGTTGTACTGAACTTGTGATTATGTTGTAAACTGTTTGTATAAAAGTTTTAATTAGCAGTGATCTATATTATCTTCTGACACATGTGTTATGGAGTTATTGTGATGTTGGCACTTATGATATTGTGTTGACGTGGCTTTTCTGGGAACGGGAGGGGTGTTACATGATGGTGTCAGAGCTTGTGGTTTGAAGTCTGAGTATCATTAGTGTATGCTTAACTCAAACCTTGTTCAGATCCTTGGGGGGATTCTTCCTTGAGATTGATATTAGTGGAAATATTTAACCTAGCTTATTATATATATAACGCTGGAAGAATCATAATCGAACTGGAGGAGCTTGCCAGGATGGCTTGGTAAGCAAGCAAGCAGTTATGTAGGCGCCAACTCCCAGTTCTTTCTCAATGGTTCGGGCAAGCCATCAGGTGATGAGTTTATTCGCAAGTCAGAGCTTCTAGAGGTCTTGACAGAGTTCTACAGACAGTAGGGTTTGGGTCCGAGTCCGGGGCCGGTTGCTCGACCGATAGTGACAGAGCCTGGACTGGTGCTTCTTCGTCTACAGAGAGGGGTGGGTCATTTAAGGACTTTATGATAGGAGATCCACCTCAGTTTAGAGGCGATGGTAAGCCAGGCGCGACCATGGCTTTAGAAATAGAGGTTGAGGCTGCTTTTCGAGTTCCACATATGGATCCAAGAGATATGGTGGGTTATGCAGCTTATCTGTTGAGGGGATGGGCATCATAGTGGTGGAAATCTGTTGAGTCAGCAATGACATATTCTGCAGCTTATGCGATGACGTGGGACCAGTTCAGGGCCGTGTTTGAGCTGCAGTACATTCTGAGGGATAAGAGACGAGAGATGGAGTGACGATTCCTTCATTTGCAGCAGGGTGAGATGACGGTGCAGCAGTACGTGGACCGGTTCAATGAGTATTCGCAGTTTGCCACCCAGCACATGGCCACAGAGCTGCGAAAGGCCGATGTGTTTATCGCTGGGCTGCGATCTGATATCAGAGAGTTTGTTGGACTGCACGAGACGCCTAGCTTCGATAGAGCGTTAGAGATGGCCCGCATCAGGGAGCGGGAGATAACCAAACAGAGGGAGCAGTCATCTTCTCAACGCCGACGTGCGAGGACTCCGGAGTGGTCTTTAGGTGATCGGAGGCGGTCCAGAGACACATCCAGGGAGTGACAGTCAGACCAGCGGCGACACCCGGGTCAGAGTTCGCGGGATAGATGAGACAGAGACAGGGGTGAAGACCGGAGGTCGAGAGAACCAACTCATAGTCAGCGGTCAGGTGGACAGAGTCAGAGAAAAGAGTTCGAGGTACAGCGAGCAGGGCCAGAGTGGTGGGGGACAGAGGTCTTGAGATCGAGGCAACAAGGTTGATAGTTCAGTGGAGGATCGGGAGTGCCCGAGGTGCGATCGTCGCCATAGTGAGTCATGTGTGTCAGATGTGCCTAGATGTTACCGATGAGGTCAGCGGGGGTATGCTGACGCCACTTGTATCGTTCCTGAGCCGTTGTGCTTCCGTTGTGGGAGACCGGGGCACAGAGTGAGGTATTGTCCGGAGCCGGGACCAGCATTGCACGGGGCTAATTCTAGTGGGGCCAGAGCGGAGCCATCGTCATCCAGTCGTCATGATACGAGGGCGTCAGGTCGGGTATTTCAGGAGACTACCGAGGAGGCTCGGGATGCTGCTGATATGATTTCGGGTATGTACTTTTCAACTTTCCTAAAGTGCGCGTGTTGATTGTGGGGCGGGTCGTTAGTATGTGTTTGAAGATTGTGTGTGTTCTGTTGCATGAGACTGCCTTTTTTGTGTTTGTGATTATGAGATCTAGTGTCAGAGGCGTGAGATTGTTGGGTATGGGTTATATGGGATTGTTATGTCTGGGTATGCATATGAGAGTGGGATATATCGTGGTAATTTGAGTTATCAGGGTTTCAGAGCTGGGAATTGTGTTGTGTTAAGTGGATTGATCCTATTGATAGTGGATTATCATATTGAGAGCGGATTTGATTCTTTTGCGTGTGTTTGTTTGTGCCTATGAGGTTGTGTTTAATGATTCGACGGAGATGTGTTTATGTGTTGTTATGAGTGGAATTTTAAATATGCTATGTTAGTGGATAATCCATATCGAGCTATATGAGGATATAATCTTAACTGAGATTGAGCATGAATATAGTGGATTCATATTTCTGTAGGTGACCTAAGTGGCTTATGAAGTGACGCCACAAGAAGACTTTGCGAATAGAGGATTTAACTGAGTTATTAGTGGATTGCCTATATGAGTCAAGGGTTATTCAGGGATTGAGGTTTTCCGAGAGTCGACATGAGGATGTGTATCAGTAAAGACTGTGACATCCAGAGTTCAAATGCGAATTCAACCGAGGTTGTTGATAATCATATCGAGATTTATGAGTTAACATTTTCGGGGATTTGACGTGGAGACGTCTAATTGCGATTGGGTTTGAGATAGATTTCGAGGGCGGAATCTCTTTAAGAGGGGAAGATTTGTAACATCCCGTTTTCAGAATAATTGCGTGTAATTATTTTAGTGGATGTTTATTTTAATAATATTGGGCTGGTCCAATTATATCCCGTTTAGTGGATTGATACGTGTCGGGATTGTGATTGCGTGTCACCGGGATATAATATAATTTCAGCGAATTAATTATATAATTGGGATCTCATGATTAAATGGGTTAAAAGGGTATTAATAGTGAAAATGTGATATCGGATTCGGGTTATTGGGTATCGGGTTTCTAAAATTAGAAAGTATATGTATGTACTTCCCTTTTCTTCCTTTCTTCTTTTGGAAATCTGAAAAAGTGGTTGTGTGTGTACGTGAGTTATTTCCAGCAAGAAACCTTCTCCAAATCCAGATTTTTGGTTGCTGAAATCCGAATTGAACTTCATCACCCTCATTTGGTGTGTTCTTGAGCTCAAAGAGGTAAGAAAGCTTGAATCTCTATGGTTTAATTCGTGATATATGCCAAGAGTTCATGGGTTCGGTTACTAGATGTGTGGGGAATCCATGTATATGGAGTACTTGGATTATTGTTGCTAAAAAGTTGAAGTTATGGGAGGATTGTCACCTCTGGGCAGATCGATCGACGAAGCAGAGGGAGAGCCGGCCGTAGGGAGTCGCGGTTGCGATGCGGTCAGGCCAAGTGCGGGCGCAATGAGGGCGGGGGCGCGGGCGCGATGGGCTGTCTGGGCCGGGTTGGTTTGGGTGTTTCGCGACAGGTTTAGTTGAGATTTTGGGCCGAGTTCTCGGGTCCCATTGGGATCGCCAGTCGGGTCCAGTTCGGTATAGAGTTATGTTTGGGTTTGTTTTGTATATCAGTTGGGTCTGAATTAATAGTTGGGATTCGTGTATTTATAGGGACAAGTCGACAGCGAGACGAGGCAGATCGGAGATTGTAGAGTTCAGTGCTTGAGACAGATTGATCAGGTAAGTACTCGAGTCTTTTCCAAACGAGTGCTCCGTTTTCTGAGTGGTATGTGTTATCAGTGTATATTGTGATATACCGTGTACGAGACAGGGATGCGAGCTTCAGGTATGATTCCATTCTTATACATGTGATATATGTGCATGAGATGAGATCTAGTCCAGGGGTCCGTGATGAGTTCCATACGGACGGTGATTCGAGATGAGTGATCGTGCGGGTTGACTGTCCCTAACAGTCCTTGGGGCATGTATACACGGCAGGGCCTGTAGCCGGTTCGCATCCATGCTACAGGGATTTTGGTAACCACCGCTGTACACAGTCATTAGCTGGGGAAGGGTCCCCTCAGTGATTGTGTGTGCAGGGCTTCGGATTTCATGCGTACTCACGAGCTTCCGAGCTTACGTATTTGAGCCTGCCATGCTTAGGGAATCAATGAAGGGATCAATAGATGTACTTGCTGGATGGGGATTGGAGGATCTTCGTGCCTGCTTTTGTGTGTCATAGTCAGGGTTCTAGGTTGTACTGAACTTGTGATTATGTTGTTAACTGTTTGTATAAAAGTTTTAATTAGCAGTGATCTATATTATCTTCTGACACATGTGTTATGGAGTTATTGTGATGTTGGCACTTATGATATTGTGTTGACGTGGCTTTTCTGGGAATGGGAGGGGTGTTACATGATGGTGTCAGAGCTTGTGGTTTGAAGTCTGAGTATCATTAGTGTATGCTTAACTCAAACCTTGTTCAGATCCTTGTGGGGATTCTTCCTTGAGATTGATATTAGTGGAAATAATTAACCTAGCTTATTGTATAACGCTGGGTGCTCAATTTGTTATTTAATTGTTTTGGTTTGTGTAGATTGTCATGGCAAATCAGGGTGAAGGGAATGGTTCGGGCAAGCCATCAGGTGATGAGTTTATTCGCAAGTCAGAGCTTCTAGAGGTCTTGACAGAGTTCTACAGACAGTAGGGTTTGGGTCCGAGTCCGGGGCCGGTTGCTTGACCGATAGTGACAGAGCCTGGACTGATGCTTCTTCGTCTACAGAGAGGGGTGGGTCATTTAAGGACTTTATGATAGGAGATCCACCCCAGTTTAGAGGCGATGGTAAGCCAGGCGCGACCATGGCTTTAGAAATAGAGGTTGAGGCTGCTTTTCGAGTTCCACATATGGATCCAAGAGATATGGTGGGTTATGCGGCTTATCTGTTGAGGGGAGGGGCATCACAGTGGTGGAAATCTATTGAGTCAGCAATGACATATTCTGCAGCTTATGCGATGACGTGGGACCAGTTCAGGGCCGTGTTTAAGCTGCAATACATTCTGAGGGATAAGAGACGAGAGATGGAGTGGCGATTCCTTCATTTGCAGCAGGGTGAGATGACGGTGCAGCAGTACGTGGACCGGTTCAATGAGTATTCACAGTTTGCCACCCAGCACATGGCCACAGAGATGGATATGCATGTTTGTGCTATGTGTATGTGTGTCATGTGCTTACTGTGTAGAGTCTAACCCTCGCGTACTCACGAGCTTCCGAGCTTACGTATTCAAGTCTGCCATGTTCAGGGAATCAGAGAAGGGATCGGTAGCTGTACTTGCTGGATGGGGACTGGAGGATCTTCGTGCCTGCTTTTGTGTGTCATAGTCAGGGTTCTAGGTTGTACTGAACTTGCGATTATGCTGTTAACTGTTTGTATACAAGTTTTAATTAGCAGTGATTTGTATTATCTTCTAACACCTGTGTTATAGAGTTATTGCGATGTTGCCACTTATGATATTGTGTTTACGTGGATTTTCGGGGAATGGGAGGGGTGTTACAATCTGGGAATATAACATCCCTTTGATGAAGCAGCTCCCCAAGTGCAAATTCCATCATCAGCTTTCACCACTGATGATGTTGAAATGCACATCCCCTCTCCCCATGAAGAAGTTCCTCAAAACCAAGGCACTACTGAGGGAACCACCCATGGTCTTAATGACGGTGTCTCAATACCAGTGGCATCTGAAAGGTGACCATCCCCTGTTCCCTCACCTGATGAAGCAGGTTTAGCCACTACTGAAGGTATCCTTGACCCTTCCAAACTAGGTCACTTGACTTATGCCCAGGCGATGAAACTTCTTTCTAATGTGCCCCTACCATAACACAGTGATCCTCACACTCCTCAATCATCACCCTCACACTCATCTCCATCCACACAATCAAAACAATCCACCCATACTCCTCCATCCCCCAAAGATCTTTCTTTGAAGGAACATCTAACAGCTTTCTGTGATGTCCAATAAAGTTAGCTTTTTGGAAACCTCCATGACTACCCTTCCCTCAACAATAACAGACTCCGTGTCTGCACAGCTTAAAGGTTTTCTTGATTCGTTCAAGACTTCCTTTCCAACCCCTGCTTCCCTGCCTGACTACTCCTCTCAGCTGCTTGCACTAACTACACAGCTGCAATAGCTCTCATCATCACTATTCTCTGTTCAATCTCTTTTAACATGACTCTATGTCCAACCTGACAGTTGTTTCCCAACAATTGTCAGGTATTGCTGACATCTGCTTAACCACACTGCCCTCCACCTTGGCATCTCTAAATACCTTAATGGTATCCTTGTCAAACTCAATGGCAACAGGCTTTGATGATATGCACGAGTCCCTTGAACTGACTCTTGCACAACTTCAAAGTCTGGTTTTAACCGGCACTGACAGGGCTGCCATTTCCTAGCTTTCAACCTTTGCAAACTCCCATTCCTCCTCTCTTGATTTATGCCTTACCTAGTTAGCAGAGGTGAAGGACAACCTGACCTTCTTAGTGTATAGCCTGGTTGGTTCAAAACCTGTTCCCAAAACTGCTGCTGCCAAGCCTATTGGATCTGTTCCTTCAGACAGAGCTGATGTTGAAGGCTCTGTGCCGTCTCCTTTAAAGGGGAAGAAATCTGCCTAGAAGACAAAGTCTAAGGGGGAGAAATCTTCATCTCTCTCAAAGGAGAAATCAACGACAGTTGGTCAGGCAACAAGTCATTTACAAACTGGTGCTGCAGCTACTTCCACAGTTTCTGAGAAAGCTACTGAGCCTACTCAGGCTAGATCTCCAAGCCCTGCACCATCTAAGGGGAGGAATCTATCCCTGTGGACAGGCCTAGCAAAAGAAGACAGTTACTATTGGAAGCATCTGAGGAAGAAGAAGAGGAAGTTGCAATAACCCTGACCAAAGCAGTAAAAGGCAAATGGAAAGCTACTGTGTATACTGATGCTCAAAAGGCCCTTCAACTTAAATATGACAAAGCTCAAGCGAAAGCCATGAGTCTTCCACTAGATACTTATTATCAGTGGAAAAATGAGCAGGCTGAGATCTTTGAAAGAAAGAAGAAGGAGGAAGTTTCTGTCAAAGCTGCTCAAGCCTTTGCTGACAAGGAGGCAAGAAAAATCAAAATGCCTTCCTTGGAAGGTCAAAGGAAATTGGTGGAAGCTGCTAATGAGTCAGTCAGTGGTAAGGAAGGTGAAAAAGAGCAAGGTTCAAAGGTCTTAGTGACCAAGGGAAAGCCTGTATCCTCAGTCCCTTCATCAGCAAACACTCTATTCTAATTTGATAACTTGGCAAGGAAGAAGTTTTTTAATGTAGCTGATAGAAGACTTGCCAAGGAAACAATTATCATAGCTGTTCCCATCTCAAAGAAAAGTAAACAGTGGAGGCTTCAAATCATAAGGCTTGGTGCTGAAGGCCCTGAACTGGAAGCTTATGAATCCACTAATGTTGCAAATATGGGTTATAGAGAGTAAGTAGAACTAGCAGTTGCCGTGAGCAGATCAAAATCTAAAACTGCTAAAACTGTAAGGGCATATGTGAAAAAGCTGATGGAGAAGGTAAGAGATCTAGGCTTGATTTCAGAAGAAATGACAAAGGTACTTCAAAAGTGGAACCTAAGATCAAGCCTTGAAAACAAAATAGGATACAGAGCTTGAAGAGCTGGTCATGATGATTGAGCAAGGTATTTACGCTGCTGATATCAGATGAGTTGATCACAGCTTGCCTGAAGGCGTTGAACCTGAAGAAGGCAAGTTCATTGAAGAGCCTGAAGTGGGGGTATTCATTGTTGACCCTCTGACTAAAAGAAAATATTTTTTCAGAATGCTTCAAATCTTCACAAAGTTAGTCTCAAACAAATCATAGCTTTCAGACTCACTAATGCTTTTGAAAAGCATGCTAGATGGAGAGTTATCATATGGGATCAGCTTACACCCTTCTACAGAACAGGAGAACTTGAGAGCCCAGACTTTATGTTCCTCAGAAGTGAGTTAGAAGAAATTGAGGCCAAAATAGAAAGGGCTCAGAAGAAATCTGAAGAATAACAACAAGGTCCATCTAATGGTGATGAGTAGATGAAGAATGGAGGCTGTCCATTAGTTCTACAGGCTTACCATTATTTGCTCCCAACTTCAACAGTCAAAAAGTGTTGAATTTGCTTCGTACATAAGTTCTACCCTATTACATGTGTTGTAATTTATTTTTGTACATTAGTTGTACTTATAAAAACATATGTTGTTTCTATCAATATTAGTACGTATAAACTGATCTTTTACTTTATTTCAATGTTGTATTTTCATTCTTACAACTGTATTGTAAATGTATATAGTGATTATTGATAAAATCAGCTTAGGCTGAATATTGCAAATAGGGGGAGATTGTTAGGCAGAAAAGGGCCTCAATCAAACCTGTTCTATATCATAGGGCGAGATTGTTTCAATCAAACCTGTTTGATACACTTAAAGGAAAATCAAAGTCTCTTCTAATGCCTTCTTGAAGCCTGATAAGTGATTTACAATATAAGCCAAAAGCTGTTCACACTGTTACATTCGTTGTAACCTGGCAGAATGCCTAAGCTGTCCTAAACTGTTGGCTAGCTTTGACATAAACTGTCTACGCTGTTCATACCTGTTGAATAGATTTGACCCAAGTTAAGTGTTCTGTTCTTTGTGAACAAAACCTGTTCTTTGTGAACAGGTCTTACACTTTATGGAATTTGTTTCCATGTCATCATGTTAAGTCTTGGACATGAAGATCCGTTTACAAGTCGAAGACAAAGTGGAAAATCAGAAGATGCTTTCTATGCTTAAGCTATTCTGATACATGAAGACAAATAAGATATTTGAAATGGGTGACAGACCAGTTCTCATAACAAAAAGGCTATACATGAAGAGTAAAGGGTTACAGTTGATATTCCTCTTTTAGGTAAAGCTGTATGCAATAGAGACAAAAAGGAAAAGACAAAGATTCTACTACAAAGGGACAAATTTTGTTTTGTCAGAATGTGCAGAAACGCAGTCTTGTCTTTTTGTATAGGCACTCCACTATCTCTGCATCCAATGAGGAAGTTTCAATGGGATTCTTTGAGTGAGTATAAAAGGAAGCTTCTAAGGTGTAACATCCTTAAATCTAAATTATTGTAGTTTAGATTAATTAGTTGGATATTTTGGTAATTTATATAATTAAGTTGGATTATGAAAAATGATTATGTATCCGGATATTTAAAAGTTGGTTGCTATTTTAAGAAATTAAAAAATTTGAGAATTTCAACATTTAGTTATTAAGTATGATTTTTAAAATGTTAGTGATGATGAAAATTATGATGAAAATCAGTATTTAATGAAATTAGATAAGTAGAGGGGCTAAATGTGTAATTAGCCGAAAGTTATGAAATAAAAGACATGGAGTCTTTCATTTCATCACTTTACCTCTTCATCTTCAAGATCTCTCTCTATTTTTTTCACTACAATCTGCTGAAAATCGAATTGTGAAGCAAAATTCATGGATTAAAGCTAGTTATTAACAAGAATCAGTTGGAATTAAGGTAAGAACATTATTTCTAAGTTTAAAGCTTTATTTTGAGAGTTTAAGGTTCAAAATCGGATTTAAAATCTGAAAATTTGTGATGCATGTTTGTTATAGTAGTTGGAAATCATTCTTGGAAGATTACTGAAGCATTAGAAACAAGAATAGTTGATTAATTCATCCAAAAAGGTAATAAATCTGAACTTTTATGCATTTTTATGTTTTTGAAGAAAAGTCTATATTTTGGTTAAATCTGGACAAATCAGAGTGTTAATGATAGGGAAAATGATGTATAAACACTGAAAATATGTTTTAATAAAACATTATTTCAAGTTGCATATGGCTAGAAATCGAATATGGAAATTTTTTAATAATATCCGTAAGTTGCGACCTGCGCCTCTGCTGGTCGACTCGGCGAGTCGCATAGGGTGACTCGGCGAGTCGCCAAGAACATTTGAATAAATCTTCAAAAATTCGTAAGTGTTGGATCCGAATTCGGTTGGGACCCGAACCCGGATGGAACCAAACACGGATGGACCCGAACTCGGATGGGTCAAAAGTAATTCGGATGAATCCGAAATCCGGCCGAGGATCCGGAATTCGGACCTCTACTCGGCGAGTCGCCTGGGCCGATTCAGCGAGTCGCCTGGACCAACTCAGCGAGCCATCAACCTTTTATGCAAATTTTGGATGAGTTGTAAAGAACCCGAATTTATGGTTAATTAATCACACTTTTGGGATATTTTCGGTATTATATTATGGCATATAATGAAGGGTTATTTGAGAATAATAGCACACAAAATGATGGTTTTAAACATGAGTTTCGGATGACGGTTCCGAATATTGTAACATTTTAAATTGTAAAATCATGATGGAATTTGTTACCAAACGTGTGTATGATATGTTTTCCCTATTAAATGTAACAAGTCCCTTGTGGTGTTGTTTAACCCACAGTGGGGTACTTTTGAGTCCGGTTGAAAGCCCGAGGAGAAATAAAATAAATTTAAGTTAATTAACGCACCCACTATGAGTACATATGATTTCACATGTTTATATCTGCTTTATGTTAGCTATTGCTTGCTGAGACATGTTGTTTCACTTTCGTTTGGATATCTACTAACTTGCGTAGATTTAGATGCACATTGTTGCTCGTTGCATGTCCGTTTCTTTGTTGTGCATCTTTCGATGGACCGGCAGGTCGCATCTGTTATTCCGATGTTACTACGCTATATGACCTGGAGCTGATCCCTCCGAGGTTCTGGTAGGCAGTAAGTCATCCCCGATGTTATGTCTGTCTCAGATGGTTGGTTTAAATGCCGAGCTTTGGGCTCATAGGAGCTGCGGCTGTTGTGCCGTACGTTGTGTACGTAGAGAGTATACAACATGCGTCGTCGGTGTAACTCTTGGGGGGCTTCATAAAGATTTATGAAATGCGTAAATCTGTGTATTCACTAAGCTTTGCTTACCCCTCAGTTGTTAACATTTTTACAGGATAAGGGAAATCCTCTGCGGGACCTTCTAGCTAGGTCATTAATTGAAGTCTTGAAGATATCTACTACTCATCTTGGTAACTGAAACATGGGATTGTTATTGTAATACATTTGGTATGTTGTAATAAATTTGAGCGTCTGAGTCCAAGGGTTGGGAAAAGAGTAGAGGATCCATCACGTATCGATCCTGTAACTGGACGACCTTGGATGAGGATTCACTATAAGCCAGCCAGATGTCTTAGGAAGGTACCTCTCAAGCCAATGCCACAAAACATTCTGAAGAATCTGAAGTGGTGGTATGCTGACACGGAAACTGGGGAAGCGGTTATGGAAGACTTAGAAGAAAAAGTTATTCTTAGAGTCTATGACCCGCTTCACCTGGTAAACCTATCTAAAGAAGATCTGCAGACTTTGTATAACTGTAAGATTTCCAGTGACGCACATATGGATGCTGAAGCGAGTAAGTATGAAAATGTGGTCAAGGTATGCGTTGAAAAAGGTCTGTATGCTGGTAGTGTTTTGAATCAATAATAAACCATGTTCTTAAATCAAATGTGTGAATTATTAGAAGCTATCGTCAAGGGGGAGTCTGTTGGTACATCCCGTGTGACGATAGCAGTCTATGTTGTCTTACATTGTGATTTAGCATATGTTTGGTATATATATTATGTATGATTGATTTCTATCAGTGTTTGTATGTTTGAACTTGATGTAACGTATTACAAGAAGTTCAAACATAAAGCTCAAAGATAAAATCAGTCATAAGGTAATATCATAAGTTTCAAACACTTAGTTGTTTATGTAAAAGGCTAGATTCGAATCACTTAAGGGGATACATTCGAATCTGAGATAGATTCGAATGAGACCATAGATTCGAAAAATAGGGTAGATTCGAATCTGTCAGATGGACAGATTCGAATGGGCCTTAGGCCAGATTCGAGGTTGGCCCACAACAGACTCGAATCAGGGTCTATAATTAGGGATAGACTCGAATCATTAGCAGACTTTTTGCAGAATTCGTGAGGAATTGAGCATTAAGCGATCTCGAGTTTATCAGCTAGGTGAGTCCCGTTTCGGAGAGAATTAGTACGTAGGATCGTTCGTGTGTCGTTCGTTCAGCGTCTAATAGTCTCCGTGTTTCCGTTGGTTGAGAGTTGTCCGTCTGACCGTCAACGAGGATTCCGCACTCGTTAACGGATCCGCGTCTAGATAGATCTTGCAGTCGTAGACCTTACATTAGTGCAACATACTTGGGAAACCTTTTGGGACCTACAAGAGTGCATATGCATATTCTTGGCCTTCAAGATCTATTAAAATCATTCTCGGTCCAGAACCATCCACTCCTGAAGATGCATCTGTAAATAACATCCAAACATCGGTGCCCTGACCACTCCCTTGTTCCTTCCTAGTGTTCTCATGGAGTTCCACCATAAAGTCAGCCATTATTTGCCCTTTGAAAGAATTTCTAGGTCTGAATATAATGTCGTGCTCCCCTAGCTCAATTGCCCATTTAGGCAATCTACCTGAATGCTCAGGTTTTAGCAGGATCTGCCTGATTGGTTGATCGGTCAGTACAAAAATATGGTGGGCTTGAAAAGACCTTCTAAGCCTCCTTGCCACACTTACCAATGAAAGCGCTAACCTTTTCAGTGATGCATAATTGATTTCAGTACTGTGCAGGGCTTTACTTACATAGTATAGCTTCCTTTTTCCCTTTTCTGCCATAAGGACTGTAGCTTCAGCTTCCCGTGCTGCAGAAAGGTATAAGATTAGCTCTTCTCTAGGAACTAGAGCCGTCATCATTGGAAGTTCTCCAATAACATTTTTCATCTCTCGGTATAGCTGCCTTTTTCCCTTTTCTGCCATAAGGCCTTTTTCCCTTTTCTCCATACATCCTTTCAGAGTTTTAATGAAAGAGACGGACTTTTTTGCGGCTCTTGAAAAAAATCGGCTTAGGGCAGCCAATTTTCCATTTAAACTCTATGCCTCCTTTGGCATGGAAGGAGACTTCAACTCTGCGATAGCTTTAACTGTTGAGATTAATATTGTATATTTATGAATGTAATAGTCTAGGGTTCATTTTGTAATTACTCAATAGTTGTAATGGTATATAAATGGAAGTTAGAGTACTGTAGATGTACGTTTTTGGAACTGGATTTGCACGAAATATTTTAAATTCTACGGCTAGGTCATCATTGATTTCAATGCATTCTTCTAGAATCGTATGTGTAATCTTCTCTGATCTAATTCTAAATCATTCGGTTGTTTGTGTTTAGTTGTGTTCTTGATTGTTTCATTCTTAGTATTGATTGTTGATATTGAAATTGGTATCAGATCCTAATATGGCTAAATTTGTGATTTTTGAATCTGAAAATCATTTTTGTTCGAACACTGTTTGTAAGGTCACCTACCTACAGATCTGATCCTGACGCGACACCGTCCAACGAGTGTGGAATCCTCGTTAGGGGTTTAACGGATCGATCACACACATGGAAACCAGAGACTAACACAATGATAGCCGTCACAACGAACGACCCGACACGTGTATCTCTCCGAAACGACTCTCTGAACTCTTCACAAGTTCGTAGTGCACGATACGAGCTCTGGATACTAATCTCTGCAAAAGTCCCTAATGAAGACGGGTTAACTCTTAATTATAGAGCTTAGATTCGAACTTAGCTCAAACAAGTTCGTATAGGCCCAAACCCACGAACTTGTCCACTACATGTTCGAACTTAGCTCCTACTAAGTTCAAACCCAAGCCTTTGAACTTATTCTTGAACTTGTCTTTGAACTTGTTCTTGAACTTATTCTTGAACTTATGTTTGAACTTATCTTTGAACTTATGTTTAAACTTATCTTTGAACTTATCTTTGAAATTATGTTTGAACTTATCTTTGAACTTAAGTAAACATCAATCACAAACAAGATCAAACATATATAACCAAGATCAAACATATGTATTAACTTGTAATTACAAAGCTTGAACTATTACAAAAGACTATCTACACTTAGACTGCTATCGTCACACAGGATGCACTAACAGACTCCTCCTTGATGATAACTTCTAACTAGATACTCAATTAATCGATAGTACTAGGCTTATTCAAAATGCTACGAGCATACAAACCTTATTCTACACACACCTTTACAACCTTCTGGTATTTTTTTGCCTTCAGTCCTCCAACCTTCATGAAAATAGATTGGTTGCTCATGAAGTTTCAGCAAGTCCCCCTGAGACAGGTTTACGAGGTGCAGAGGGTCATACACTTTCAAAATAACTTTGTCGTCATGATCTTCCATAACTGCCTCTGTTGGTTCATTGTCAACGAACTACCACTTCATATTCGCGAGAACATCCTGTGGCATTGGCTACAATGGAACCTTCTTTAGACATCGAACTGGCTTGTAAAACATTTTCATCCAAGGCTTTCCGGTCAATGGATCTATCCTTGACTCATCCATTACTCTCTTTCCTTCCCTTGGCTTTATTCTTTTAAACCTTCCAGATCGACCTTCTTTTCTTATAATTAATCACTTCTGCGTACTGGTCATCTCCTAGGTTTATCAGATTCTTCCATGCTGTAAGGTCTACCAATGCATGATCTATCTAGACGCGGATCCGTTAACGAGTGCGGAATCCTCGTTGACGGTCAGACGGACAACTCTCAACCAACGGAAACACGGAGACTATTAGACGCTGAACGAACGACACACGAACGATCCTACGTACTAATTCTCTCCGAAACGGGACTCACCTAGCTGATAAACTCGAGATCGCCTATTGCTTAATTCCTCACGAATTCTGCCAAAGGTCTGCTAATCATTCGAGTCTATCCCTAATTATAGACCCTGATTCGTGTCTGTTGTGGGCCAACCTCGAATCTGGCCTAAGGCCCATTCGAATCTGTCCATCTGACAGATTCGAATCTAGCCCATTCGAATCTAAGGATACATTCGAATCTATCATAGATTCGAATGCCATCCTTAACCTATTCGAATCTAGCCAATACACTTAAACACTTAAGTGATGAAACTTATGTTTTAACTTATGCTTGACATAATCTTTGACCTTTATGTTTGAACTTCTTGTAATATGTTACATCAAGTTCAAACACACAATCAATAACAGACAAACACATATTAAACATATATATCAAAATACTGGTTAACTCAGAATATTACCTAAATCATAATCGATTAGACTGCTATCGTCACACAGGGTGTACCAACAGACTCCCCCTTGACGATAGCTTCTAATTATTTACATGACATCAAATTTAAGTACAAGAGCTATATATATTACTACCTGCATATAATCCCGCATCTATACAAACTTTAACTACCTTTTGGAACTTCCTGGCTTCAGATCTCCATGGTTCAGTGAAGAAGATAGGCTGATCGTGAAGCTTCTTCAGGTCGTCCTTAGATAGGTTTATCAAATGCAGAGGATCATATACTTTCAAAATAACCTGCTCGTCTTGATCTTCCATGATAGCTTCAGCAGTGTCAATCTCTAGGTACCACCACTTCATGTTGCTCAAAACATTCTGTGGCATTGGTTTCATAGGTACTTTATTCAGACATTTGACTGGCTTGTACACCATTCTGGCCCAAGGTCTTCCAGTATGAGGATCTATCCTTGATCCATCCTCGACCCTTTTGCCTGATCTCGGCTTAAGCCTCTCAAATTTGCCTGATCGCCCTTCTTTCCTTATAATCCTTTCAATTACGTTAGCGTAGGGATCATCTCCAATATTAATCAGCTCCTTCCAGGCTAACTCTTTAACTTCAATCTTGGGCAATGAATTAAAAGCTTTCAGTGTCCGCCTCAAGTATTGAAGGCCATCTCTTCTCTTCAAAATAAACAGCTGTAGTTCTCTGTCAAAGAACCAGCTAATAATCCCTCCTGAGAAGTTTCCAGCACTTGGATTTCTCATCTTCTTCTTCATCTTCAGCTGATCCTTCTTTTCTTCCTTCTTGAACCAAAGATTTATCAGATCAGCTCTAGATGGTTCTTTCTCCGCCTCTTCAAGTTCCTTGTCTTCTACTGAGGCTACATTGATATAATCAATATCAATTACATTATGATCTTGGCTCTCATACAGTTCAGTGACTGGTTGTGAATTGATTATTACTTCATCAACATGATCGTCTTCATCATCTAGCACCTCATCATCTGATTTCCAGTCGACGACGTCCTCTGGAATAAACTCTCCTTCCTCTAATTCTTCAATATCCTCTTCAAAATCAAATTCCATCAGCTCTTCTTCAATATCTTTTAGCGCATCTATCATGTCGCTATCTAAAGTCTTTAAAGAACTTGCTTCTCCTCCTGTTCCTCCTGGACTAGGCTCCCCCTGAGATTGAGCAGTCTGAGCTGCAGAAAAATCTACTGGCTCATTCTGTCTTTGTGGGCTGGGATCATTGCCTTGGTTGTCTTCATCATCTTCATCTCTCGACCTCTGTGCTTCCTGATCACGGCACGATGTCTCCCCCTGAGCCTGTAGATTTTTCATTAACTGCTCAATAAGGGAGCGCATCGACCTTATCTCGGCTGACTGATCACAAACAAAGGCTTTTAGCTGTAAGTTCTCTTCCTGAACTGTGTCCACAATCTTCTTTAGATCGGCATTATGAGTCTGAATCTCGCCGACTGCCTTTGTTAGGCCTAAGATCTGGATATTTTGGAAGTCGACTCGCGCTTTTAGCTGCTGAAACCTTTGATTGTCAGCGTATGAGGATGAGGTTGATGAGATGGACTGAATTGGAGTTGGAATGAATGGTGATGGGATGTATGGTTCATCATGAGGTGGTGATGGTGGAATGGTGGTTTGAGGGTCCTGTGGTTGAGGAATTTCAGGTTGAGAGATTTCTGGTTGTTCTGCGGCAGCTGAAGAGGATCCTTGCATGAACCTGTGACGTTTGGCCCGTTGCCTCGTCACAAGGTGAGAAACTTCTTCGTCTTCGAAATCCGACTCCTCCAATTCCCTGTCAAATCGTCTCCTAGAGCCACCTTCATTTATAATCAGTCGCGAACCATAAGTTCCAATTTGAACTTCAGGAACGGCAGACCTTGACTCTGGAGCTTCAGCTTCTACCTCCTCCATCTCTTCTGACTCAGTTGCTGAAGATGACAAATCGTCATCAGCCTGCTCTGGCTCATAATCCTCAACTTGTCTAAACACATCTTTTGCTCCTTCCGGAGGCTGTAACAACTGATCAACTAACTCTGCAGTTATTTCCTCATTGGCATGAGGTCCAGAAGCCCAGATTTCTTCCAAGGTTTGGGCTATTTGCTCGGTTTCTGGAACGGCACTTGAAGGCCCTGCTTCCTGTACCTCTGGCTCTGGCTGTTGACTTGTGGAAGGCCTAGACGCCTGAGTCTGACTCGCAGTAGCTCTTGGTCTTCGCCTTTGTGGCTGTGCACGTCGTTGTTGTTGTTGTTGATGCGGTTGCTGTTGCTGTTGCTGTTGCTGCTGAGGCTGAACTTCTACTTCACCTGCCCAGTTGGCATTATCTGGTGCCACAAAGTTCCTGTCTAAAACAGCTCCAAACAAAGGTCGCTCGATCGGAATAGCCAATCTTCCTCGATGTGAGGAACAATCAACGAATATCCTTTTGTCCATAATCGCTACGTTCTGAACGTCATTTGATGGCGGCAGATTTGGCAAGAAGTGCCTGATCAACATCATGATGAACCGCGGATATAGCAGGAATTGTTGATTTTCAGGAGCGGTGATCTGGTGAACAAATTCGGAGAAAAACATTTCCGAGAAACTGTATGGTCGATTGTACACCATCGCGACTATCCCAGACTGGATCTTCGCAACTATATAGTCAAACCCGGCTTTCTTTGGTGCAAAACATACCATGAAGACATGAGCAAGAAATCTCCATTGCCCGATTAAGCCGCTCTTCATATAGGACACTTTCGACACGTCTAGACTGTATCCCATTCTCTGAAAGGCCGCTTGCCTGATGTTCAGAGGAAATTCGATCGGTCCAGACTCTTCTTCTTGAGTGCCCAGCTGCAACACTTGACGCAGCATATCTGCTGAAAATACCAGCGGTTGTCCAGCAATGCGAGTCCGTAGCACTGTCGGAGTGACCGAGCAGTCTACTTGAAGATGATCGTAAAATTGACGGATATAAGGCAATATGAGCTGAACACTATGAGATAGTGCAAATCCTATCCTGGATTCCACAAGAAATTCTAGCATCTGCCTGTATCCCTGCGCCTCAGGGAGGTCATGATCCGGATGAAGCACCATATTGTGCTTAGGAACAAACGCACGAACTGCCATATCTGCACAATACATAAAACTGTTAGAGTCATTAAAAGTCAATAAACTTGTTCACATTGAAATTTGCTTTATTTTGTACTTTTTCAAATACAAAATCTAGCACAATTAAATTTCCACAAGTTTAATAAAATTTAAATTCAACAAAGTAAATAAAGTACAGATTCGAAGGGAACAGACTCGAAGTGTCCATTTTCGAATCTAATGGACAGATTCGAGGAGTCCCTATTCGAGTCTAATGGACAGATTCGAATATCATGGTCATCTCGAATCTAATGATAGATTCAAGACACCCATGAACAGATTCGAAAGTGCATGAACAGACTCGAAGGGCCGTCGGCCATTGTTTCAACCAAAACCCAAGATTTTAACCATTTTGAACTTGGTAAATCACATACATTAGTTCAACTAGGTTCTAATCATTGATTTATGTCTTTAATTTGATCTTTTATAGGTCCAAACTTAGTTATTTAGCAAAAACCCAATTTTGACCAATAAAACTTCAAAAATCGACGATTTGTCCTTAAATGGTGTATAAAACTACCAAAATCTTGTACAATCCGGTTGATTATACATAGATGTGAGTGTAGAATCGAACACAGTAGCCTTAGAGTCGACAAAATGTCGTTTAGGAGCAATATGGTAGACTCGAGAAATTAGATTCGAAATCGCCTGAATAGATTCGAGAGTATAGATTCGACAACAGTAAAGTAATAAATGACTTCACTATTGACCTATATATACTACCTACCTTCGAATCTATGTGTAGTTTCGAGTCTACTGACAGATTCGAAATACTTCACTTCGAGTCTGTCTTAGATTCGAAATTACCAACACTTAGAAAAATTTCGGAAATTTTGAAATAACTTCAACTTTTCCAACTATTTTCTACGGTATTGTGTAACCAGATAAACTATGCCAACTCTTTTACCCTAAGCAACAGATATTTCACGCAATGTTTATTTTATCCAACTTCGAATGCACCCTCAGTAACTTTTGACCTTTTACCTAAGTAAAAATTAAACTAATCCTAAATAAGATAATAAGATAGAATAAAATAGACTAAGGTAAAAATAAAATAAAATAAAATTTTGACTAAAAAATTTAATCTAGACTTAAAAAATAAATTTACAAGCTAAGCTAAATACCAAACAACATATTTTTGGTGAGTATAGTCAAAGAAAGGTTCAATCAGATAGCGATGTCCGATACTAACTTTCAGTATTTAAACTTTCACACTTAGGAATTTTTTGAATTCCTTTGATTGTTTGTCGTGACATACCCATTTAGCCGATTGTTGGTATTTTACCCTGTTAAACATTTTACATTTCGGAATATCCCTTGGCCTTTTTATTTATCAGGAAATTATCTTACGTGACTCAGACATAGATATACTTTTATGATCAAGGCACACAGACAAAATTCTAACTTGTTGGTATTTGCAAACTTTCTTTAAAAGACAAACATCGGACACAGGTCTGTATTCTCATACAACAAAGTGTCTTAGTTCGACTTAAGGTTTT
>JAANYP010003024.1:0-78418 GCA_020465985.1 Centrapalus pauciflorus
GGGGGGAGAGAAAGAGGGGGGGGGGGCGGAGGGGGAGTCTCGAAGCAGCGAGCTTTTTTTTTTTTTTTTTTTTTTCGAGTGGCTAGACATTCTCCTGGTGGACTATTGTCCATTAATGACACTTATTTTAGTCTGTGTGGCTTATGCCAGCATTGGTCACACAACGAAGGTTCTGTGGGCTTTGCGTAATATAAACTTATGCCAAATGTGGCGTAGGTGTTAAAAAGTCAAGACCACATGCTCTTTATAGTGAAGTAACCTTTATTTCTTTGTGACTATTGTCCATGCAAGTCCCCTTATTTATGCTTTGGGCGATTAGCAACCTTGGCACCACATACGGGTATTCTTTAGGCTTTGGTCGCATAAAATTATGCCCGATTTGCGCCTAGGTGTTAACACGTGTACCATATGCTCTTTTAATTAAGTGTCAACTTTTAATCTGTGTGCCTTATTGTCCCTCAATGACCACTTTCATTTAAAGTATGTGTGGCTATTGCAAACATTTTGTCCCCACACCGCGTTCTTCTCGATTTTCTATTTTTGCGCTCACCCCCTCTCCCCCCTTTCCTTATTTTTTTACAATTACTAGTACGGCGAATAATCTCTTTCTTAGTGAAAGGGTTATGTAACGATAATCGTATGTGGACCAGCGTGTGTGTTTCGGTTCTGGCATGGAGTAATCTGTAACACGTGGACCCTGTCCCTTCTTTCTTTCGTTTTGGCGCTTGCACCCCTTTGGTCACCCAAGCACACTCATTTTCTGTTGGGCTGGATCAGGTTTGTCCCCCTCCCCTTCTTGCCCCTTGCTTGTCGAATCGTAGATTGTCCCAGCAGCAGCTGTGGTAAACGCGCATAATGGTCTTACATGTATGACTGGAGCTGCCGACTTTTACTCCGGGGGACACTTGACCACGGCCCTGACCACTTTATTTCAGTACTTTTGTTACTTGCAACCCTTTATGTCCCACCCCCGACATTGTTTTGCGTTGTTCTATGTCGCGATTGTAACCAGTGGAACCGTTATATCCGCAATATTATGGCGAAATGGAGTGTTGAAGGACACGTGGTGCACGCCATCTATGGTTTTTGAGGTCCGTCTCACTTTTCTTGTCTTTGGGATCTTTTCCTCTCCGTCCCCGCTTGGTTTTCTTCGTTTGAGCTTCCCCACACCTAAATTTTTTTCCACCCTCGAGTACTTGTGCGTTCATTTATTAACTCCCTCAGAGTGAGCTCACGTGGAGCTAGGCTTATGTAGACAAGTTAGACACCATCCTGCTTCATGTAGTATTGATTACACTTTGAATATTCTGGACTCTTTGTCCTTCTCAAGTTCCGCCATTTCTTATTCGTTGTAGTCGGGTGATTATGCACCACCAGTTGTTCGTCCAGAGCCCCGACGAATTGTACTTGTGTTCTTTGGTCAACATCAAATTGTATAAAATGGCTATGGTTGAACAAAGAGTGGGACCATATGCTCTTTAGGAATGGAGGGTAAAAGTCGTATGTGCTGTGTGACTCTTGCCATTTCAATGACCCTTTATTTTCACATTAGGGGACTTATTCCACCCATTTGGCCACCCGAATGTCGATCTTGTGTCTTTGAGTAAGAGCCATAAAGAAATTAGGCCAAATAATGGGCCGTACGGTGTTAAAACGTCTTACCCATATTGAGTTCTTGATAGTGAAATTAAAGGTTAAATTTTCTAGTGACTCTATGTCCATTCAAGGTCCCGCTTTCGTGTATCGTATGTTGGCTGATTGCGACCCTTTGGTCACCCCACGGAGTTTCCCTTCTTGAGGCTTTGGTCGCATAAAATATTCCATCTTGTGGCCTCATGGTGTTAAAAATTTTAAACATATTCTCTTGTGACATTATGGTACGAACCTTTAGTATTGTTGTGAACATCGATATGTCCATTAATTTCCCTTTATTTATTATTTTTGCCTGATTGTCACCATATGTTGGCCCTCACTCTTTCTTCTTGTTTGCTTTTTTTCCTCACCAGGTTTCTGCCAATTGTGGTCGTATGATTACCCTTTTTTCCCCATATTCTGCTTTTAACTTACTTTCCATATTTATTTTGTTTTATCCTCTTTTCCCCTTTCCTTTCCCCTTTTCGTTTATTAATGTTATTGGGGTTTGCTTCCTTTCACTTTCTCATTTTGGTCCCCGAACTATCTTTCTTTTTTCTTTTTTTCCCCTACCCCTTCTTTCCCATGTGTGCAGTAATATGTTCACCCTTTTTCCCCTCTTCTTCTTTTTACCTTTTCCTTGCCCTTTCTTCGTTTTTTGCATATTTTCCCTGCACTGTCCCACTTTTTTTACTTATCTGTATCCTATATGCACCCTTTTATCCCACCCCTGCAAATTGATTATTATATTCGTTTTCCCCCTCGCCACGTCTTCCACTACCTGATATACGCTCTTCGGCTCGAATGATGCCACTCTTAGTTGAAAGTAAAAACGTTGAATTTTGGTGACTATATGCTCGCATCGAGATGTCCACTGTATTTTAGTATGTGTGCTGATTGCCCCCCTTTTGGTCCCCGTCCTGCCAGTGTCTCTTGTGCTGGCTTGGTCCAGACCCCTTCTGTCCCTTGGCCTGAGTTGTTAGCAAGCAAGATATAGTCCACCTAAGCTCGCTTTACGGCACCTCCAGGTGGTGCAAAATTGTTCGGGCGGGGTGGAGTAGTAGCCTCTGTACTGCCCCCCTTTCTTTCTGTATGTGTGGCTATTGCCTCGCCTTGGATTCACACCCCCGCGTGTCTCTTGTGTGGCTTTGGTTTACTATCAAATTTATGCCAATATGTGCCGTAGGTGTTCCCAAGTCCGCCCATTTGCTTTTTTCTCAGCTGGCAGCGTCCACTTGTATTTTTCTGTGCCTCTTGTTCCCTGGCGCTATCTCCTGTATTTCTGGGACTTTGGCTGGAATAAGCCCCGCCCTTTGGGGTAACAGCAACGCGCTGGTATTGGGTGACGTTACTTCTGGGTGCCGGCGTACCATTCTGCCAGGCTGGGGCCTTTAGGTGGTTCCCCCGTGGTGCCCTCTGCTCTTTTAAGTAAGGCTAAACTGATTCATCTGGGTGGCTCTATGTCCGCTTGTCCAGTGGCCCCCTGTTTACTTTCCGCTCGTGGTGTGGCTTCTTGCACACCTCTTTTTAGTGCCCACTACGAGTGCTTCTCGTGGGCGTTGGTACCCTAACCTTCTTGCCAGGACAGCCCTAGGGGCCGTCTGGTTTAAAGAGTTCACGGCCTCCGTCTTTCGGCAGTCCCCTTGTGCGTATACTGTTGCGCTACTGTCCATACAAGACCTTTATATTTTATTTGTCGGGATGCGCCTGCATTGCAAACATTTGGTCACAGAAAACACAAGAAACTAGGTCCTTGTGAGGGTGGTGCTTGTTGTCACATAAAAAATTTAGTCAAATGCTGGGCATAGTTGTTAAAAGCGTGTTCCCATTATGCTCGTTGGAAGTAAGTAACACTTGTGCTTCTGGGTAGCATTGTTCCATCCTAATGCGATCCACTTTATTTTAAAGTATGTGTGGCTTATTGCAACCATTTGGTCACACAACGAGTGTCTTCTTGTGGGCTTTGGTAACATAAAATTATGCCAAATGTGGCCGTAGGTGTTAAAAAGTCCCACCATATGCTCTTTATAGTGAAGTAAACTTGTATTTTCTGTGACTATTGTCCATGCAATGTCCCCTTTATTTTTATGTATGTGTGGCTGCATGCAACCATTTGGTCACACAACGAGTGTCATCGTGAGGGCTTTGGTCGCATAAAATTATGCCAGATGTGGCCTCAGGTGTTAAAAAGTGTAACCATATGCTCTTTTAAGTGAGGTAAATTTTATTTTGTGTGACTATTGTCCACGTAATGTCCACTTTATTTTTATGTATGTGTTGCTGATTGCAACCATTTGGTTACATAACGAGTGTCTTCTTGTGGGCTTTGGTCTAATAAAGTTATGCCAATTGTGGTCGTAGGTGTTAAAATGTGTGACCATATGCTCTTTTAAGTGAAGTAAACTTGTATTTTGTGTGACTATTGTACATGCAATGCCCACTTTATTTTTATGTATGTGTGGCTGATTGCAACCATTTGGTCACAGAACAAGTGTCTTCTTGTGGGCTTTGGTTACATAAAATTATGTCAAATGTGGCATTAGTTGTTAAAAAGTGCCATATGCTCTTTAAGTACAGGTAAACTTGTATTCTGGGCTACTATTGTCCATGTAATGACCACTTTTATTTTTATGTATGTGGCTTATTGCATAGCATTTGGTCCAACAACGTGTCCTTCTTGTGGGCTTTGGTATATAAAATTATGCCAAATGTGGCCGTGTGGGTTTAATAAGTCAGACCATTGCTCTTTATAGTAAGTAAACTGTATTTTCTGTGACTATTGTCCATGCAATGTTCCCTTTTTTATTTTTATGTATGTGTGGCTGATTAGCAAACCATTTGGTCACACAACGAGTGTCTTCTTGAGGCTTGGTCCATAAAATTATGCCAGATGTGCCTTAGGTGTTAAAAAGTTGAACCATTGCTCTTTAAGTACGTAACTTGTATCTGGTGAGCTATTGTCATGCAATGACCACTTTATTTTAAGTTATGTGTGGCTTATTCAAACATTTTGTCACACAACGAGTGTCTTCTCGTGGGCTTTGGTAACATAAAATTATCCCAAATGTGGCCGTAGGTGTTAAAAAGTCTAACCATAAGCTCTTTTTAGTGAAGTAAACTTGTATTTTCTGTAACTATTGTCCATGCAATGTCCACTTTATTTTTATGTATGTGTGGCTGATTGCAACCATTTGGTCACAGAACTAGTGTCTTCTTGTGGGCTTTGGTCACATAAAATTATGTCAAATGTGGCATTAGTTGTTAAAAAGTGTGACCATATGCTCTTTTAAGTAAGGTAAACTTGTATACTGGGTGACTATTGTCCAAGCAATGACCACTTTATTTTTAAGTATGTGTGGCTTATTGCAACCATTTGGTCACACAACGAGTGTCTTCTTGTGGGCTTTGGCAACATAAAATTATGCCAAATGTGGCCGTAGGTGTTAAAAAGTCTGACCATATGCTCTTTTTAGTGAAGTAAACTTGTATTTTCTGTGACTATTGTCCATCTAATGTCCACTTTATTTTTATGTATGTGTGGCTGATTACAACCATTTGGTCACATAACGAGTGTCTTGTTGGGGCTTTGGTCTAATAAAATTATGCCAAATGTGGCCGTAGGTGTTAAAAAGTCTGACCATATGCTCTTTTTAGTGAAGTAAACTTGTATTTTCTGTGACTATTGTCCATGCAATGTCCACTTTATTTTTATGTATGTGTGGCTGATTGCAACCATTTGATCACACAACGAGTGTCATCGTGAGGGCTTTGGTCGCATAAAATTATGCCAGATGTGGCCTCAGGTGTTAAAAAGTGTAACCATATGCTCTTTTAAGTGAGGTAAATTTTATTTTGTGTGACTATTGTCCACGTAATGTCCACTTTATTTTTATGTATGTGTTGCTGATTGCAACCATTTGGTCACATAACGAGTGTCTTCTTGTGGGCTTTGGTCTAATAAAGTTATGCCAATTGTGGTCGTAGGTGTTAAAATGTGTGACCATATGCTCTTTTAAGTGAAGTAAACTTGTATTTTGTGTGACTATTGTACATGCAATGCCCACTTTATTTTTATGTATGTGTGGCTGATTGCAACCATTTGGTCACAGAACAAGTGTCTTCTTGTGGGCTTTGGTTACATAAAATTATGTCAAATGTGGCATTAGTTGTTAAAAAGTGTGACCATATGCTCTTTAAAGTAAGGTAAACTTGTATTCTGGGTGACTATTGTCCATGTAATGACCACTTTATTTTTATGTATGTGTGGCTTATTGCAAGCATTTGGTCACACAACGAGTGTCTTCTTGTGGGCTTTGGTAATATAAAATTATGCCAAATGTGGCCGTAGGTGTTAAAAAGTCAGACCATTTGCTCTTTATAGTAAAGTAAACTTGTATTTTCTGTGACTATTGTCCATGCAATGTCCCCTTTATTTTTATGTATGTGTGGCTGATAGCAACCATTTGGTCACACAACGAGTGTCTTCTTGAGGGCTTTGGTCGCATAAAATTATGCCAGATGTGGCCTTAGGTGTTAAAAAGTGTGACCATATGCTCTTTTAAGTAAGGTAAACTTGTAATCTGGGTGACTATTGTCCATGCAATGACCACTTTAATTTTAAGTATGTGTGGCTTATTGCAAACATTTTGTCACACAACGAGTGTCTTCTCGTGGGCTTTGGTAACATAAAATTATCCCAAATGTGGCCGTAGGTGTTAAAAAGTCTAACCATAAGCTCTTTTTAGTGAAGTAAACTTGTATTTTCTGTAACTATTGTCCATGCAATGTCCACTTTATTTTTATGTATGTGTGGCTGATTGCAACCATTTGGTCACAGAACTAGTGTCTTCTTGTGGGCTTTGGTCACATAAAATTATGTCAAATGTGGCATTAGTTGTTAAAAAGTGTGACCATATGCTCCTTTAAGTAAGGTAAACTTGTATACTGGGTGACTATTGTCCAGGCAATGACCACTTTATTTTTAAGTATGTGTGGCTTATTGCAACCATTTGGTCACACAACGAGTGTCTTCTTGTGGGCTTTGGCAACATAAAATTATGCCAAATGTGGCCGTAGGTGTTAAAAAGTCTGACCATATGCTCTTTTTAGTGAAGTAAACTTGTATTTTCTGTGACTATTGTCCATCTAATGTCCACTTTATTTTTATGTATGTGTGGCTGATTACAACCATTTGGTCACATAACGAGTGTCTTGTTGAGGGCTTTGGTCTAATAAAATTATGCCAAATGTGGCCGTAGGTGTTAAAAAGTCTGACCATATGCTCTTTTTAGTGAAGTAAACTTGTATTTTCTGTGACTATTGTCCATGCAATGTCCACTTTATTTTTATGTATGTGTGGCTGATTGCAACCATTTGATCACACAACGAGTGTCTTCTTGTGGGCTTTGGTCACATAAAATTATGTCAAATGTGGCATTAGTTGTTAAAAAGTGTGACCATATGCTCTTTTAAGGGAGGTAAACTTCTATTCTGGGTGACTATTGTCCATGCAATGACCACTTTATTTTAAAGTATGTGAGGCTTATTGCAACCATTTGGTCACACAACGAATGTCTTCTTGTGGGCTTTGGTAACATAAAATTATGCCAAATGTGGCCGTAGGTGTTAAAAAGTCTGACCATATGATCTTTATAGTGAAGTAAACTTGTATTTTCTGTGACTATTGTCCATGCAATGTCCCCTTTATTTTTATGTATGTGTGGCTGATTGCAACCATTTGGTCACACAACGAGTGTCTTCTTGAGGGCTTTGGTCGCATAAAATTATGCCAGATGTGGCCTCAGGTGTTAAAAAGTGTAACCATATGCTCTTTTAAGTGAGGTAAACCTTTATTTTGTGTGACTATTGTCCACGTAATGTCCACTTTATTTTTATGTATGTGTGGCCGATTGCAACCATTTGGTCACATAACGAGTGTCTTCTTGTGGGCTTTGGTCTAATAAAATTATGCCAATTGTGGTCGTAGGAGTTAAAATGTGTGACCATATGCTCTTTTAAGTGAAGTAAACTTGTATTTTGTGTTACTATTGTACATGCAATGTCCACTTTATTTTTATGTATGTGTGGCTGATTGCAACCTTTGGTCACAGAACGAGTCTCTTCTTGTGGGCTTTGGTCACATAAAATTATGTCAAATGTGGCATTAGTTGTTAAAAAGTGTGACCATATGCTCTTTTAAGTGAGGTAAACTTGTATTCTGGGTGACTATTGTCCAAGCAATGACCACTTTATTTTTAAGTATGTGTGGCTTATTGCAACCATTTGGTCACACAACGAGTGTCTTCTTGTGGGCTTTGGCAACATAAAATTATGCCAAATGTGGCCGTAGGCCATATGCTCTTTTTAGTGAAGTAAACTTGTATTTTCTGTGACTATTGTCCATCTAATGTCCACTTTATTTTTATGTATGTGTGGCTGATTGCAACCATTTGGTCACAGAACAAGTGTCTTCTTGTGGGCTTTGGTTACATAAAATTATGTCAAATGTGGCATTAGTTGTTAAAAAGTGTGACCATATGCTCTTTAAAGTAAGGTAAACTTGTATTCTGGGTGACTATTGTCCATGTAATGACCACTTTATTTTTATGTATGTGTGGCTTATTGCAAGCATTTGGTCACACAACGAGTGTCTTCTTGTGGGCTTTGGTAATATAAAATTATGCCAAATGTGGCCGTAGGTGTTAAAAAGTCAGACCATTTGCTCTTTATAGTGAAGTAAACTTGTATTTTCTGTGACTATTGTCCATGCAATGTCCCCTTTATTTTTATGTATGTGTGGCTGATAGCAACCATTTGGTCACACAACGAGTGTCTTCTTGAGGGCTTTGGTCGCATAAAATTATGCCAGATGTGGCCTTAGGTGTTAAAAAGTGTGACCATATGCTCTTTTAAGTAAGGTAAACTTGTAATCTGGGTGACTATTGTCCATGCAATGACCACTTTAATTTTAAGTATGTGTGGCTTATTGCAAACATTTTGTCACACAACGAGTGTCTTCTCGTGGGCTTTGGTAACATAAAATTATCCCAAATGTGGCCGTAGGTGTTAAAAAGTCTAACCATAAGCTCTTTTTAGTGAAGTAAACTTGTATTTTCTGTGACTATTGTCCATGCAATGTCCACTTTATTTTTTTGTATGTGTCGCTGATTGCAACCATTTGGTCACAGAACTAGTGTCTTCTTGTGGGCTTTGGTCACATAAAATTATGTCAAATGTGGCATTAGTTGTTAAAAAGTGTGACCATATGCTCTTTTAAGTAAGGTAAACTTGTATTCTGGGTGACTATTGTCCATCCAATGACCACTTTATTTTAAAGTATGTGTGGCTTATTGCAACCATTTGGTCACACAACGAGTGTCTTCTTGTGGGCTTTGGTAACATAAAATTATGCCAAATGTGGCCGTAGGTGTTAAAAAGTCCCACCATATGCTCTTTATAGTGAAGTAAACTTGTATTTTCTGTGACTATTGTCCATGCAATGTCCCCTTTATTTTTATGTATGTGTGGCTGCATGCAACTATTTGGTCACACAACGAGTGTCATCTTGAGGGCTTTGGTCGCATAAAATTATGCCAGATGTGGCCTCAGGTGTTAAAAAGTGTAACCATATGCTCTTTTAAGTGAGGTAAATTTTATTTTGTGTGACTATTGTCCACGTAATGTCCACTTTATTTTTATGTATGTGTTGCTGATTGCAACCATTTGGTCACATAACGAGTGTCTTCTTGTGGGCTTTGGTCTAATAAAGTTATGCCAATTGTGGTCGTAGGTGTTAAAATGTGTGACCATATGCTCTTTTAAGTGAAGTAAACTTGTATTTTGTGTGACTATTGTACATGCAATGCCCACTTTATTTTTATGTATGTGTGGCTGATTGCAACCATTTGGTCACAGAACGAGTATCTTCTTGTGGGCTTTGGTCACACAAAATTATGTCAAATGTGGCATTAGTTGTTAAAAAGTGTGACCATATGCTCTTTTAAGTGAGGTAAACTTGCATTCTGGGTGACTATTGTCCATGCAATGACCACTTTATTTTTAAGTATGTGTGGCTTATTGCAAGCATTTGGTCACACAACGAGTGTCTTTTCGTGGGCTTTGGTAACATAAAATTATCTCAAATGTGGCCGTAGGTGTTTAAAAGTCTGACCATATGCTCTTTTTAGTGAAGTAAACTTGTATTTTCTGTGACTATTGTCCATGAAATGTCCACTTTATTTTTATGTATGTGTGGCTGATTGCAACCATTTGGTCACAGAGCTAGTGTCTTCTTGTGGGCTTTGGTCACATAAAATTATGTCAAATGTGGCATTAGTTGTTAAAAAGTGTGACCATATGCTCCTTTAAGTAAGGTAAACTTGTATTCTTGGTGACTATTGTCCATGCAATGACCACTTTATTTTTATGTATGTGTGACTTATTGCAAGCATTTGGTCACACAACGAGTGTCTTCTTGTGGGCTTTGGTAATATAAAATTATGCCCAATGTGGCCGTTGTTGGTACACCCTGTGTGACGATAGCAGTCTAAGTGGATTAGCATTTCGGTTCAAGTAATACTGCAAAGCATTGAATATTAACGAGTATTTGATATAAGTGTTTATATATGTTTGATAGTTATTGATTGTATGTTTGAAGTTGATGTAATGTATTACAAGAAGTTCAAACATAAAGTTCAAAGATAAATTCAAACATAAGTTAAAACATAAGTTAAAATATAAAGTTAATATGTGAAACTCGAATTTAGAACAAATTCGAATTTGTCATTTGATGAAATTCGAATTTGTAGTAAATTCGAATATACCCTATAAGACAGATTCGAGATTGTCAAGGGGACAAACTCGAATGGTCCTTGGGCCTGATTCGAGTTTGGCCCATGACAAACTCGAATGAGCCTCTATAATTAGGGATTAACTCGAATCATTAGGGGACTTTTGCAGAATTCGTGTGAGATTAAGCAAAAGGGCGATCTCGAGTTTATCAGTGTTTTTCGTGTTATTTCGGAGGGAGTCATCTCGTAGGTGCGTTCGTTGTCGTCCGTGCAACGTTGTGATAGTCTCCGTGTTCCGTGTGAGAGTGATATCGGTCAACCCGTTAACGAGGATTCCGCACTCGTTGACGGTCTCGCGTCTAGATAGATCGGTAGTGCAAGACCTTACAAGTGGTATCAGAGCATAAGGGGTGTTCTTCGTGTTCATAAAGATACATCCTAGGTTTCTTGACGCTTTTGGACGGTTAATCTCACAAAGTTTTTAGATTTTTCGAGCTTATCAAATTGGAATCCGGGAAATACTTTGCTGTTTTTCATGTTTTTGATCGAAATCGATATTTTTACTTGTAAAAATATTGATTTAATCTGAAAAACGTCAAAAAATCGAGGTATTAGCCGTTTCTCGAGTTTGCGGCGCTCGAATCTGTTAGGAGTAATTAGGGTTTTGCTCATTTTCGAGTTTGATCAAAAAGTCGCTCCTTTCGAGTTTCCTAAAGAGTGATTTCGAGTTTAGTGAGTTCGAGTTTGCTTAAAGCTTCGAGTTTGGACTATTGTCGAATAGGGAATTCGATTTTAACTGGGCTTCGATTTTAACTGATTGTTCGAGTTTGCGTGGACATTCGATTTTGAATACCTTCGAATTTGTCACAATTTTCGAATTTAATTGGATTTAAGAACTTAACTCGAAATTAATCTCAAATAGGTTTAAACTTAATTATATTCGAATTTACCTAAATTCGAAAGAATTAATTTAAATAAATTTCGAATTAAATTAATTAAGTTAAAATTAAATTACCTTTGAAACGATGAAAAATCTGCAACGGTTTCTAGAAATGGATCATGAGGTCGGAAAAGCCAATACTCCGCCTAAACTGATGAAACTTGAAAACTATTATTGGTGGAAGGATCGTTTGCCGACTTTGTGCGATTCAACGACATGCGTATGTGAATCTGTATCGACGAGGGATACATTCCACCGACTGCTGAGATAGAGGGACGAAAGAAAGTTGTCACGTATTCTTAAATGAAGGACAATGACAAAAAGCTGTTTGAAGCAGAGAACCGCGCATATGCTATCATACGAATGGCATTACCTCAGGACATACTGCACACTTTCCGAAATCAAAAGACATCGAAAGAGTTATGGGAGTCTTTGGAGAAGAGGTGTGAGGGTAACCCGAGGTTTCGGAGGAAGCGTATGGAGATGCTTAAGCAGCAATTTGCGATCATCAAGGCTTTGAAGGATGAGAAGCTGGACGACACCATCACACGTTTTTATCATCTGCTGACAGAGCTAGAATGTCACGATATTGAGTATAGCGACACATAAAAGAATAACAAGCTTCTGGATGCTTTACCGGCCAAATGGGCGATGTACGTGGCCATAATTAAGTTTGACGAAGATAAATACTATACTCAATCTCTGGAGGATGTGGTGGGAACGCTGCGGGCGTATCATTTTGAGTTACTGAAGGCAGAAACGGACTATGAGCAAGTCCAAAATCCAGCAATGTATTTTGGAAAATCGAAACCTTCAGTGGCAGCTGAAATGAAGACAGCTACAGCCTTTTTCACGGGAGAAACGTCGTCACCGGCAGAGACTGAAGACGCACTGAATAAAGCTTTCATAGGGTTTGGGAGACCAGAAGAACAGCAACATCAGGCAGCACCGACATCCACATCTCAGGGATACTCTAAGATGCCGATGAGCGCTAAATCGGCCGAAGACCATTTGAATTTGTTGGCTTCATTTGTGGCCGCATATGGAAACTGCGTTCAAGGTAAAATCAACGTCCTGCACTCTGGTATGAAGATTACGATCAGGCAGACCCTGATGACCTTGAGGAGATGGATCTCAAATGGGAACTGGCCTTGGTAACCCAACGGGTTAAGCGATTCATCAAACGCACAGGAAGAATTCTAAATATGAATAACAAAGGGATTGGCTTTGATAAGTCCAAGGTCAAATGCAACAACTGTCAAGGCTTAGGACACTTCGCTAGAGAGTGTCAGAGACCGAAGGTAGAAAATTACCAAGGGCAGAATCAGAATAATGGACAGTATCAGAACCAATCACAACAGAGATATCTTCCGAGCACTTCAACCAGTCAAGCAAACATAGCTGGTCTGTTATCTAACATCACATCAGACAGACAGCTGGACGGTACTTACGACTGGAGCACACATCCAGAATCTAACGCTAGAGCCTTTATGGCTGAAGTAACTGAGAGTGGATGTGAAGAAACAGAGCAGAACTCAGGGGACAGCAGACAACAAGAAAGCAGTCTGATGTGGGTGGAGAAGTCGGATGATCAGACGCTTCTGGAGTTTGCCGCTCAAATGGCCAACGTTGAATCAGATCATACAAAGGTAAGTCCGAATTTCTCTCTTTTCCATGAATTGTGTGTCTTATGTGCTACTTCTAACGATAGGTTAAATTTAGTACTAGAATCATATAAAAATATATCTGCTCAAAATGAATCATTAAAATCAGATAATGCTAGCCTGATTGATATTAGGCAAGATCTTAGGGATAAGCTTAAGGCTGATGCACAAGATGTCATAGTTCTAAAAGACAAGCTGAGTGAGCAGTGTGTTAGATTAGAACTGATGTATGAGCATTTATAGGCTTTGACCAAAGATCTTAAGATCAAAGAAGTAGAGCTAGCTGACTCTAAGGTGAAGGTTGCTGAGGCCAATAGTAAACTAGAAAAGTTTAGGAACTCAAGTCTTAACCTAGGGAAAGTTTTGGATGCTCAACGCCAATCTAAAAAGCCTGTAGGTCTAGGATTTCATGAGATTCCTCCACCATTTAATGACAACTATGTGCCTCAACCTCAGGAGAAAACTGAGAAATCAGTAGACTTAGAGGAAATACCTGAACCAGTGTCTGAACCTGTAAAGAAAATTACACCTAAGGTGACTGATACAAATATCAAGATTAAGAAAGTCAAATTTGTGTCCTCCTCTAGTGAAACACCTGTAGGAAAACATAGAATTGATTTTAATGATCAGGATGATGAACCAGTCACTATAGATGCACACAAAAAGAACCAGACACTAGTGAGACACCTAAGTCAAAGGGCACACACAAGAAGTCTATTGACAAGATGTCACCAACGGGGGCATGTTGCTTCTAACTGTCCGCTTAGGAATGTTGACATTACACCTAAGACAGGAAAGCCAGCACAAGCTAACCCTTCAAAAAGTGTGGCGAGCACTAGTAGTTCTCAGAGTACCGAGAAAACTGTGCAGGCTACACCGAAACAAGTTGTGAAACAAATGCCGGTGAAAGGTGGACCAAAAGAAGTGATTAGGACTAATTCACCGAATCGAGTCATTAATCAATCTAGGTCTGGACCACAACAACAATATAGGAGCACAACGCCTAGCAGAGCATACACTCCGGTTAGGTCACACACTCCTGTTAGACATCACACACCGGGTAGAGCTCAGGGATATCAATCTGAAATGCAATATAATCGTAATTATTCAAGAGCTCCACAACAAATGCCTACTCAAAGGCAAAGAGTGATCTTAAATCACTCGGCACCACAACAAACTCCAGTTCAACGACCCAAGTCACCTGAAAGGAGAGATGGGTATTTGAAAGAGTTTAAGTATGTGGACGAGAATGGTATAACCAAGTCAGTTATGGCTTGGGTTCCCCGTGATAACTAACCTATTTTCTTTCATGTGCAGGAGATAACCACAGGTCTAAACAACAAATGGTTCGTCGACAGTGGATGCTCCAGGCACATGACAGGGGAAAGAAGTCTCCTTACAGACATCAAGGGTAGGAATCGGGGATTTGTATCACTCGCGGGAAATAAAGGAGGTAACATCACGGGTACTGGAGTGGTCACTAATGGGACGATCAAGTTGGATCAAGTTTATCACGTTGATAAACTAGTTCACAATCTCATTAGTGTATCTCAAATCTGTGATAAGAAGAATTCAGTGCTGTTCACTGATACTGAGGCGTTGGTGCTAAAACCGGGGTTCAAGATTCCTGAAGAGTGGATATTGATGCGGGCTCCAAGGAAGAATGACTTGTACATGCTCGATATGAACAAGCCGGAAACTTCGATGGGTCCAATCTGTCTGTTATCTAAAGCTTCGGAGACTGAATCGGTTTTGTGGCACAGACGCATGGCACACTTGCACCTGAGAAAGATGAATTATATTACCAAACATGGGTTGGTGCAAGGTGTGCCTATGAAGAGTTTTCAGTTTGAGGATAAGTGTCTACCATGCAAGAAGGGCAAACAACATAAGAAGGCACACAAATCCCAGACTCAGAACTCCATCTCTACCACATTCGATTTGTTGCATATGGACCTCTTCGGACCAATCAACAAAAGGAGTATAGGTGGTAGTTGGTATTGTTTAGTTATCACAGACGATTACTAACGATTTTCTTGGGTTTTCTTTCTAGGTACAAAGGACGAGACGACTTCCAAGCTCATCGGGTTCTTAGACCAAGTGGAGAATTCCTATGGAACAAGGGTTAAAAGGATTCGTAGTGATAATGGAACTGAATTTAAAAACACTGTAATTGGTGTATATTGCCTATCAAAGGGCATAGTGCATCAATTTAGTGCAACCTATGAGCCACAACAAAATGGGGTGGCCGAACGAAAGAACAGGACATTGATTGAGGCTGCAAGGACTATGCTTTCGGATTCAAAGCTTCCTACCATGTTTTGGGGGGAGGCAGTGAATACCGCATGTCATATTTTAAACCGAGTCCTTACGGTCAAATATTTGAACAAAACCTGTTACGAAATTTTGAATAAACGGCCACCTAATTTAACTGGCTTCGAACCTTTTGGGGTCCCATGTACTTTATTGCGAACAAAACATCAACCTAAGTTTGGTGAAAAGGCTGACGAAGGATACTTCCTAGGTTATGTGCCGAACTCACCAAACAAACGGGTTTTTAACAAAACTAATGGTACTGTAGAGATTGTGTATAACATTGAAGTCACAAGTTATACACATGAACCCCAAACAGGTCCGGAATGGATATTTGACTATGATAAATTATTTGAGTCATTTAACATTACTATGGATGAAAATGCAGGTACCATCGAAAAGGACATGGCGACGTTGAATCTGAATGACGAAGGTCATACCTTTCCGAGGACCACATTTCAATCCACATCCGAGCCTACTGCAACTGAAGATGGATCTCCAGAAGTAACTTATTCAGAAGCACCTACAAATGAGAACCCGTCTTAGACAATCAACTCCAACTCCGAGGAAACTGTCCACGAGGAGGAAATGTACAATCTGAGATTGTACCCCCGTTAGGTGAAATAGGATCAAATTTAGGAGATAATCTGAGCGTTGACGAGATAGAGACATCTAGGATCAACAAGAACCATCCTATAGAAAGCATCATAGGAAATCCTAATGAGGGTGTGAGGACTAGGAGTAGTTTAAATACCAACACTGTGTTGTTATCGATGATAAATGACTCCGAGGCCTATCATACCTGCCTCTATTCTTGTTTCATCTCGCAAGTAGAGCCGAAAAACGTGCAAATGGCACTAAAGGATAACTCCTGGGTTGAAGCAATGCAGGAAGAACTCTCTCAATTTAGGAAACTAGAAGTGTGGGAGTTAGTTCCATTACCTCGAGGGGAAATAGCAATAGGAACCAAATGGGTTTTTAAGTGCAAAAGAGACGATCGGGGTATAGTCACTCGCAACAAGGCTAGGTTAGTTGTAAAGGGTTTCAACCAAGAGGAGGGAATCGATTACAATGAGGTGTTCGCGCCAGTAGCAAGGTTGGAAGCAATTCGATTGTTTCTGGCTTTTGCTTCCTTCAAGGGCTTTAAGGTATATCAGCTAGACGTTAAGAGTGCTTTCCTCTATGGGAAAGTGAAGCACTGGTGTATGTAGAACAGCCGCCCGGGTTTACAAATCCGAAATATCCAAACAGAGTATATCGATTAGATAAGGCTCTGTATGGATTGCATCAAGCACCAAGGGCGTGGTACGAGACTCTGTCCAACCATCTGTTAGAAAATGGGTTTGAAAGAGGTAGGATAGATAGTACGCTGTTCGTAAAGAGAAAGGGAGAACACTTCATCTTGGTACAAGTGTATGTCGATGATATCATCTTTGGATCATCTGACGAGCAAATGTGCAAGGATTTTGAGAAGGTGATGAAGTCAAAATTCGAGATGAGTGCAATGGGTGAGTTGAATTTTTTTTTGGGTCTGCAAGTTGACCAGAAGAAGGAAGGGATGTTTCTCCATCAGACGAAGTATTTCTACGACATATTAGAGCGCTTCGGGATGGAAGGGACGAAACTGACAGCTCATTTCAGCACGCCGATTCAAGTGAATCACAATCTCGGACCGGGTACTGAAAGTGATACCGATGTGGATCCGACGTTATATCGGGCCATGATTGGATCACTTATGTATTTAACTGCTTCAAGACCTGACATTATGTTTGCTGTGTGTATTTGTGCCAGGTTTCAAGCTAATCCGAAAGAGATGCACATGAAAGCTGTGAAGCGGATTCTACGATACCTCAAGTCGAAACCGAAGCTGGGACTTTGGTATCACGCGGAGGGAGATCTGGAATTGGAGGCGTTCACGGATTCTGACTACGGAGGACGCAGCTTGACGCGCAAGTCAACAACTGGAGGTTGTCAATTCCTTGGAGGGAGACTGGTTTCCCGGCAATGCAAGAAACAGACGTTGGTAGCCGTGTCAAAGTGCGAGGCCGAGTATGTTGCTGCTGGTAGTTGCTGTTCACAGGTTCTGTGGATATAACAACAATTGCGGGATTACGATTTGGCTTACACCCAAACTCCTATTAGGATAGATAACCAATCTACTATCGCAATAACTAATAATCCAGTTAAACACAGTAAAACAAAGCACATAGACATAAGACATCATTTTATACGTGATTGTGCTGAAAAGAACTTAATCAAGTTGGTAAAAATGGCAACAAATGATAATAATGCTGATTTATTTACCAAAGCTTTTGATAAGTCACGGTTTGAATATTTGATTCAACTAATTGGAATGCGTAACCCAGAGTGAATTGACCTTAGTAGATTTATTATTTTCTTTTATAGTTGTAGTCTTTCTTTCCTTTTATAGTAAGTTTGGTAAATTAGGATAGTTTCTATTTTTGGTAAGTTAGTAGGTTATATTATTTTCTTGCTATTACTTATAAAAACCAAAAAAAAAAAAAAAGAGAGAAAACCATAAAAAAAATTCAAAAAAAAAGAGAATATCAGAAAAAGAGTAAAGTCGTAGATGCATAGGTTCAAAGTGACGAAAATTAGCACAGTCGTTACAAACTCTAAGTGGTTAGGCTTTCACACATAATGCACCTTAAATTCTAAGTGTTGTGCATTATCTAGTTAGAGATGTTGGTAGGTATAATACGTATAGGAAATCTCAAGGCTAATGAAATACTCAAGAAGAAGTCAAACGTGTCACTAACTTAAATGTATGACCAATCGGTCTTAATTTTTATGTACGAGACATACAAACTTTTACTATAAATGAGGTATGCAAACTTTCTGGGGATGTATAGCAACATCAAATACATCTTAAAAGGGAGAGCATAGAAAAATCATACAAAATTGAGAGTCAAAAACATGTAACTCTGTTGTACGTAAGTACAGACCTGTTGCCTCTGTTTTGATTCGGGTTAGCAAGATAAGTCGCTTTGTTGTACGTCGGTACAGACCTGTCACCGCTGTCTTGCTAGCTTTAAAAATAAACCTTAAGATAAACTAAGACACTTTGTTGTACGTAAATACAGACATGTGTCCGATGTTTGCCTTTTAAAGAAAGTTTGCAAATACCAAAAAGTTAGAGTCATTGTCTGTATGCCTTGATCATAAAAGTATGTCTATGTCTGAGTCACGTAAGATATTTTCATGATAAATAAAAAGGCCAACGGATATTCCGAAGTGTAGCATGTTTAATGGGAAAATAATACCAACAATCGGCTAGAAATGTATGTCACGACAAACAATCAAAGGAATCAAAAATTCCTAAGTGTGAAGGTTTAAGTACTGAAAGTGAGTATTCGACACCGCTATCTGATTGAACCTTTCTTTGACTATACTCGTCAAAAATATTTTGTTAAGTTTTTAGTATAGGTTGTAAATTCTAAATAATGTAGATTAGTCTAAGTTTAATTTTTGTTCAAAATTTTAACTTTATATAAGTTTAATTTTATTTTTAGTTTATTTTATTTTATTTTATTTTATTTTATTTTTTACTTAAGCAAAAGGTCAAAAATTACTGAGGGTGCATTCCTAGTTGAATAAAATAAACATTGCGTGAAAATCTTGTGCTTAGGGTAAAAGATTTGGCATAGTTTATTCCGTTACTTGAAAAGGTTGGAAAGGTTGAAAACGTTGAAATATTTTCGAAATTTTAAAGGTTTCAGATTGCATTCGAGTCTAAGCCAAAGTCGAATTGGCAGGGCCTCGAATCTGTCAGTAAATTCGAGGTTGGCATCAAACTCGAATGTTGTTGGTATAAATAGGTCAACAGTGATGGTCATAAATCATCTACCTTCGATTCTATACCTTCGAGTTTGTCTGAGCGATTTCGAGTCTGGTCTCGAGTTTGCCGTTTTCGATATTCTTACTATTTGACGAGTTTCTGTTCGTTTGGGTTCGATACTACAGTAGATCTAGGTATAACCAAGTGTATTACACTAGATTTAGGTAGTTTTATACTCCATTTAGGCCAAAATTATTGGATTTTGAAGTTTTATTGGTAGAAAGTTTGTTTTTCAAAATTACAAACTTTAAACCGGTGAAAAGTCAAATTGAATACAAAAATCATTGATTAGAACCTAGTAGGACTAATAGATGTGATTTTCTAAGTCTAACACGGTTAAAATCTTGGATTTTTGTGATGATAATGGCCGACTCCTTCGAGTTTGTTCATGACCAGTTTCGAGTTTGTCACTAAACTCGAAAAGGTCATTAAACATGAGTGTGTGTTCATTCGAATCTGTTATTCGAATTTGACATTATATTCGAATTATTTAATTACAATTTTAATTAAACTTGTAGAAATTCATAAGTGTTGGATTTTGTCCTTATACAAGTTCAAAATGAAACAAATTTGAATTTAAACAAGTTTACTTCCTTTTAATAATTCTAATATTTTATTTGCTATATTGTGTAGACATGGCGGATAGAATTTTGTTCCAAAGCATAACATGGTCATTTCTCCTGACCATGCTATTCCTGAGGCGCAAGCCTTCCGCCAGATGGTGGATTTCTTGGTGGGCTCCAGAATCTCGTTTGCGCTGTCTCACAATATCCAGATCGTCATTCCTTACGTGCGTCAGTTCTATGATCATCTGCAAGTAGATTGTACTGTCACTCCGACAGTTTTGAGGACAAGGATTGCTGGGCATCCTTTGGTATTTTCAGCTGACATACTATGCCAAGTGCTGCAGTTAGGCACTCAAGAGGAGGAGAACGGGCCGATAGATTTCTCATTAGCTATTAGGCAAGCGGCTTTTGTGAGAATGGGATATAGTCAGGATATCACGAAGTCGTCGTATATGAAAAGTGGGCTCATTGGTCAATGGAGATAACAGCCACAGCAACAGCCACACCCTCAACAACAGACAAAAAGGCAAAGGCCTTCCGCGAGACAAATTCAGGCAGATAGGCCTTCAACAAGCCAACCTCAAGAGCCGGAAGAGGCTGGACCTTCAAGTGCACCAGCAGTATCTGATCCGATAACACAAACATTGGAAGAGATTTGGGCAGCGGGTCCCCATGCAAATGAGGAAATCACGGCTCAATTAGTTGGAGATCTATTGGAACAACCAGAGTGTCACATCCTTGCTTTAATCACGCTTGCTTATCCCAGGAATAATAACAATAGCCATAAACAAAATAAAAAGTCTAAAGCTTGCATAAATCTAAATAAATATTACAATATGTCATGCACTACACGTGCTACAAGGTTACAGTACTAAATTGCTATTACATCACAATATAATTAAAAGCAGCTACCCAGACCCCAAGGCACCATAAAGCTATACCACAAGCTGAAAGTTAGCTAAGTCCTCTAGGTTGATCAGATAATAGACCTATGCAGAAGGTCCAGCTTGTTCTTAACCTTTTCCTGTAAAAATTGTGAATAGCAACTGTAAGCTAAAGCTTAGTGAGTAAACAGATATTCAAGAATGCATGTAAAATATGAGGCGAAAGTGCCTATAAAGGCATGTTATGCTTGCTTGCTTGCTTATTACCCAGAAAGAATGCTTGCACAATTGAGACATTTCCCGCAGAAAGGAGATGCCACCACTAGGGGTTACCGCTTCCGATGATCAGTCGGTGATACGGGGCTAGCTACCCGCATAATGCTTGGGATAGTGGTGAGCATCAGAATTGCTTGCTTGCTACGTATAATGCTTATGAAAATGCACAAAGAAACGCTCAAACAAAGCTTGCTGTATGATATGCAGAACAATAAACAGATAACAATATATTATGCACATTAATAGATCAGGTGTAAGATCCGGCTAAGCTGGGTATCGCCTGTACCACAGTGTTCGCCTTCACTCACAACAGTCTATTGAATTCCAAGGAAGGCATATAGAAGCAAATTATGTCTCAATTTCATAAAATACATGTAAACAAGAATAATTATTACTCACCGTACTGAAAATGCTTGCACCGGCTATTCTATGCTTTAAATTGCTCTGAAATGCTTGCACTTGCTTATCTAGGCTTTATTATGGCTTTGCATTATTTCTGAAGGCCGACTCTTTAAATAAGCTTTAACCCGTATCCGAACTATTATGCTTTAATTAATAATGAGCATACAGTGATGTGTCTGTAATTTTATATTACAGAACATGTAACAAATTAATGAACTTGCTTAAAATTAAAGTATCTTAAATTGTAATTTCTTGCTAAATATTTTGCAGATTTTAAATATACTTAAGTTTGACCAATGGTTACTTAATTAAATTTAAGAATATATATATATATATATATATATATATATATATATATATATATATAGATTTGGGTTCAAATGAGTACCACTAGTTTTGCGGAGTACCGGAGGTACCTCGCTTAAAATCATTTTTTTTGAAATTTTTTTTCATAATCATATTTAAATTAATAATATAAAACTACTTGCAAAAAATCACACCTAAACACACTCTAGAACTATGTGAAACGTGTGTGTTCACATGAACTGTACTGTTGTGAACGTGTGTTCACAACTAAGCATGTTCACATGAATTTTTTCACGTTCACATGACATTTAAGATGATAGAAAGTGTAGATGTATATAATTTTTTACAAATAGTCTTATATTATTTGTATCTAAATGAATACGAAAAAAAAATTCAAAAAAAAACTTTTTTTCGGAGCAAGTTCATATCTGAAACCCGTGTGTTCACAGGTACTCACGGTACTCTGCATTTTTTAGGTACTCACACGAACCATATTCTATATATATATATATATATATATATATATATATATATATATATATATATATATATATATATATATATATATATATATATATATATAGATTGATTAAACATGCTTTGTCTTAATTTAGATAAAAAGTATGTTGCTATATACGTTCATTGGATCACACTATATATTCATGAATTTATTATTAAAAAAAAATAATAAGTTAATTGATTACTGTTTTGGTTTCAACAATACCGAAACCTTGAAGGTTTCGGTAGTTTGCAAATGGTTTCAGTAGTAAAGAGGGTTTCGGTATCCATATATAGTTTCTATAGGTTTTTGTATTGAAAAGGTTTCAGTATTCAACAAGGTTTCTGTACATCCCATATAGTTTAGGTATGTTTCACTAGGTTTCACTATATATACCGAACCATTTGAGGTTTCACTATATATACTGAAACCTTTTAAGGTTTCACTAGGTTTCACTATATATACCGAAACCTTTTAAGGTTTCACTAGGCTTCACTATATATACCGAAACCTTTTAAGGTTTCACTAGGGTTCAATATATATACCGAAACCTTTTAAGGTTTCACTAGTCAAAAGGGAGTTTCAGTATTATTACCGAAACCTTTTATGGTTTCGGTACATCTCAAGGTTTCAGTATTGAGGGGTTTCGGTATATATATATATATATACTGAAACGTTCATGGTTTCAGTGTTATACACCCACGCAAACACACAAGTCACGACACATCCAAATTCTTTAATTTCAATTCATAATTATAACATGCATGAGTTTAATTTCAACTTTTTAATACTAAACATAGCTAGATTCGAATGCTAAAATTCTGATCTTTTGGGTTTCTTAAGCATAAGAAGCGTAGGCTTCATTTTGAACCAAAGAAAGAATAAAAGTTAGAATTACCTCAAGAATCTTGCAGATTGTTGCTTTGATGTTTGATTATAGCTTGAATCTTTGATTATTTGCAATGTTTTGATGATCCTTGAGATGAAGATGATGAACCGTAATATATTGAAAGATAAAATAGGGAGCAGAGACTTTATAGTGAAATGGGGATGAATGAGCATTAAGTCTCATATTTGGGTATATATATTTATTGAAAGTTTTCATCATTTTCATTTTAGCCACTAAAGTTTCATTTATCTCATTTTTCAATTTGGTGCCATATAAATAACTCATAACACATACTAAATAATTTCATCACTTAATTTCATTATTTAGCAATTAACTTCCTTTAATCCACAAATTACTTCATCAAATGCAAATTGCAACATAAACGCAAAAATTACAAAGCAGGGTGTTATACAGAGGGAGAAATTGACGTACTTAGGGAAGTCGATGAGTATCAACCTGAGCCAGCAGGTGAAGACAAGTCAACTTCAGGTACAGAATCAGAGGAAACTGAAGAAATTGAGATTGAGGCTCCAGAGAATGTAACTGCAGATCCATCCATCCAAATAGGGACATATGGCTCACGTTTAGTTATGACTGAGGAAGGAGTTAGGAGGAAAAGAGCTTCAGAGGAGTCAGACGACTCTGATTATGAAGAAGAGGAGGTAGCACCTTTGGTACATCGGCAACGGGCCAAACGCCATAGGTTCATGCAGGGAGCTCCCTCGGCCTCTACTTCCCAGCCAGAAATACCTCAACATCCACCCGTTCAAACAACCATACCACCACCACCACCTGTTGAACCATACAGTCTCTCGCCAATCATTCCAACTCCCATACAATCCATACCATCCACATCATCCACTTTCATGGACAATCAACGGTTTTCTGAGTTAAAAAGCAAGGTCGACTTCCAACAAGTCCAAATCTTTGGTTTGACAGCAGCTCTCAGCGAAATACAGAAGCATAATGCACAAATTGACAACGAGAATGCTGAATTGAAGAAAGTTCTAGGCAAGATTGAGGAAGAAAACTTAGAGCTCAAAACCTTTGTTTCCAATCAGGCGGCTGAGATTCGATCAATGCGCTCCCTTATTGAGCAATTATTGAAAAACCTAAAGGCTCAGGGGGAGACGAGTTGCCGGGATCAGGAAGAGCTGCCAAGGGATGGAGATGAAGACGGCAATGATCCCAGTGCACAAAAGGATAATGAGCCAGTAGATTTTTCTGCTGCTCAACATGCTGAGATTTAGGGGGAGCCGGGACAGTTAGGTGCTGCGGGAGGTGAGGCTAGTTCCTCAAAAGTCACAGAGTCTGAGATACATGAAATGATTGAAGCGCTAATGGATATCGATGAAGACCCTTTAGACTTTGGTTTTGATTTCGAAGACGAAATGGAGGATTTAGAAGAAGGTGAGTTTGTGTCCGAGGAGATTGTTGACTGGAAATCTGATGATGAAGTTTATGTTGATGAAGATGATGAAGCAAGTGAGATCATTGTTCAACAAAACCCCATCACAGATACATACGTAACAGAAGGAAATAATGTGGTTGACATAGAAGTGGTAAAAGTTGCTTTAAATGGTGAATCATCGAGTGACGAGCATGCCAGAGAGCTTATCAACGAAAAAAAAAAGAAAGCTATGGTTTAGGGCAGAGAAAACAGAGTTAGAGCTGAAGAAGAAAATGCGTGTGCCGGGTGCTGGAGAGTTATCAGGAAATATTTTGAGCTGGTTCTTTGATCGAGAATTGCAGCTATTCATTATCAAAAGAAAAGATGGCCTCCAGTACCTCAGAAGAAGTCTGAAAGTTTTCAATCCTTGCCAAAGATTGAAATAAACGCATTTGCATGGAAGGAGCTTATCAACATCGACGACGACCCTTATGCTGAAATAATAGCAAAGATCATCAGAAAGAAGGGAGGTCGAGGAAATTCGAGCGGCTCAATCCAAGGGTGGGTAAACGAGTGATGGACAACACTCGAATTGACCTTCTAACTGGTCGTCCGTGGATGAAAATTCAATACAAACCAGTTAGATGTCTGAAGAAGGTTCCTCTCAAGCCAATGCCACAGGACGTCATGAAAAATCTCAATTGGTGGTATGTGGAGAGTGAGACAGGAGAAGCAGTGATGGAAGACTTCGAAGTAAAAGAAATTCTTAGAGTCTATGATCCGCTACACCTAGTGAACCTTTCAAAAGATGACATGCAAGTGCTCTACAATCACAAAATCTCAAGTGATGCACATATGGAGTCTGAGGCTAGAAAGTATCAGAATGTAATTAAAGTATGTGTTGAGAAAGGTTTGTATGCTGGCAGCAGTTTAAATAAATAAACAAAGTACTTAGCCAAAATGTAAATTGTTAGAAGCTATCGTCAAGGGGGAGTCTGTTGGTACACCCTGTGTGACGATAGCAGTATAAGTGGATTAGCATTTCGGTTCAAGTAATACTACAAAGCATTGAATATTAACAAGTATTTGATATAAGTGTTTATATATGTTTGATAGTTATTGATTGTATGTTTGAACTTAATGTAATGTATTACAAGAAGTTCAAACATAAAGTTCAAAGATAAATTCAAACATAAGTTAAAACATAAGTTAAAATATAAAGTTAATATGTGAAATTGGAATTTAGAACAAATTCGAATTTGTCATTTGATGAAATTCGAATTTGTAGTAAATTCGAATATACCCTATAAGACAGATTCGAGATTGTCAAGGGGACAAAATCGAATGGGCCTTGGGCCTGATTCGAGTTTGGCCCATGACAAACTCTAATGAGCCTCTATAATTAGGGATTAACTCGAATCATTAGGGGACTTTTGCAGAATTCGTGTGAGATTAAGCAGAAGGGCGATCTCGAGTTTATCAGTGTTTTTCGTGTTATTCCGGAGAGAATCAGCTCGTAGGTGCGTTCGTTGTCGTCCGTGCAACGTTGTGATAGTCTCCGTGTTCCGTGGGAGGGTGATATCCGTCAACCCGTTAACGAGGATTCTGCACTCGTTGACGGTCTCGCGTCTAGATAGATCCGGTAGTGCAAGACCTTACAGCCGTAGGTGTTAAAAAGTCTGACCATATGCTCTTTTTAGTGAAGTAAACTTGTATTTTCTGTGACTATTGTCCATGCAAAGTCCACTTTATTTTTATGTATGTGTGGCTGATTGCAACCATTTAGTCACATAACGAGTGTCTTCTTGTGGGCTTTGGTCTAATAAAATTATGCCAAATGTGGCCGTAGGTGTTAAAAAGTTTGACCATATGCTCTTTTTAGTGAAGTAAACTTGTATTTTCTGTGACTTTTGTCCATGCAATGTCCACTTTATATTTTTGTATGTGTGGCTGATTGCAACCATTTGGTCACACAACGAGTGTCTTCTTGAGGGTTTTGGTCGCATAAAGTTATGCCAGATGTGGCCTTAGGTGTCAAAAAGTGTGACCATATGCTCTTTAAGTGAGGTAAACTTATATTTTTTGTGATTATTGTCCACGCAATGTCCACTTTATTTTTATGTATGTGTGGTTGATTGCAACCTTTTGGTCACACAACGAGTGTCTTCTTTTGGGCTTTGGTCTTATAAAATTATGCCAAATGTGGCCGTAGGTGTTAAAACGTTTGACCATATGCTCTTTTTAGTGAAGTAAACTTGTATTTTCTGTGACTTTTGTCCATGCGATGTCCACTTTATTTTTTTGTATGTGTGGCAGATTGCAACCATTTGGTCACACAACGAGTGTTTCTTGAGGGCTTTGGTCACATAAAGTTATGCCAGATGTGGCCTTAGGTGTCAAAAAGTGTGACCATATGCTCTTTAAGTGAGGTAAACTTGTATTTTGTGTGATTATTGTCCACACAATGTCCACTTTATTTTTATGTATGTGTGGCTGATTGCAACCATTTGGTCACACAACGAGTGTCTTCTCATGGGCTTTGGTAACATAAAATTATGCCAAATGTGGCCATAGGTGTTAAAAAGTCTGACCATTTGCTCTTTTTAGTGAAGTAAATTTGTATTTTCTGTGACTATTGTCCATGCAATGTCCACTTTATTTTTATGTATGTGTGGCTGATTGCAACCATTTGGACACAAAACGAGTGTCTTCTTGTGAGCTTTGGTCACATAAAATTATGTCAAATGTGGCATTAGTTGTTAAAAAGTGTGACCATATCCTCTTTTAAGTAAGGTAAACTAGTATTATGGGTGACTATTGTCCATGCAATGACCACTTTATTTTTATGTATGTGTCTCTTATTGCAAGCATTTGGTCACACAACGAGTGTCTTCTTGTGGGCTTTGGTCACATAAAATTATGTCAAATGTGGCATTAGTTGTTACAAAGTGTGACCATTTTCTCTTTTAAGGGAGGTAAACTTGTATTCTGAGTGAGTATTGTCCATGCAATGACCACTTTATTTTTAAGTATGTGTGGCTTATTGCAACCATTTGGTCACACAACGAGTGTCTTCTTGTGGGCTTTGGTAACATAAAATTATGCCAAATGTGGCCGTAGGTGTTAAAAAGTCTGACTATATGCTCTTTATAGTGAAGTAAACTTGTATTTTATATGACTATTGTCCATGCAATGTCCCCTTTATTTTTATGTATGTGTCGCTGATTGCAACCATTTGGTCACACGACGAGTGTATTCTTGAGGGCTTTGGTCGCATAAAATTATGTGTCGCTGATTGCAACCTTTATTTTTATGTATGTGTCGCCAATTGTGGCCTTAGGTGTTAAAAAGTGTAACCATATGGTATTTTAAGCGAGGTAAACTTTTATTTTGTGTGACTATTGTCCACGCAATGTCCACTTTATTTTTATGTATGTGTGGCTGATTGCAACCATTTGGTCACAGAACAAGTGTCTTCTTGTGGGCTTTGGTCACATAAAATTATGTCAAATGTGGCATTAGTTGTTAAAAAGTGTGACCATATGCTCTTTTAAGTAAGGTAAACTTGTATTCTGGGTGACTATTGTCCATTCAATGACCACTTTATTTTTATGTATGTGTGGCTTATTGCAAGCATTTGGTCACACAACGAGTGTCTTCTTGTGGGCTTTGGTAATATAAAATTATGCCAAATGTGGCCGTAGGTGTTAAAAAGTCTGACCATATGCTCTTTTTAGTGAAGTAAACTTGTATTTATTGTAACTATTGTCCATGCAATGTCCACTTGATTTTTATGTATGTGTGGTTGATTGCAACCATTTGGTAACACAACGAGTGTCTTCTTGAGTGCTTTGGTCGCATAAAGTTATGCCAGATGTGGCCTTAGGTGTCAAAAAGTGTAACCATATGCTCTTTAAGTGAGGTAAACTTGTATATTTTGTGACTATTGTCCATGCAATTACCACTTTATTTTTATGTATGTGTGGCTTATTGCAATCATTTGGTCACACAACGAGTGTCTTCTTGTGGGCTTTGGTATTATAAAATTATGCCAAATGTGGCCGTAGGTGTTAAAAAGTCTGACCATATGCTCTTTTTAGTGAAGTAAACTTGTGTTTTCTGTGACTATTGTCCATGCAATGTCCCCTTTACTTTTATGTATGTGTGGCTGATTGCAACCATTTGGTCACACAACAAGTGTCTTCTTCAGTGCTTTGGTCGCATAAAGTTATGCCAGATGTGGCCTTAGGTGTCAAAAAGTGTAACCATATGCTCTTTAAGTGAGGTAAACTTGTATATTGTGTGACTATTGTCCATGCAATGACCATTGTATTTTTATGTATGTGTGGATAATTGCAACCATTTGGTCACATAACGAGTGTCTTCTTGTGGGCTTTGGTCTAATAAAATTAAGCCAAATGGGGCCGTAGGTGTTAAAAAGTCTGACCATATGTTCTTTTTAGTGAAGTAAACTTGTATTTTCTGTGACTGTTGTCCATGCAATGTCCACTTTATTTTTATGTATGTGTGGCTGATTGCAACCATTTGGTCACAGAACGAGTGTCTTCTTGTGGGCTTTGGTCACAGAAAATTATGTCACATGTGGCATTAGTTGTTAAAAAGTGTGACCATATGCTCTTTTGAGTGAGGTAAACTTGTATTCTAGGTGAGTATTGTCCATGCAATGACCACTTTATTTTTATGTATGTGTGGCTTATTGCAATCATTTGGTCACACAACGAGTGTCTTCTTGTGGGCTTTGGTATTATAAAATTATGCCAAACGTGGTCGTAGGTGTTAAAAAGTCTGACCATATGCTCTTTTTAGTGAAGTAAACTTGTGTTTTCTGTGACTATTGTCCATGCAATGTCCCCTTTACTTTTATGTATGTGTGGCTGATTGCAACCATTTGGTCGCACAACAAGTGTCTTCTTGAGTGCTTTGGTCGCATAAAGTTATGCCAGATGTGGCCTTAGGTATCAAAAAGTGTAACCATATGCTCTTTAAGTGAAGTAAACTTGTATATTGTGTGACTATTGTCCACGCAATAGACCATGTATTTTATGTATGTGTGGATAATTGCAACCAATTTGGTCCACATACGAGTGTCTTCTTGTGGGCTTTGGTCTAATGAAAATTATGGCCAAATGGGGCGTAGATGTAACAGTCTGACCATAATGTATTTTTAGTGAAATAAACTGTATTTTCTGTGACTGTTGTCCATGCAATGTCCACTTTAAATTTTTTATGTATGTGTGGCTGATTGCAGACCATTTGGTCAAGACGATGCTTTCTTGTGGCTTTGGTCACATAAAATTATTCACATGTGGCAATTAGTTGTTAAAAAGTGTGACCATATGCTCTTTTGAGTGCAGGTAAACTTGTATTCTAGGTGAGTATTGTCCATGCATTGACCACTATATTTTTATGTATGTGTGGCTGATTGCAACCATTTGGTCACACAACGAGTGTCTTCTCGTGGGCTTTGGTAACATAAAATTATGCCAAATGTGGCCGTAGGTGTTAAAAAGTCTGACCATATGCTCTATTTAGTGAAGTAAACTTGTATTTTCTGTGACTATTGTCCATGCACTGTCCGCTTTACTTTTATGTATGTGTGGATGATTGCAACCATTTGGTCACAGAACGAGTGTCTTCTTGTGGGCTTTGGTCACATAAAATTATGTCAAATGTGGCATTAGTTGTTAAAAAGTGTGACCATATGCTCTTTTAAGTAAGGTAAACTTGTATTCTGGGTGACTATTGTCCATGCAATGACCACTTTATTTTTATGTATGTTGTGGGCTTATTGCAATCATTTGGTCCACACAAAGAGTTGTCTTCTGTGGCTTGGTATTATAAATTATGGCCAAATGTGGCCGTAGGTGTAAAAAGTCTGCCATTATGCTCTTTTTAGTGAAGTAAACTTGGTATTCTGGTGAGTATATTGTCCCATGCAATGACCCACTTTATTTTTTAAGTATGTGGTGGCTTATTGCAACCTATTTGGTCACACAACGAGTGTCTTCTTGTGGGCTTTGGTATTATAAAATTATGCCAAATGTGGCCGTAGGTGTTAAAGAGTCTGACCATATGCTCTTTTTAGTGAAGTAAACTTGTATTTTCTGTGACTATTGTCCATAAAATGTCCACTTTATTTTTATGTATGTGTGGCTGATTGCAACCATTTGGTCACACAACAAGTGTCTTCTTGAGTGCTTTGGTCGCATAAAGTTATGCAAGATGTGGCCTTAGGTGTCAAAAAGTGTAACCATATGCTCTATTAAGTAAGGTAAACTTGTATTCTGGGTGACTATTGTCCATGCAATGACCACTTTATTTTTATGTATGTGTGGCTTATTACAATCATTTGGTCACACAACAAGTGTCTTCTTGTGGGCTTTGGTATTATAAAATTATGCCAAATGTGGCCGTAGGTGTTAAAAAGTCTGACCATATGCCCTTTTTAGTGATGTAAACTTGTGTTTTCTGTGACTATTGTCCATGCAATGTCCCCTTTGCTTTTATGTATGTGTGGCTGATTGCAAACATTTGGTCACACAACAAGTGTCTTCTTGAGTGCTTTGGTCGCATAAAGTTATGCAAGATGTGGCCTTAGGTGTCAAAAAGTGTAACCATATGCTCTTTAAGTGAGGTAAACTTGTATATTGTGTGACTATTGTCCATGCAATGACCATTGTATTTTTATATATGTGTGGATAATTGCAACCATTTGGTCACATAACGAGTGTCTTCTTGTGGGCTTTGGTCTGATAAAATTATGCCAAATGGGGCCGTAGGTGTTAAAAAGTCTGACCATATTTTCTTTTTAGTGAAGTAAACTTGTGTTTTTTGTGACTGTTGTCCATGCAATGTCCACTTTATTTTTATGTATGTGTGGCTGATTGCAACCATTTGGTCACAGAACGAGTGTCTTCTTGTGGGCTTTGGTCACATAAAATTATGTCACATGTGGCATTAGTTGTTAAAAAGTGTGACCATATGCTCTTTTGAGTGAGGTAAACTTGTATTCTAGGTGAGTATTGTCCATGCAATGACCACTTTATTTTTATGTATGTGTGGCTTATTGCAATCATTTGGTCACACAACGAGTGTCTTCTTTTGGGCTTTGGTATTATAAAATTATGCCAAACGTGGTCGTAGGTGTTAAAAAGTCTGACCATATGCTCTTTTTAGTGAAGTAAACTTGTGTTTTCTGTGACTATTGTCCATGCAATGTCCCCTTTACTTTTATGTATGTGTGGCTGATTGCAACCATTTGGTCGCACAACAAGTGTCTTCTTGAGTGCTTTGGTCGCATAAAGTTATGCCAGATGTGGCCTTAGGTATCAAAAAGTGTAACCATATGCTCTTTAAGTGAAGTAAACTTGTATATTGTGTGACTATTGTCCACGCAATGACCATTGTATTTTTATGTATGTGTGGATAATTGCAACCATTTGGTCACATAACGAGTGTCTTCTTGTGGGCTTTGGTCTAATAAAATTATGCCAAATGGGGCCGTAGATGTTAAAAAGTCTGACCATATGTTCTTTTTAGTGAAATAAACTTGTATTTTCTGTGACTGTTGTCCATGCAATGTCCACTTTATTTTTATGTATGTGTGGCTGATTGCAACCATTTGGTCACAGAACGAGTGTCTTCTTGTGGGCTTTGGTCACATAAAATTATGTCACATGTGGCATTAGTTGTTAAAAACTGTGACCATATGCTCTTTTGAGTGAGGTAAACTTGTATTCTGGGTGAGTATTGTCCATGCAATGACCACTTTATTTTTAAGTATGTGTGGCTTATTGCAACCATTTGGTCACATAACGAGTGTCTTCTTGTGGGCTTTGGTAATATTAAATTATGCCAAATGTTGCCGTAGGTGTTATAAAGTCTGACCATATGCTCTTTTTAGTGAAGTAAACTTGTATTTTCTGTGACTATTGTCCATGCAATGTCCACTTTATTTTTATGTATGTGTGGCTGATTGCAACCATTTGGTCACAGAACGAGTGTCTTCTTGTGGGCTTTGGTCACATAAAATTGTGTCAAATGTGGCATTAGTTGTTAAAAAGTGTGACCATATGCTCTTTTAAGTAAGGTAAACTTGTATTCTGGGTGACTATTGTCCATGCAATGACCACTTTATTTTTATGTATGTGTGGCTTATTGCAATCATTTGGTCACACAAAGAGTGTCTTCTTGTGGGCTTTGGTATTATAAAATTATGCCAAATGTGGCCGTAGGTGTTAAAAAGTCTGACCATATGCTCTTTTTAGTGAAGTAAACTTGTATTCTGGGTGAGTATTGTCCATGCAATGACCACTTTATTTTTAAGTATGTGTGGCTTATTGCAACCATTTGTTCACACAACGAGTGTCTTCTCGTGGGCTTTGGTTACATAAAATTATGCCAAATGTGGCCGTAGGTGTTAAAAAGTCTGACCCTATGCTCTTTTTAGTGAAGTAAACTTGTATTTATTGTAACTATTGTCCATGCAATGTCCACTTGATTTTTATGTATGTGTGGTTGATTGCAACCATTTGGTAACACAACGAGTGTCTTCTTGAGTGCTTTGGTCGCATAAAGTTATGCCAGATGTGGCCTTAGGTGTCAAAAAGTGTAACCATATGCTCTTTAAGTGAGGTAAACTTGTATATTGTGTGACTATTGTCCATGCAATTACCACTTTATTTTTATGTATGTGTGGCTTATTGCAATCATTTGGTCACACAACGAGTGTCTTCTTGTGGGCTTTGGTATTATAAAATTATGCCAAATGTGGCCGTAGGTGTTAAAAAGTCTGACCATATGCTCTTTTTAGTGAAGTAAACTTGTGTTTTCTGTGACTATTGTCCATGCAATGTCCCCTTTACTTTTATGTATGTGTGGCTGATTGCAACCATTTGGTCACACAACAAGTGTCTTCTTCAGTGCTTTGGTCGCATAAAGTTATGCCAGATGTGGCCTTAGGTGTCAAAAAGTGTAACCATATGCTCTTTAAGTGAGGTAAACTTGTATATTGTGTGACTATGGTCCATGCAATGACCATTGTATTTTTATGTATGTGTGGATAATTGCAACCATTTGGTCACATAACGAGTGTCTTCTTGTGGGCTTTGGTCTAATAAAATTAAGCCAAATGGGGCCGTAGGTGTTAAAAAGTCTGACCATATGTTCTTTTTAGTGAAGTAAACTTGTATTTTCTGTGACTGTTGTCCATGCAATGTCCACTTTATTTTTATGTATGTGTGGCTGATTGCAACCATTTGGTCACAGAACGAGTGTCTTCTTGTGGGCTTTGGTCACAGAAAATTATGTCACATGTGGCATTAGTTGTTAAAAAGTGTGACCATATGCTCTTTTGAGTGAGGTAAACTTGTATTCTAGGTGAGTATTGTCCATGCAATGACCACTTTATTTTTATGTATGTGTGGCTTATTGCAATCATTTGGTCACACAACGAGTGTCTTCTTGTGGGCTTTGGTATTATAAAATTATGCCAAACGTGGTCGTAGGTGTTAAAAAGTCTGACCATATGCTCTTTTTAGTGAAGTAAACTTGTGTTTTCTGTGACTATTGTCCATGCAATGTCCCCTTTACTTTTATGTATGTGTGGCTGATTGCAACCATTTGGTCGCACAACAAGTGTCTTCTTGAGTGCTTTGGTCGCATAAAGTTATGCCAGATGTGGCCTTAGGTATCAAAAAGTGTAACCATATGCTCTTTAAGTGAAGTAAACTTGTATATTGTGTGACTATTGTCCACGCAATGACCATTGTATTTTTATGTATGTGTGGATAATTGCAACCATTTGGTCACATAACGAGTGTCTTCTTGTGGGCTTTGGTCTAATAAAATTATGCCAAATGGGGCCGTAGATGTTAAAAAGTCTATCCATATGTTCTTTTTAGTGAAATAAACTTGTATTTTCTGTGACTGTTGTCCATGCAATGTCCACTTTATTTTTATGTATGTGTGGCTGATTGCAACCATTTGGTCACAGAACGAGTGTCTTCTTGTGGGCTTTGGTCACATAAATTTATGTCACAACTGTGGCATTAGTTGTTTAAAAGTGTGACCATATCTCTCTTTTGAGTGAGGTAAACTTGTATTCTAGTGAGTAATGTCCATGCATGACCACTATATTTTTATGTATGTGTGGCGATGCAAACCATTTTGGTCACTACAACGAGTTGTCTTCTCGGGTGGGCCTTTGGTAAACATAATTATGCCAAATTGGGCGTAGTGTTAAAAATCTGACATAATGCTCTTTTTAGTGAAGTAAACTTGTATTTTCTGTGCATTGTCCATGCACTGGTCCGTTTAACTTTTATTGTATTGTGGATAATGTGAACCATTTGTCACAGAACGAGTGTCTTCTTGTGGGGCTTGGTCACATAAAATTAAATTCAAATGTGGCCATTAGTTGTTTAAAAAGTGTGGACCATATGCTCTTTTAAGTAAGGTAAACTTGTATTCTGGGTGACTATTGTCCATGCAATGACCACTTTATTTTTATGTATGTGTGGCTTATTGCAATCATTTGGTCACACAAAGAGTGTCTTCTTGTGGGCTTTGGTATTATAAAATTATGCCAAATGTGGCCGTAGGTGTTAAAAAGTCTGATCATATGCTCTTTTTAGTGAAGTAAACTTGTGTTTTCTGTGACTATTGTCCATGCAATGTCCCCTTTACTTTTATGTATGTGTGGCTGATTGCAACCATTTGGTCACACAACAAGTGTCTTCTTCAGTGCTTTGGTCGCATAAAGTTATGCCAGATGTGGCCTTAGGTGTCAAAAAGAGTAACCATATGCTCTTTAAGTGAGGTAAACTTGTATATTGTGTGACTATTGTCCATGCAATGACCATTGTATTTTTATTTATGTGTGGATAATTGCAACCATTTGGTCACATAACGAGTGTCTTCTTGTGGGCTTTGGTCTAATAAAATTATGCCAAATGGGGCCGTAGGTGTTAAAAAGTCTGACCATATGTTCTTTTTAGTGAAGTAAACTTGTATTTTCTGTGACTGTTGTCCATGCAATGTCCACTTTATTTTTATGTATGTGTGGCTGATTGCAACCATTTGGTCACAGAACGAGTGTCTTCTTGTGGGCTTTGGTCACATAAAATTATGTCACATGTGGCATTAGTTTTTAAAAAGTGTGACCATATGCTCTTTTGAGTGAGGTAAACTTGTATTCTGGGTGAGTATTGTCCATGCAATGACCACTTTATTTTTATGTATGTGTGGCTTATTGCAATCATTTGGTCACACAACGAGTGTCTTCTCTTGGGCTTTGGTATTATAAAATTATGCCAAACGTGGTCGTAGGTGTTAAAAAGTCTGACCATATGCTCTTTTTAGTGAAGTAAACTTGTGTTTTCTGTGACTATTGTCCATGCAATGTCCCCTTTACTTTTATGTATGTGTGGCTGATTGCAACCATTTGGTCACACAACAAGTGTCTTCTTGAGTGCTTTGGTCGCATAAAGTTATGCCAGATGTGGCCTTAGGTATCAAAAAGTGTAACCATATGCTCTTTAAGTGAAGTAAACTTGTATATTGTGTGACTATTGTCCACGCAATGACCATTGTATTTTTATGTATGTGTGGATAATTGCAACCATTTGGTCACATAACGAGTGTCTTCTTGTGGGCTTTGGTCTAATAAAATTATGCCAAATGGGGCCGTAGATGTTAAAAAGTCTATCCATATGTTCTTTTTAGTGAAATAAACTTGTATTTTCTGTGACTGTTGTCCATGCAATGTCCACTTTATTTTTATGTATGTGTGGCTGATTGCAACCATTTGGTCACAGAACGAGTGTCTTCTTGTGGGCTTTGGTCACATAAAATTATGTCACATGTGGCATTAGTTGTTAAAAAGTGTGACCATATGCTCTTTTGAGTGAGGTAAACTTGTATTCTAGGTGAGTATTGTCCATGCAATGACCACTATATTTTTATGTATGTGTGGCTGATTGCAACCATTTGGTCACACAACGAGTGTCTTCTCGTGGGCTTTGGTAACATAAAATTATGCCAAATGTGGCCGTAGGTGTTAAAAAGTCTGACCATATGCTCTTTTTAGTGAAGTAAACTTGTATTTTCTGTGACTATTGTCCATGCACTGTCCGCTTTACTTTTATGTATGTGTGGATGATTGCAACCATTTGGTCACAGAACGAGTGTCTTCTTGTGGGCTTTGGTCACATAAAATTATGTCAAATGTGGCATTAGTTGTTAAAAAGTGTGACCATATGCTCTTTTAAGTAAGGTAAACTTGTATTCTGGGTGACTATTGTCCATGCAATGACCACTTTATTTTTATGTATGTGTGGCTTATTGCAATCATTTGGTCACACAAAGAGTGTCTTCTTGTGGGCTTTGGTATTATAAAATTATGCCAAATGTGGCCGTAGGTGTTAAAAAGTCTGATCATATGCTCTTTTTAGTGAAGTAAACTTGTGTTTTCTGTGACTATTGTCCATGCAATGTCCCCTTTACTTTTATGTATGTGTGGCTGATTGCAACCATTTGGTCACACAACAAGTGTCTTCTTCAGTGCTTTGGTCGCATAAAGTTATGCCAGATGTGGCCTTAGGTGTCAAAAAGAGTAACCATATGCTCTTTAAGTGAGGTAAACTTGTATATTGTGTGACTATTGTCCATGCAATGACCATTGTATTTTTATTTATGTGTGGATAATTGCAACCATTTGGTCACATAACGAGTGTCTTCTTGTGGGCTTTGGTCTAATAAAATTATGCCAAATGGGGCCGTAGGTGTTAAAAAGTCTGACCATATGTTCTTTTTAGTGAAGTAAACTTGTATTTTCTGTGACTGTTGTCCATGCAATGTCCACTTTATTTTTATGTATGTGTGGCTGATTGCAACCATTTGGTCACAGAACGAGTGTCTTCTTGTGGGCTTTGGTCACATAAAATTATGTCACATGTGGCATTAGTTTTTAAAAAGTGTGACCATATGCTCTTTTGAGTGAGGTAAACTTGTATTCTGGGTGAGTATTGTCCATGCAATGACCACTTTATTTTTATGTATGTGTGGCTTATTGCAATCATTTGGTCACACAACGAGTGTCTTCTCTTGGGCTTTGGTATTATAAAATTATGCCAAACGTGGTCGTAGGTGTTAAAAAGTCTGACCATATGCTCTTTTTAGTGAAGTAAACTTGTGTTTTCTGTGACTATTGTCCATGCAATGTCCCCTTTACTTTTATGTATGTGTGGCTGATTGCAACCATTTGGTCACACAACAAGTGTCTTCTTGAGTGCTTTGGTCGCATAAAGTTATGCCAGATGTGGCCTTAGGTATCAAAAAGTGTAACCATATGCTCTTTAAGTGAAGTAAACTTGTATATTGTGTGACTATTGTCCACGCAATGACCATTGTATTTTTATGTATGTGTGGATAATTGCAACCATTTGGTCACATAACGAGTGTCTTCTTGTGGGCTTTGGTCTAATAAAATTATGCCAAATGGGGCCGTAGATGTTAAAAAGTCTATCCATATGTTCTTTTTAGTGAAATAAACTTGTATTTTCTGTGACTATTGTCCATGCAATGTCCACTTGATTTTTATGTATGTGTGGTTGATTGCAACCATTTGGTAACACAACGAGTGTCTTCTTGAGTGCTTTGGTCGCATAAAGTTATGCCAGATGTGGCCATAGGTGTCAAAAAGTGTAACCATATGCTCTTTAAGTGAGGTAAACTTGTGTATTGTGTGACTATTGTCCATGCAATGAACATTGTATTTTTATGTATGTGTGGATAATTGCAACCATTTGGTCACATAACGAGTGTCTTCTTGTGGGCTTTGGTATAATAAAATTATGCCAAATGTGGCCGTAGGTGTTAAAAAGTCTGACCATATGCTCTTTTTAGTGAAGTAAACTTGTATTTTCTGTGACTGTTGTCCATGCCATGTCCACTTTATTTTTAGGTATGTGTGGCTGATTGCAACCATTTGGTCACAGAACGAGTGTCTTCTTGTGGGCTTTGGTCACATAAAATTATGTCACATGTGGCATTAGTTGTTAAAAAGTGTGACCATATGCTCTTTTAAGTAAGGTAAACTTGTATTCTGGGTGACTATTGTCCATGCAATGACCACTTTATTTTTATGTATGTGTGGCTTATTGCAAGCATTTGGTCACACAACGAGTGTCTTCTTGTGGGCTTTGGTATTATAAAATTATGCCAAATGTGGCCGTAGGTGTTAAAAAGTCTGACCATATGCTCTTTTTAGTGAAGTAAACTTGTATTTTCAGTGACTATTGTCCATGCAATGTCCCCTTTATTTTTATGTATGTGTGGCTGATTGCAACCATTTGGTCACACAACGAGTGTCTTCTTGAGTGCTTTGGGCGCATAAAGTTATGCCAGATGTGGCCTTAGGTGTCAAAAAGTGTAACCATTTGCTCTTTAAGTGAGGTAAACTTGTATATTGTGTGACTATTGTCCATGCAATGACCATTGTATTTTTATGTATGTGTGGATAATTGCAACCATTTGGTCACATAACGAGTGTCTTCTTGTGGGCTTTGGTATAATAAAATTATGCCAAATGGGGCCGTAGGTGTTAAAAAGTCTGACCATATGTTCTTTTTAGTGAAGTAAACTTGTATTTTCTGTGACTGTTGTCCATGCAATGTCCACTTTATTTTTATGTATGTGTGACTGATTGCAACCATTTGGTCACAGAACGAGTGTCTTCTTGTGGGCTTTGGTCACATAAAATTATGTCACATGTGGCATTAGTTGTTAAAAAGTGTGACCATATGCTCTTTTGAGTGAGGTAAACTTGTATTCTGGGTGAGTATTGTCCATGCAATGACCACTTTATTTTTAAGTATGTGTGGCTTATTGCAACCATTTGGTCACACAACGAGTGTCTTCTCGTGGGCTTTGGTTACATAAAATTATGCCAAATGTGGCCGTAGGTGTTAAAAAGTCTGACCATATGCTCTTTTTAGTGAAGTAAACTTGTATTTATTGTGACTATTGTCCATGCAATGTCCACTTGATTTTTATGTATGTGTGGCTGATTGCAACCATTTGGTAACACAACGAGTGTCTTCTTGAGTGCTTTGGTCGCATAAAGTTATGCCAGATGTGGCCTTAGGTGTCAAAAAGTGTAACCATATGCTCTTTAAGTGAGGTAAACTTGTATATTGTGTGACTATTGTCCATGCAATGAACATTGTATTTTTATGTATGTGTGGATAATTGCAACCATTTGGTCACATAACGAGTGTCTTCTTGTGGGCTTTGGTCTAATAAAATTATGCCAAATGTGGCCGTAGGTGTTAAAAAGTCTGACCATATGCTCTTTTTAGTGAAGTAAACTTGTATTTTCTGTGACTGTTGTCCATGCAATGTCCACTTTATTTTTAGGTATGTGTGGCTGATTGCAACCATTTGGTCACAGAACGAGTGTCTTCTTGTGGGCGTTGGTCACATCCAATTATATCACATGTGGCATTAGTTTTTAAAAACTGTGACCATATGCTCTTTTGAGTGAGGTAAACTTGTATTCTGGGTGAGTATTGTCCATGCAATGACCACTTTATTTTTATGTATGTGTGGCTTATTGCAAGCATTTGGTCACACAACGAGTGTCTTCTTGTGGGCTTTGGTAATATAAAATTATGCCAAATGTGGCCGTAGGTGTTAAAAAGTCTGACCATATGCTCTTTTTAGTGAAGTAAACTTGTATTTTCTGTGACTATTGTCCATGCAATGTCCACTTGATTTTTATGTATGTGTGGTTGATTGCAACCATTTGGTAACACAACGAGTGTCTTCTTGAGTGCTTTGGTCGCATAAAGTTATGCCAGATGTGGCCATAGGTGTCAAAAAGTGTAACCATATGCTCTTTAAGTGAGGTAAACTTGTGTATTGTGTGACTATTGTCCATGCAATGAACATTGTATTTTTATGTATGTGTGGATAATTGCAACCATTTGGTCACATAACGAGTGTCTTCTTGTGGGCTTTGGTCTAATAAAATTATGCCAAATGTGGCCGTAGGTGTTAAAAAGTCTGACCATATGCTCTTTTTAGTGAAGTAAACTTGTATTTTCTGTGACTGTTGTCCATGCAATGTCCACTTTATTTTTAGGTATGTGTGGCTGATTGCAACCATTTGGTCACAGAACGAGTGTCTTCTTGTGGGCTTTGGTCACATCAAATTATATCACATGTGGCATTAGTTTTTAAAAACTGTGACCATATGCTCTTTTGAGTGAGGTAAACTTGTATTCTGGGTGAGTATTGTCCATGCAATGACCACTTTATTTTTATGTATGTGTGGCTTATTGCAAGCATTTGGTCACACAACGAGTGTCTTCTTGTGGGCTTTGGTAATATAAAATTATGCCAAATGTGGCCGTAGGTGTTAAAAAGTCTGACCATATGCTCTTTTTAGTGAAGTAAACTTGTATTTTCTGTGACTATTGTCCATGCAATGTCCACTTGATTTTTATGTATGTGTGGTTGATTGCAACCATTTGGTAACACAACGAGTGTCTTCTTGAGTGCTTTGGTCGCATAAAGTTATGCCAGATGTGGCCATAGGTGTCCAAAAGTGTAACCATATGCTCTTTAAGTGAGGTAAACTTGTGTATTGTGTGACTATTGTCCATGCAATGACCATTGTATTTTTATGTATGTGTGGATAATTGCAACCATTTGGTCACATAACGAGTGTCTTCTTGTGGGCTTTGGTCTAATAAAATTATGCCAAATGTGGCCGTAGGTGTTAAAAAGTCTGACCATATGCTCTTTTTAGTGAAGTAAACTTGTATTTTCTGTGACTGTTGTCCATGCAATGTCCACTTTATTTTTAGGTATGTGTGGCTGATTGCAACCATTTGGTCACAGAACGAGTGTCTTCTTGTGGGCTTTGGTCACATCAAATTATATCACATGTGGCATTAGTTTTTTAAAACTGTGACCATATGCTCTTTTGAGTGAGGTAAACTTGTATTCTGGGTGAGTATTGTCCATGCAATGACCACTTTATTTTTATTTATGTGTGGCTTATTGCAAGCATTTGGTCACACAACGAGTGTCTTCTTGTGGGCTTTGGTGATATAAAATTATGCCAAATGTGGCCGTAGGTGTTAAAAAGTCTGACCATATGCTCTTTTTAGTGAAGTAAACTTGTATTTTCTGTGACTATTGTCCATGCAATGTCCACTTGATTTTTATGTATGTGTGGTTGATTGCAACCTTTTGGTAACACAACGAGTGTCTTTTTGAGTGCTTTGGTCGCATAAAGTTATGCCAGATGTGGCCATAGGTATCAAAAAGTGTAACCATATGCTCTTTAAGTGAGGTAAACTTGTGTATTGTGTGACTATTGTCCATGCAATGAACATTGTATTTTTATGTATGTGTGGATAATTGCAACCATTTGGTCACATAACGAGTGTCTTCTTGTGGGCTTTGGTCTAATAAAATATGCCAAATGTGGCCGTAGGTGTTAAAAAGTCTGACCATATGCTCTTTTTAGTGAAGTAAACTTGTATTTTCTGTGACTGTTGTCCATGCAATGTCCACTTTATTTTTAGGTATGTGTGGCTGATTGCAACCATTTGGTCACAGAACGAGTGTCTTCTTGTGGGCTTTGGTCACATCAAATTATATCACATGTGGCATTAGTTTTTAAAAACTGTGACCATATGCTCTTTTGAGTGAGGTAAACTTGTATTCTGGGTGAGTATTGTCCATGCAATGACCACTTTATTTTTATTTATGTGTGGCTTATTGCAAGCATTTGGTCACACAACGAGTGTCTTCTTGTGGGCTTTGGTAATATAAAATTATGCCAAATGTGGCCGTAGGTGTTAAAAAGTCTGACCATATGCTCTTTTTAGTGAAGTAAACTTGTATTTATTGTGACTATTGTCCATGCAATGTCCACTTGATTTTTATGTATGTGTGGCTGATTGCAACCATTTGGTAACACAACGAGTGTCTTCTTGAGTGCTTTGGTCGCATAAAGTTATGCCAGATGTGGCCTTAGGTGTCAAAAAGTGTAACCATATGCTCTTTAAGTGAGGTAAACTTGTATATTGTGTGACTATTGTCCATGCAATGAACATTGTATTTTTATGTATGTGTGGATAATTGCAACCATTTGGTCACATAACGAGTGTCTTCTTGTGGGCTTTGGTCTAATAAAATTATGCCAAATGTGGCCGTAGGTGTTAAAAAGTCTGACCATATGCTCTTTTTAGTGAAGTAAACTTGTATTTTCTGTGACTGTTGTCCATGCAATGTCCACTTTATTTTTAGGTATGTGTGGCTGATTGCAACCATTTGGTCACAGAACGAGTGTCTTCTTGTGGGCTTTGGTCACATAAAATTATGTCACATGTGGCATTAGTTGTTAAAAAGTGTGACCATATGCTCTTTTGAGTGAGGTAAACTTGTATTCTGGGTGAGTATTGTCCATGCAATGACCACTTTATTTTTAAGTATGTGTGGCTTATTGCAACCATTTGGTCACACAACGAGTGTCTTCTCGTGGGCTTTGGTAACATACAATTATGCCAAATGTGGCCGTAGGTGTTAAAAAGTCTGACCATATGCTCTTTTTAGTGAAGTAAACTTGTATTTTCTGTGACTATTGTCCATGCAATGTCCACTTTATTTTTATGTATGTGTGGCTGATTGCAACCATTTGGTCACAGAACGAGTGTCTTCTTGTGGGCTTTGGTCACATAAAATTATGTCACATGTGGCATTAGTTGTTAAAAAGTGTGACCATATGCTCTTTTGAGTGAGGTAAACTTGTATTCTGGGTGAGTATTGTCCATGCAATGACCACTTTATTTTAAGTATGTGTGGCTTATTGCAACCATTTGGTCACACAACGAGTGTCTTCTCGTTGGCGTTGGTAACATAAAATTATGCCAAATGTGGCCGTAGGTGTTAAAAAGTCTGACCATATGCTCTTTTTAGTGAAGTAAAGTTGTATTTTCTGTGACTATTGTCCATGCAATGTCCACTTTATTTTTATGTATGTGTGGCTGATTGCAATCATTTGGTCACAGAACGAGTGTCTTCTTGTGGGCTTTGGTCACATAAAATTATGTCAAATGTGGCATTAGTTGTTAAAAAGTGTGACCATATGCTCTTTTAAGTAAGGTAAACTTGTATTCTGAGTGACTGTTGTCCATGCAATGTCCACTTTATTTTTAGGTATGTGTGGCTGATTGCAACCATTTGGTCACAGAACGAGTGTCTTCTTGTGGGCTTTGGTCACATAAAATTATATCACATGTGGCATTAGTTTTTAAAAAGTGTGACTATATGCACTTTTGAGTGAGGTAAACTTGTATTCTGGGTGAGTATTGTCCATGCAATGACCACTTTATTTTTATGTATGTGTGGCTTATTGCAAGCATTTGTTCTTGTGGGCTTTGCTAATATAAAATTATGCCAAATGTGGCCGTAGGTGTTAAAAAGTCTGACCATATGCTCTTTTTAGTGAAGTAAACTTGTATTTTCTGTGACTATTGTCCATGCAATGTCCACTTGATTTTTATGTATGTGTGGTTGATTGCAACCATTTGGTAACACAACGAGTGTCTTCTTGAGTGCTTTGGTCGCATAAAGTTATGCCAGATGTGGCCATAGGTGTCAAAAAGTGTAACCATATGCTCTTTAAGTGAGGTAAACTTGTGTATTGTGTGACTATTGTCCATGCAATGAACATTGTATTTTTATGTATGTGTGGATAATTGCAACCATTTGGTCACATAACGAGTGTCTTCTTGTGGGCTTTGGTCTAATAAAATTATGCCAAATGTGGCCGTAGGTGTTAAAAAGTCTGACCATATGCTCTTTTTAGTGAAGTAAACTTGTATTTTCTGTGACTATTGTCCATGCAATGTCCACTTTATTTTTATGTATGTGTGGCTGATTGCAACCATTTGGTCACAGAACGAGTGTCTTCTTGTGGGCTTTGGTCACATAAAATTATGTCACATGTGGCATTAGTTGTTAAAAAGTGTGACCATTTGCTCTTTTGAGTGAGGTAAACTTTGTATTCTCGGTGAGTATTGTCCATGCAATGACCACTTTATTTTTAAGTATTTGTGGCTTATTTCAACCATTTGGTCACACAACGAGTGTCTTCTCGTGGGCTTTGGTAACATACAATTATGCCAAATGTGGCCGTAGGTGTTAAAAAATCTGACCATATGCTCTTTTTAGTGAAGTAAACTTGTATTTTCTGTGACTATTGTCCATGCAATGTCCACTTTATTTTTATGTATGTGTGGCTGATTGCAACCATTTGGTCACACAACGAGTGTCTTCTTGAGTGCTTTGGTCGCATAAAGTTATGCCAGATGTGGCCTTAGGTGTCAAAAAGTGTAACCATATGCTCTTTAAGTGAGGTAAACTTGTATATTGTGTGACTATTGTCCATGCAATGACCATTGTATTTTTATGTATGTGTGGATAATTGCAACCATTTGGTCACATAACGAGTGTCTTCTTGTGGGCTTTGGTCTAATAAAATTATGCCAAATGTGGCGGTAGGTGTTAAAAAGTCTGACCATATGTTCTTTTTAGTGAAGTAAACTTGTATTTTCTGTGACTGTTGTCCATGCAATGTCCACTTTATTTTTATGTATGTGTGGCTGATTGCAACCATTTGGTCACAGAACGAGTGTCTTCTTGTGGGCTTTGGTCACATAAAATTATGTCACATGTGGCATTAGTTTTTAAAAAGTGTGACCATATGCTCTTTTGAGTGAGGTAAACTTGTATTCTGGGTGAGTATTGTCCATGCAATGACCACTTTATTTTTATGTATGTGTGGCTTATTGCAAGCATTTGGTCACACAACGAGTGTCTTCTTGTGGGCTTTGGTAATATAAAATTATGCCAAATGTGGCCGTAGGTGTTAAAAAGTCTGACCATATGCTCTTTTTAGGGAAGTAAACTTGTATTTTCTGTGACTATTGTCCATGCAATGTCCACTTTATTTTTATGTATGTGTGGCTGATTGCAACCATTTGGTCACACAACGAGTGTCTTCTTGAGTGCTTTGGTCGCATAAAGTTATGCCAGATGTGGCCTTAGGTGTCAAAAGGTGTAACCATAAGCTCTTTAAGTGGGGTAAACTTGTATATTGTGTGACTATTGTCCATGCAATGTCCACTTTATTTTTAGGTATGTGTGGCTGATTGCAACCATTTGGTCACAGAACGAGTGTCTTCTTGTGGGCTTTGGTCACATAAAATTATGTCACATGTGGCATTAGTTTTTAAAAAGTGTGACCATATGCTCTTTTGAGTGAGGTAAACTTGTATTCTTGGTGAGTATTGTCCATGCAATGACCACTTTATTTTTATGTATGTGTGGCTTATTGCAAGCATTTGGTCACACAACGAGTGTCTTCTTGTGGGCTTTGGTAATATAAAATTATGCCAAATGTGGCCGTAGGTGTTAAAAAGTCTGACCATATGCTCTTTTTAGTGAAGTAAACTTGTATTTTCTGTGACTATTGTCCATGCAATGTCCCCTTTATTTTTATGTATGTGTGGCTGATTGCAACCATTTGGTCACACAACGAGTGTCTTCTTGAGTGCCTTGGGCGCATAAAGTTATGCCAGATGTGGCCTTAGGTGTCAAAAAGTGTAACCATTTGCTCTTTAAGTGAGGTAAACTTGTATATTGTGTGACTATTGTCCATGCAATGACCATTGTATTTTTATCTATGTGTGGATAATTGCAACCATTTGGTCACATAACGAGTGTCTTCTTGTGGGCTTTGGTCTAATAAAATTATGCCAAATGGGGCCGTAGGTGTTAAAAAGTCTGACCATATGTTCTTTTTAGTGAAGTAAACTTGTATTTTCTGTGACTGTTGTCCATGCAATGTCCACTTTATTTTTATGTATGTGTGACTGATTGCAACCATTTGGTCACAGAACGAGTGTCTTCTTGTGGGCTTTGGTCACATAAAATTATGTCACATGTGGCATTAGTTTTTAAAAAGTGTGACCATATGCTCTTTTGAGTGAGGTAAACTTGTATTCTGGGTGAGTATTGTCCATGCAATGACCACTTTATTTTTAAGTATGTGTGGCTTATTGCAACCATTTGGTCACACAACGAGTGTCTTCTTGAGGGCTTTGGTCGCATAAAATTATGCCAGATGTGGCCTTAGGTGTTAAAAAGTGTAACCATATGCTCTTTTAAGTGAGGTAAACTTTTATTTTGTGTGACTATTGTCCACGCATGTCCACTTTATTTTTATGTATGTGTGGCTGATTGCAACCATTTGGTCACACAACGAGTGTCTTCTTGAGTGCTTTGGTCGCATAAAGTTATGCCAGATGTGGCCTTAGGTGTCAAAAAGTGTAACCATATGCTCTTTAAGTGAGGTAAACTTGTATATTGTGTGACTATTGTCCATGCAATGACCATTGTATTTTTATGTATGTGTGGATAATTGCAACCATTTGGTCACATAACGAGTGTCTTCTTGTGGGCTTTGGTCTAATAAAATTATGCCAAATGTGGCCGTAGGTGTTAAAAAGTCTGACCATATGCTCTTTTTAGTGAAGTAAACTTGTATTTTCTGTGACTGTTGTCCATGCAATGTCCAATTTATTTTTATGTATGTGTGGCTGATTGCAACCATTTGGTCACAGAACGAGTGTCTTCTTGTGGGCTTTGGTCACATAAAATTATGTCACATGTGGCATTAGTTATTAAAAAGTGTGACCATATACTCTTTTGAGTGAGGTAACTTTTTCTGGGTGAGTAATTGTCCCCATGCAATGACCACTTTGATTTTTATGTAGGTGTGGCTTATTGGGCAAGCATTTGGGCACACAACGGTGTCGTCTTGTGGGCTGTGTAATATCAAATTTATGCCAAATGATGGCCGGAGGTGTTAAAAAGTCTAACCATATGCTCTTTTTAGGGAAGTAAACTTGTATTTTCTGTGACTATTGTCCATGCAATGTCCACTTGATTTTTATGTATGTGTGGCTGATTGCAACCATTTGGTCACAGAACGAGTGTCTTCTTGTGGGCTTTGGTCACATAAAATTATGTCACATGTGGCATTAGTTGTCAAAAAGTGTAACCATATGCTCTTTAAGTGAGGTAAACTTGTATATTGTGTGACTATTGTCCATGCAATGACCATTGTATTTTTATGTATGTGTGGATAATTGCAACCATTTGGTCACATAACGAGTGTCTTCTTGTGGGCTTTGGTCTAATAAAATTATGCCAAATGTGGCCGTAGGTGTTAAAAAGTTTGACCATATGTTCTTTTTAGTGAAGTAAACTTGTATTTTCTGTGACTGTTGTCCATGCAATGTCCACTTTATTTTTATGTATGTGTGGCTGATTGCAACCATTTGGTCATAGAACGAGTGTCTTCTTGTGGGCTTTGGTCACATAAAATTATGTCACATGTGGCATTAGTTTTTAAAAAGTGTGACCATATGCTCTTTTGAGTGAGGTAAACTTGTATTCTGGGTGAGTATTGTCCATGCAATGACCACTTTATTTTTATGTATGTGTGGCTTATTGCAAGCATTTGGTCACACAACGAGTGTCTTCTTGTGGGCTTTGGTAATATAAAATTATGCCAAATTTGGCCGTAGGTGTTAAAAAGTCTGACCATATGCTCTTTTTAGGGAAGTAAACTTGTATTTTCTGTGACTATTGTCCATGCAATGTCCACTTTATTTTTATGTATGTGTGGCTGATTGCAACCATTTGGTCACACAACGAGTGTCTTCTTGAGTGCTTTGGTCGCATAAAGTTATGCCAGATGTGGCCTTAGGTGTCAAAAAGTGTAACCATAAGCTCTTTAAGTGGGGTAAACTTGTATATTGTGTGACTATTGTCCATGCAATGTCCACTTTATTTTTAGGTATGTGTGGCTGATTGCAACCATTTGGTCACAGAACGAGTGTCTTCTTGTGGGCGTTGGTCACATCCAATTATATCACATGTGGCATTAGTTTTTAAAAACTGTGACCATATGCTCTTTTGAGTGAGGTAAACTTGTATTCTGGGTGAGTATTGTCCATGCAATGACCACTTTATTTTTATGTATGTGTGGCTTATTGCAAGCATTTGGTCACACAACGAGTGTCTTCTTGTGGGCTTTGGTAATATAAAATTATGCCAAATGTGGCCGTAGGTGTTAAAGAGTCTGACCATATGCTCTTTTTAGTGAAGTAAACTTGTATTTTCTATGACTATTGTCCATGCAATGTCCACTTGATTTTTATGTATGTGTGGTTGATTGCAACCATTTGGTAACACAACGAGTGTCTTCTTGAGTGCTTTGGTCGCATAAAGTTATGCCAGATGTGGCCATAGGTGTCAAAAAGTGTAACCATATGCTCTTTAAGCGAGGTAAACTTGTATATTGTGTGACTATTGTCCATGCAATGAACATTGTATTTTTATGTATGTGTGGTTAATTGAAACCATTTGGTCACATAACGAGTGTCTTCTTGTGGGCTTTGGTCTAATAAAATTATGCCAAATGTGGCCGTAGGTGTTAAAAAGTCTGACCATATGCTCTTTTTAGTGAAGTAAACTTGTATTTTCTTTGACTGTTGTCCATGCAATGTCCACTTTATTTTTAGGTATTTGTGGCTGATTGCATCCATTTGGTCACAGAACGAGTGTCTTCTTGTGGGCTTTGGTCACATCAAATTATATCACATGTGGCATTAGTTTTTAAAAAGTGTGACCATATGCTCTTTTGAGTGAGGTAAACTTGTATTCTGGGTGAGTATTGTCCATGCAATGACCACTTTATTTTTATGTATGTGTGGCTTATTGCAAGCATTTGGTCACACAACGAGTGTCTTCTTGTGGGCTTTGGTAATATAAAATTATGCCAAATGTGGCCGTAGGTGTTAAAAAGTCTAACCATATGCTCTTTTTAGGGAAGTAAACTTGTATTTTCTGTGACTATTGTCCATGCAATGTCCACTTTATTTTTATGTATGTGTGGCTGATTGCAACCATTTGGTCACACAACGAGTGTCTTCTTGAGTGCTTTGGTCGCATAAAGTTATGCCAGATGTGGCCTTAGGTGTCAAAAAGTGTAACCATAAGCTCTTTAAGTGGGGTAAACTTTTATATTGTGTGACTATTGTCCATGCAATGTCCACTTTATTTTTATGTATGTGTGGCTTATTGCAATCATTTGGTCACAGAACGAGTGTCTTCTTGTGGGCTTTGGTCACATAAAAATATGTCAAATGTGGCATTAGTTGTTAAAAAGTGTGACCATATGCTCTTTTAAGTAAGGTAAACTTGTATTCTGGGTGACTATTGTCCATACAATGACCACTTTATTTTTATGTATGTGTGGCTTATTGCAAGCATTTGGTCACACAACGAGTGTCTTCTTGTGGGCTTTGGTAATATAAAATTATGCCAAATGTGGCCGTAGGTGTTAAAAAGTCTGACCATATGCTCTTTTTAGGGAAGTAAACTTGTATTTTCTGTGACTATTGTCCATGCAATGTCCACTTTATTTTTATGTATGTGTGGCTGATTGCAACCATTTGGTCACACAACGAGTGTCTTCTTGAGTGCTTTGGTCGCATAAAGTTATGCCAGATGTGGCCTTAGGTGTCAAAAGGTGTAACCATAAGCTCTTTAAGTGGGGTAAACTTGTATATTGTGTGACTTTTGTCCATGCAATGTCCACTTTATTTTTAGGTATGTGTGGCTGATTGCAACCATTTGGTCACAGAACGAATGTCTTCTTGTGGGCTTTGGTCACACAAAATTATGTCACATGTGGCATTAGTTTTTAAAAAGTGTGACCATATGCTCTTTTGAGTGAGGTAAACTTGTATTCTTGGTGAGTATTGTCCATGCAATGACCACTTTATTTTTATGTATGTGTGGCTTATTGCAAGCATTTGGTCACACAACGAGTGTCTTCTTGTGGGCTTTGGTAATATAAAATTATGCCAAATGTGGCCGTAGGTGTTAAAAAGTCTGACCATATGCTCTTTTTAGGGAAGTAAACTTGTATTTTCTGTGACTATTGTCCATGCAATGTCCACTTTATTTTTATGTATGTGTGGCTGATTGCAACCATTTGGTCACACAACGAGTGTCTTCTTGAGTGCTTTGGTCGCATAAAGATATGCCAGATTTGGCCTTAGGTGTCAAAAAGTGTAACCATAAGCTCTTTAAGTGGGGTAAACTTGTATATTGTGTGACTATTGTCCATGCAATGTCCACTTTATTTTTATGTATGTGTGGCTGATTGCAATCATTTGGTCACAGAACGAGTGTCTTCTTGTGGGCTTTGGTCACATAAAAATATGTCAAATGTGGCATTAGTTGTTAAAAAGTGTGACCATATGCTCTTTTAAGTAAGGTAAACTTGTATTCTGGATGACTATTGTCCATACAATGACCACTTTATTTTTATGTATGTGTGGCTTATAGCAAGCATTTGGTCACACAACGAGTGTCTTCTTGTGGGCTTTGGTAATATAAAATTATGCCAAATGTGGTCGTAGGTGTTAAAAAGTCTGACCATATGCTCTTTTTAGTGAAGTAAACTTGTATATTCTGTGACTATTGTCCATGCAATGTCGACTTGATTTTTATGTATGTGTGGCTGATTGCTACCATTCGGTAACACAACGAGTGTCTTCTTGAGTGCTTTGGTCGCATAAAGTTATGCCAGATGTGGCCAAAGGTGTCAAAAAGTGTAACCACATGCTCTTTAAGTGAGGTAAACTTGTATATTGTGTGACTATTGTCCATGCAATGAACATTGTATTTTTATGTATGTGTGGATAATTGCAACCATTTGGTCACATAACGAGTGTCTTCTTGTGGGCTTTGGTCTAATAAAATTATGCCAAATGTGGCCGTAGGTGTTAAAAAGTCTGACCATATGCTCTTTTTAGTGAAGTAAACTTGTATTTTCTGTGACTGTTGTCCATGCAATGTCCACTTTATTTTTAGGTATGTGTGGCTGATTGCAACCATTTGGTCACAGAACGAGTGTCTTCTTGTGGGCTTTGGTCACATAAAATTATGTCACATGTGGCATTAGTTTTTAAAAAGTTTGACCATATGCTCTTTTGAGTGAGGTAAACTTGTATTCTGGGTGAGTATTGTCCATGCCATGACCACTTTATTTTTATGTATGTGTGGCTTATTGCAAGCATTTGGTCACACAACGAGTGTCTTCTTGTGGGCTATGGTAATATAAAATTATGCCAAATGTGGCCGTAGGTGTTAAAAAGTCTGAACATATGCTCTTTTTAGTGAAGTAAACTTGTATTTTCTGTGACTATTGTCCATGCAATGTCCACTTTATTTTTATGTATGCGTGGCTGATTGCAACCATTTGGTCACACAACGAGTGTCTTCTTGAGTGCTTTGGTCGCATAAAGTTATGCCAGATGTGGCCTTAGGTGTCAAAAAGTGTAACCATAAGCTCTTTAAGTGGGGTAAACTTGTATATTGTGTGACTATTGTCCATGCAATGTCCACTTTATTTTTATGTATGTGTGGCTGATTGCTATCATTTGGTCACAGAACGAGTGTCTTCTTGTGGGCTTTGGTCACATAAAAGTATGTCAAATGTGGCATTAGTTGTTAAAAAGTGTGACCATATGCTCTTTTAAGTAAGGTACACTTGTATTCTGGGTGACTATTGTCCATACAATGACCACTTTATTTTTATGTATGTGTGGCTTATTGCAAGCATTTGGTCACACAACGAGTGTCTTCTTGTGGGCTTTGGTAATATAAAATTATGCCAAATGTGGCCGTAGGTGTTAATAAGTCTGACCATATGCTCTTTTTAGTGAAGTAAACTTGTATATTCTGTGACTATTGTCCATGCAATGTCCACTTGATTTTTATGTATGTGTGGCTGCTTGCTACCATTTGGTAACACAACGAGTGTCTTCTTGAGTGCTTTGGTCGCATAAAGTTATGCCAGATGTGGCCAAAGGTGTCAAAAAGTGTAACCACATGCTCTTTAAGTGAGGTAAACTTGTATATTGTGTGACTATTGTCCATGCAATGAACATTGTATTTTTATGTATGTGTGGATAATTGCAACCATTTGGTCACATTACGAGTGTCTTCTTGTGGGCTTTGGTCTAATAAAATTATGCCAAATGTGGCCGTAGGTGTTAAAAAGTCTGACCATATGCTCTTTTTAGTGAAGTAAACTTGTATTTTCTGTGACTGTTGTCCATGCAATGTCCACTGTATTTTTTGGTATGTGTGGCTGATTGCAACCATTTGGTCACAGAACGAGTGTCTTCTTGTGGGCTTTGGTCACATAAAATTATGTCACATGTGGCATTAGTTTTTAAAAAGTGTGACCATATACTCTTTTGAGTGAGGTAAACTTGTATTCTGGGTGAGCATTGTCCATGCAATGACCACTTTATTTTTATTTATGTGTGGCTTATTGCAAGCATTTGGTCACACAACGAGTGTCTTCTTGTGGGCTTTGGTAATATAAAATAATGCCAAATGTGGCCGTAGGTGTTAAAAAGTCTGACCATATGCTCTTTTTAGTGAAGTAAACTTGTACTTTTGGTGACTATTGTCCATGCAATGTCCACTTTATTTTTATGTATGTGTGGCTGATTGCAACCATTTGGTCACACAACGAGTGTCTTCTTGAGTGCTTTGGTCGCATCAAGTTATGCCAGATGTGGCCTTAGGTGTCAAAAAGTGTAACCATAAGCTGTTTAAGTGAGGTAAACTTGTATATTGTGTGACTATTGTCCATGCAATGTCCACTTTATTTTTATGTATGTGTGGCTGATTGCAATCATTTGGTCACAGAACGAGTGTCTTCTTGTGGGCTTTGGTCACATAAAATTATGTCAAATGTGGCATTAGTTGTTAAAAAGTGTGACCATATGCTCTTTTAAGTAAGGAAACTTGTATTCTGGGTGACTATTGTCCATACAATGACCACTTTATTTTTATGTATGTGTGGCTTATTGCAAGCATTTGGTCACACAACGAGTGTCTTCTTGTGGGCTTTGGTAATATAAAATTATGTCAAATGTGGCCGTAGGTGTTAAAAAGTCTGACCATATGCTCTTTTTAGTGAAGTAAACTTGTACTTTTCTGTGACTATTGTCCATGCAATGTCCACTTTATTTTTATGTATGTGTGGCTGATTGCAACCATTTGGTCACACAACGAGTGTCTTCTTGAGTGCTTTGGTCGCATAAAGTTATGCCAGATGTGGCCTTAGGTGTCAAAAAGTGTAACCATAAGCTCTTTAAGTGAGGTAAACTTGTATATTGTGTGACTATTGTCCATGCAATGTCCACTTTATTTTTATGTATGTGCGGCTGATTGCAATCATTTGGTCACAGAACGAGTGTCTTCTTGTGGGCTTTGGTCACATAAAATTATGTCAAATGTGGCATTAGTTGTTAAAAAGTGTGACCATATGCTCTTTTAAGTAAGGTAAACTTGTATTCTGGGTGACTATTGTCCATACAATGACCACTTTATTTTTATGTATGTGTGGCTTATTGCAAGCATTTGGTGACACAACGAGTGTCTTCTTGTGGGCTTTGGTAATATAAAATTATGCCAGATGTGGCCGTAGGTGTTAAAAAGTCTGACCATATGCTCTTTTTAGGGTAAACTTGTATATTCTGTGACTATTGTCCATGCAATGTCCACTTGATTTTTATGTATGTGTGGCTGATTGCAACCATTTGGTAACACAACGAGTGTCTTCTTGAGTGCTTTGGTCGCATAAAGTTATGCCAGATGTGGCCTTAGGTGTCAAAAAGTGTAACCATAAGCTCTTTAAGTGAGGTAAACTTGTATATTGTGTGACTATTGTCCATGCAATGTCCACTTTATTTTTATGTATGTGCGGCTGATTGCAATCATTTGGTCACAGAACGAGTGTCTTCTTGTGGGCTTTGGTCGCATAAAATTATGTCAAATGTGGCATTAGTTGTTAAAAAGTGTGACCATATGCTCTTTTACGTAAGGTAAACTTGTATTCTGGGTGACTATTGTCCATACAATGACCACTTTATTTTTATGTATGTGTGGCTTATTGCAAGCATTTGGTCACACAACGAGTGTCTTCTTGTGGGCTTTGGTAATATAAAATTATGCCAAATGTGGCCGTAGGTGTTAAAAAGTCTGACCATATGCTCTTTTTAGTGAAGTAAACTTTTATATTCTGTGACTATTGTCCATGCAATGTCCACTTGATTTTTATGTGTGTGTGGCTGATTGCAACCATTTGGTAACACAACGAGTGTCTTCTTGAGTGCTTTGGTCGCATAAAGTTATGCCAGATGTGGCCTTAGGTGTCAAAAAGTGTAACCACATGCTCTTTAAGTGATGTAAACTTGTATACTGTGTGACTATTGTCCATGCAATGAACATTGTATTTTTATGTATGTGTGGATAATTGCAACCATTTGGTCACATAACGAGTGTCTTCTTGTGGGCTTTGGTCTAATAAAATTATGCCAAATGTGGCCGTAGGTGTTAAAAAGTCTGACCATATGCTCTTTTTAGTGAAGTAAACTTGTATTTTCTGTGACTGTTGTCCATGCAATGTCCACTTTATTTTTAGGTATGTGTGGCTGATTGCAACCATTTGGTCACAGAACGAGTGTCTTCTTGTCGGCTTTGGTCACATAAAATTATGTCACATGTGGCATTACTTTTTAAAAAGTGTGACCATATGCTCTTTTGAGTGAGGTAAACTTGTATTCTGGGTGAGTATTGTCCATGCAATGACCACTTTATTTTTATGTATGTGTGGCTTATTGCAAGCATTTGGTCACACAACGAGTGTCTTCTTGTGGGTTTTGGTAACATACAATTATGCCAAATGTGGCCGTAGGTGTTAAAAAGTCTGACCATATCTCTTTTTAGTGAAGTAAACTTGTACTTTCTGTGACTATTGTCCATGCAATGTCCACTTTATTTTTATGTATGTGTGGCTGATTGCAACCATTTGGTCACACAACGAGTGTCTTCTTGAGTGCTTTGGTCGCATCAAGTTATGCCAGATGTGGCCTTAGGTGTCAAAAAGTGTAACCATAAGCTGTTTAAGTGAGGTAAACTTGTATATTGTGTGACTATTGTCCATGCAATGTCCACTTTATTTTTATGTATGTGTGGCTGATTGCAATCATTTGGTCACAGAACGAGTGTCTTCTTGTGGGCTTTGGTCACATAAAATTATGTCAAATGTGGCATTAGTTGTTAAAAAGTGTGACCATATGCTCTTTTAAGTAAGGAAAACTTGTATTCTGGGTGACTATTGTCCACACAATGACCACTTTATTTTTATGTATGTGTGGCTTATTGCAAGCATTTGGTCACACAACAAGTGTCTTCTTGTGGGCTTTGGTAATATAAAATTATGCCAAATGTGGCCGTAGGTGTTAAAAAGTCTGACCATATGCTCTTTTTAGTGAAGTAAACTTGTACTTTTGGTGACTATTGTCCATGCAATGTCCACTTTATTTTTATGTATGTGTGGCTGATTGCAACCATTTGGTCACACAACGAGTGTCTTCTTGAGTGCTTTGGTCGCATAAAGTTATGCCAGATGTGGCCTTAGGTGTCAAAAAGTGTAACCATAAGCTGTTTAAGTGAGGTAAACTTGTATATTGTGTGACTATTGTCCATGCAATGTCCACTTTATTTTTATGTATGTGTGGCTGATTTCAATCATTTGGTCACAGAACGAGTGTCTTCTTGTGGGCTTTGGTCACATAAAATTATGTCAAATGTGGCATTAGTTGTTAAAAAGTGTGACCATATGCTCTTTTAAGTAAGGTAAACTTGTATTCTGGGTGACTATTGTCCACACAATGACCACTTTATTTTTATGTATGTGTGGCTTATTGCAAGCATTTGGTCACACAACGAGTGTCTTCTTGTGGGCTTTGGTAATATGAAATTATGCCAAATGTGGCCGTAGGTGTTAAAAAGTCTGACCATATGCTCTTTTTAGTGAAGTAAACTTGTATATTCTGTGACTATTGTCCATGCAATGTCCACTTGATTTTTATGTATGTGTGGCTGATTGCAACCATTTGGTAACACAACGAGTGTCTTCTTGAGTGCTTTGGTCGCATAATGTTATGCCAGATGTGGCCTTAGGTGTCAAAAAGTGTAACCATAAGCTCTTTAACTGAGGTAAACTTGTATATTGTGTGACTATTGTCCATGCAATGTCCACTTTATTTTTATGTATGTGCGGCTGATTGCAATCATTTGGTCACAGAACGAGTGTCTTCTTGTGGGCTTTGGTCACATAAAATTATGTCAAATGTGGCATTAGTTGTTAAAAAGTGTGACCATATGCTCTTTTAAGTAAGGAAAAACTTGTATTCGTGGTGACTTTGTCCACACATGACCACTTTATTTTTATGTATTGTGTGGCCGTATTGCAAGCATGTGGTCACACAACAAGTGTCTTCTTGTGGGCTTTGGTAAATAAATTATGCCAAATGTGGCCGTAGGTGTTAAAAAGTCTGACCATATGCTCTTTTTAGGGAAGTAAACTTGTATTTTCTGTGACTATTGTCCATGCAATGTCCACTTTATTTTTATGTATGTGTGGCTGATTGCAACCATTTGGTCACACAACGAGTGTCTTCTTGAGTGCTTTGGTCGCATAAAGATATGCCAGATTTGGCCTTAGGTGTCAAAAAGTGTAACCATAAGCTCTTTAAGTGGGGTAAACTTGTATATTGTGTGACTATTGTCCATGCAATGTCCACTTTATTTTTATGTATGTGTGGCTGATTGCAATCATTTGGTCACAGAACGAGTGTCTTCTTGTGGGCTTTGGTCACATAAAAATATGTCAAATGTGGCATTAGTTGTTAAAAAGTGTGACCATATGCTCTTTTAAGTAAGGTAAACTTGTATTCTGGATGACTATTGTCCATACAATGACCACTTTATTTTTATGTATGTGTGGCTTATAGCAAGCATTTGGTCACACAACGAGTGTCTTCTTGTGGGCTTTGGTAATATAAAATTATGCCAAATGTGGTCGTAGGTGTTAAAAAGTCTGACCATATGCTCTTTTTAGTGAAGTAAACTTGTATATTCTGTGACTATTGTCCATGCAATGTCGACTTGATTTTTATGTATGTGTGGCTGATTGCTACCATTCGGTAACACAACGAGTGTCTTCTTGAGTGCTTTGGTCGCATAAAGTTATGCCAGATGTGGCCAAAGGTGTCAAAAAGTGTAACCACATGCTCTTTAAGTGAGGTAAACTTGTATATTGTGTGACTATTGTCCATGCAATGAACATTGTATTTTTATGTATGTGTGGATAATTGCAACCATTTGGTCACATAACGAGTGTCTTCTTGTGGGCTTTGGTCTAATAAAATTATGCCAAATGTGGCCGTAGGTGTTAAAAAGTCTGACCATATGTTCTTTTTAGTGAAGTAAACTTGTATTTTCTGTGACTGTTGTCCATGCAATGTCCACTTTATTTTTATGTATGTGTGGCTGATTGCAACCATTTGGTCACAGAACGAGTGTCTTCTTGTGGGCTTTGGTCACATAAAATTATGTCACATGTGGCATTAGTTGTTAAAAAGTGTGACCATATGCTCTTTTGAGTGAGGTAAACTTGTATTCTGGGTGAGTATTGTCCATGCAATGACCACTTTATTTTTAAGTATTTGTGGCTTATTTCAACCATTTGGTCACACAACGAGTGTCTTCTCGTGGGCTTTGGTAACATACAATTATGCCAAATGTGGCCGTAGGTGTTAAAAAATCTGACCATATGCTCTTTTTAGTGAAGTAAGCTTGTATTTTCTGTGACTATTGTCCATGCAATGTCCACTTTATTTTTATGTGTGTGTGGCTGATTGCAACCATTTGGTAACACAACGAGTGTCTTCTTGAGTGCTTTGGTCGCATAAAGTTATGCCAGATGTGGCCTTAGGTGTCAAAAAGTGTAACCATATGCTCTTTAAGTGAGGTAAACTTGTATATTGTGTGACTATTGTCCATGCTATGACCATTGTATTTTTATGTATGTGTCGATAATTGCAACCATTTGGTCACATAACGAGTGTCTTCTTGTGGGCTTTGGTCTAATAAAATTATGCCAAATGTGGCCGTAGGTGTTAAAAAGTCTGACCATATGCTCTTTTTAGTGAAGTCAACTTGTATTTTCTGTGACTGTTGTCCATGCAATGTCCAATTTATTTTTATGTATGTGTCGCTGATTGCAACCATTTGGTCACAAAACGAGTGTCTTCTTGTGGGCTTTGGTCACATAAAATTATGTCACATGTGTCATTAGTTGTTAAAAAGTGTGACCATATGCTCTTTTTAGTGAGGTAAACTTGTATTCTGGGTGAGTATTGTCCATGCAATGACCACTTTATTTTTAAGTATGTGTGGCTTATTGCAACCATTTGGTCACACAACGAGTGTCTTCTCGTGGGCTTTGGTAACATACATTTATGCCAAATGTGGCCGTAGGTGTTAAAAAGTCTGACCATATGCTCTTTTTAGTGAAGTAAACTTGTACTTTTGGTGACTATTGTCCATGCAATGTCCACTTTATTTTTATGTATGTGTGGCTGATTGCAACCATTTGGTCACACAACGAGTGTCTTCTTGAGTGCTTTGGTCGCATAAAGTTATGCCAGATGTGGCCTTAGGTGTCAAAAAGTGTAACCATAAGCTCTTTAAGTGAGGTAAACTTGTATATTGTGTGACTATTGTCCATGCAATGTCCACTTTATTTTTATGTATGTGTGGCTGATTGCAATCATTTGGTCACAGAACGAGTGTCTTCTTGTGGGCTTTGGTCACATAAAATTATGTCAAATGTGGCATTAGTTGTAAAAAAGTGTGACCATATGCTCTTTTAAGTAAGGTAAACTTGTATTCTGGGTGATTATTGTCCATACAATGACCACTTTATTTTTATGTATGTGTGGCTTATTGCAAGCATTTGGTCACACAACGAGTGTCTTCTTGTGGGCTTTGGTAATATAAAATTATGTCAAATGTGGCCGTAGGTGTTAAAAAGTCTGACCATATGCTCTTTTTAGTGAAGTAAACTTGTATTTTCTGTGACTATTGTCCATGCAATGTCCACTTTATTTTTATGTATGTGTGGCTGATTGCAACCATTTGGTCACACAATGAGTGTCTTCTTTAGTCCTTTGGTCGCATAATGTTATGCCAGATGTGGCCTTAGGTGTCAAAAAGTGTAACCATAAGCTCTTTAAGTGAGGTAAACTTGTATATTGTGTGACTATTGTCCATGCAATGTCCACTTTATTTTTATGTATGTGCGGCTGATTGCAATCATTTGGTCACAGAACGAGTGTCTTCTTGTGGGCTTTGGTCACATAAAATTATGTCAAATGTGGCATTAGTTGTTAAAAAGTGTGACCATATGCTCTTTTAAGTAAGGTAAACTTGTATTCTGGGTGACTATTGTCCACACAATGACCACTTTATTTTTATGTATGTGTGGCTTATTGCAAGCATTTGGTCACACAACGAGTGTCTTCTTGTGGGCTTTGGTAATATGAAATTATGCCAAATGTGGCCGTAGGTGTTAAAAAGTCTGACCATATGCTCTTTTTAGTGAAGTAAACTTGTATATTCTGTGACTATTGTCCATGCAATGTCCACTTGATTTTTATGTATGTGTGGCTGATTGCAACCATTTGGTAACACAACGAGTGTCTTCTTGAGTGCTTTGGTCGCATAATGTTATGCCAGATGTGGCCTTAGGTGTCAAAAAGTGTAACCATAAGCTCTTTAACTGAGGTAAACTTGTATATTGTGTGACTATTGTCCATGCAATGTCCACTTTATTTTTATGTATGTGCGGCTGATTGCAATCATTTGGTCACAGAACGAGTGTCTTCTTGTGGGCTTTGGTCACATAAAATTATGTCAAATGTGGCATTAGTTGTTAAAAAGTGTGACCATATGCTCTTTTAAGTAAGGTAAACTTGTATTCTGGGTGACTATTGTCCATACAATGACCACTTTATTTTTATATATGTGTGGCTTATTGCAAACATTTGGTCACACAACGAGTGTCTTCTTGTGGGCTTTGGTAATATAAAATTATGCCAAATGTGGCCGTAGGTGTTAAAAAGTCTGACCATATGCTCTTTTTAGTGAAGTAAACTTGTATATTCTGTGACTATTGTCCATGCAATGTCCACTTGATTTTTATGTGTGTGTGGCTGATTGCAACCATTTGGTAACACAACGAGTGTCTTCTTGAGTGCTTTGGTCGCATAAAGTTATGCCAGATGTGGCCTTAGGTGTCAAAAAGTGTAACCACATGCTCTTTAAGTGATGTAAACTTGTATACTGTGTGACTATTGTCCATGCAATGAACATTGTATTTTTATGTATGTGTGGATAATTGCAACCATTTGGTCACATAACGAGTGTCTTCTTGTGGGCTTTGGTCTAATAAAATTATGCCAAATGTGGCCGTAGGTGTTAAAAAGTCTGACCATATGCTCTTTTTAGTGAAGTAAACTTGTATTTTCTGTGACTGTTGTCCATGCAATGTCCACTTTATTTTTAGGTATGTGTGGCTGATTGCAACCATTTGGTCACAGAACGAGTGTCTTCTTGTCGGCTTTGGTCACATAAAATTATGTCACATGTGGCATTACTTTTTAAAAAGTGTGACCATATGCTCTTTTGAGTGAGGTAAACTTGTATTCTGGGTGAGTATTGTCCATGCAATGACCACTTTATTTTTATGTATGTGTGGCTTATTGCAAGCATTTGGTCACACAACGAGTGTCTTCTTGTGGGCTTTGGTAACATACAATTATGCCAAATGTGGCCGTAGGTGTTAAAAAGTCTGACCATATCTCTTTTTAGTGAAGTAAACTTGTACTTTCTGTGACTATTGTCCATGCAATGTCCACTTTATTTTTATGTATGTGTGGCTGATTGCAACCATTTGGTCACACAACGAGTGTCTTCTTGAGTGCTTTGGTCGCATAAAGTTATGCCAGATGTGGCCTTAGGTGTCAAAAAGTGTAACCATATGCTCTTTAAGTGAGGTAAACTTGTATATTGTGTGACTATTGTCCATGCAATGACCATTGTAGATAATTGCAACCATTTGGTCACATAACGAGTGTCTTCTTGTGGGCTTTGGTCTAATAAAATTATGCCAAATGTGGCCGTAGGTGTTAAAAAGTCTGACCATATGTTCTTTTTAGTGAAGTAAACTTGTATTTTCTGTGACTGTTGTCCATGCAATGTCCACTTTATTTTTATGTACTTGTGGTTGATTGCAACCATTTGGTCACAGAACGAGTGTCTTCTTGTGGGCTTTGGTCACATAAAATTATGTCACATGTGGCATTAGTTGTTAAAAAGTGTGACCATATGCTCTTTTGAGTGAGGTAAACTTGTATTCTGGGTGAGTATTGTCCATGCAATGACCACTTTATTTTAAGTATGTGTGGCTTATTGCAACCATTTGGTCACACAACGAGTGTCTACTCGTTGGCGTTGGTAACATAAAATTATGCCAAATGTGGCCGTAGGTGTTAAAAAGTCTGACCATATGCTCTTTTTAGTGAAGTAAAGTTGTATTTTCTGTGACTATTGTCCATGCAATGTCCACTTTATTTTTATGTATGTGTGGCTGATTGCAATCATTTGGTCACAGAACGAGTGTCTTCTTGTGGGCTTTGGTCACATAAAATTATGTCAAATGTGGCATTAGTTATTAAAAAGTGTGATCATATGCTCTTTTAAGTAAGGTAAACTTGTATTCTGGGTGAGTATTGTCCATGCAATGACCACTTTATTTTTATGTATGTGTGGCTTATTGCAAGCATTTGGTCACACAACGAGTGTCTTCTTGTGGGCTTTGGTAACATACAATTATGTCAAATGTGGCCGTAGGTGTTAAAAAGTCTGACCATATCTCTTTTTAGTGAAGTAAACTTGTACTTTCTGTGACTATTGTCCATGCAATGTCCACTTTATTTTTATGTATGTGTGGCTGATTGCAACCATTTGGTCATTTGGTCACACAACGAGTGTCTTCTTGAGTGCTTTGGTCGCATAAAGTTACGCCAGATGTGGCCTTAGGTGTCAAAAAGTGTAACCATATGCTCTTTAAGTGAGGTAAACTTGTATATTGTGTGACTATTGTCCATGCAATGACCATTGTAGATAATTGCAACCATTTGGTCACATAACGAGTGTCTTCTTGTGGGCTTTGGTCTAATAAAATTATGCCAAATGTGGCCGTAGGTGTTAAAAAGTCTGACCATATGTTCTTTTTAGCGAAGTAAACTTGTATTTTCTGTGATTGTTGTCCATGCAATGTCCACTTTATTTTTATGTATGTGTGGTTGATTGCAACCATTTAGTCACAGAACGAGTGTCTTCTTGTGGGCTTTGGTCACATAAAATTATGTCACATGTGGCATTAGTTGTTAAAAAGTGTGACCATATGCTCTTTTGAGTTAGGTAAACTTGTATTCTGGGTGAGTATTGTCCATGCAATGACCACTTTATTTTTAAGTATGTGTGGCTTATTGCAACCATTTGGTCACACAACGAGTGTCTCCTCGTTGGCTTTGGTAACATAAAATTATGCCAAATGTGGCCGTAGGTGTTAAAAAGTCTGACCATATGCTCTTTTTAGTGAAGTAAAGTTGTATTTTCTGCGACTATTGTCCATGCAATATCCACTTTATTTTTATGTATGTGTGGCTGATTGCAATCATTTGGTCACAGAACGAGTGTCTTCTTGTGGGCTTTGGTCACAAAAAATTATGTCAAATGTGGCATTAGTTGTTAAAAAGTGTGACCATATGCTCTTTTAAGTAAGGTAAACTTGTATTCTGGGTGACTATTGTCCATGCAATGACCACTTTATTTTTATGTATGTGTGGCTTATTGCAAGCATTTGGTCACACAGCGAGTGTCTTCTTGTGTGCTTTGGTAATATAAAATTATGCCAAATGTGGTCGTAGGTGTTAAAAAGTCTGACCATATGCTCTTTTTAGTGAAGTAAACTTGTATTATCTGTGACTATTGTCCATGCAATGTCCACTTGATTTTTATGTATGTGTGGCTGATTGCAACCATTTGGTCACACAACGAGTGTCTTCTTGAGTGCTTTGGTCGCATAAAGTTATGCCAGATGTGGCCTTAGGTGTCAAAAAGTGTAACCACATGCTCTTTAAGTGAGGTAAACTTGTATATTGTGTGACTATTGTCCATGCAATGAACATTGTATTTTTATGTATGTGTGGATAATTGCAACCATTTGGTCACATAACGGGTGTCTTCTTGTGGGTTTTGGTCTAATAAAATTATGCCAAATGTGGCCGTAGGTGTTAAAAGTCTGACCAGATGCTCTTTTTAGTGAAGTAAACTTGTATTTTCTGTGACTGTTGTCCATGCAATGTCCACTTTATTTTTAGGTATGTGTGGCTGTTTGCAACCATTTGGTCACAGAACGAGTGTCTTCTTGTCGGCTTTGGTCACATAAAATTATGTCACATGTGGCATTACTTTTTAAAAAGTGTGACCATATGCTCTTTTGAGTGAGGCAAACTTGTATTCTGGGTGACTATTGTCCATACAATGACCACTTTATTTTTATGTATGTGTGGCTTATTGCAAGCATTTGGTGACACAACGAGTGTCTTCTTGTGGGCTTTGGTAATATAAAATTATGCCAGATGTGGCCGTAGGTGTTAAAAAGTCTGACCATATGCTCTTTTTAGGGTAAACTTGTATATTCTGTGACTATTGTCCATGCAATGTCCACTTGATTTTTATGTATGTGTGGCTGATTGCAACCATTTGGTAACACAACGAGTGTCTTCTTGAGTGCTTTGGTCGCATAAAGTTATGCCAGATGTGGCCTTAGGTGTCAAAAAGTGTAACCATAAGCTCTTTAAGTGAGGTAAACTTGTATATTGTGTGACTATTGTCCATGCAATGTCCACTTTATTTTTATGTATGTGCGGCTGATTGCAATCATTTGGTCACAGAACGAGTGTCTTCTTGTGGGCTTTGGTCACATAAAATTATGTCAAATGTGGCATTAGTTGTTAAAAAGTGTGACCATATGCTCTTTTACGTAAGGTAAACTTGTATTCTGGGTGACTATTGTCCATACAATGACCACTTTATTTTTATATATGTGTGGCTTATTGCAAACATTTGGTCACACAACGAGTGTCTTCTTGTGGGCTTTGGTAATATAAAATTATGCCAAATGTGGCCGTAGGTGTTAAAAAGTCTGACCATATGCTCTTTTTAGTGAAGTAAACTTGTATATTCTGTGACTATTGTCCATGCAATGTCCACTTGATTTTTATGTGTGTGTGGCTGATTGCAACCATTTGGTAACACAACGAGTGTCTTCTTGAGTGCTTTGGTCGCATAAAGTTATGCCAGATGTGGCCTTAGGTGTCAAAAAGTGTAACCACATGCTCTTTAAGTGATGTAAACTTGTATACTGTGTGACTATTGTCCATGCAATGAACATTGTATTTTTATGTATGTGTGGATAATTGCAACCATTTGGTCACATAACGAGTGTCTTCTTGTGGGCTTTGGTCTAATAAAATTATGCCAAATGTGGCCGTAGGTGTTAAAAAGTCTGACCATATGCTCTTTTTAGTGAAGTAAACTTGTATTTTCTGTGACTGTTGTCCATGCAATGTCCACTTTATTTTTAGGTATGTGTGGCTGATTGCAACCATTTGGTCACAGAACGAGTGTCTTCTTGTGGGCTTTGGTCACATAAAATTATGTCACATGTGGCATTAGTTTTTAAAAAGTGTGACCATATGCTCTTTTGAGTGAGGTAAACTTGTATTCTGGGTGAGTATTGTCCATGCAATGACCACTTATTTTTATGTATGTGTGGCTTATTGCAAGCATTTGGTCACACAACGAGTGTCTTCTTGTGGGCTTTGGTAACATACAATTATGCCAAATGTGGCCGTAGGTGTTAAAAAGTCTGACCATATCTCTTTTTAGTGATGTAAACTTGTACTTTCTGTGACTATTGTCCATGCAATGTCCACTTTATTTTTATGTATGTGTGGCTGATTGCAACCATTTGGTCACACAACGAGTGTCTTCTTGAGTGCTTTGGTCCGCATAAAGTTTATGCAGATGTGGCATTAGTGTCAAAAGTGTAACCCGATGCTCTTTAAGAAAGGAGGTAAACTTGTAATTGTGTGACGTATTGTCCAGGCAATGACATTGTATAATAATTGGCAACCATTTGTCCACATAACGAGTGTCTTCTTGTGGGGCTGTGGTCTAATAAATATGGTCAAATGTGGCCGTAGGTGTTAAAAAGTCTGACCAGAGAATGTCGTTTTAAGTGAATAAACTTGTATTTTCTGTGACTGTGTCCATAGGCATGTCCACTTTATTTTTTAGGTATGGTGTGGTGAATTGCAACCATTTAGTCATCAGAACGAGTGTCTTCTGTGGGCGTTGGTCACATAAATGATGTCAAATGTGGCATTAGGTGTTAAAAAGTGTGACCATATGCTCTTGTTTGAGTGAGTAAACTTTTATTCGGGTGAGTATGGTCCATGCAATGACAACTTTATTTATAAGTATGTGGTGTCTTATTGCAACACATTTGGTCACACAACGAGTGTCTTCTCGTTGGCCGTTGGTAACATAAAATTAATGCCAAATGTGGCGTAGGTGTTAAAAAGGTCTGACCATAATGCTCTTTTTGTGAAGTAAAGTTGGATTTTCTGTGACTATTGTCAGAGCAATGTCCACGTTATTTTATGTATGTGTGGCTGAATTGCAATCATTTGGTCCACAGAACGAAGTGTCTTCGTTGTGGGCTTTGTCAATAAAGTTATGAGTCAATGTGGCATTAGTTGTTAAAAAGTGTATAATATGCTCTTTTAAGTAAGGTAAACTTTAATTCCTGGGTGAGTATTGTCCATGCAATGACCACTTTATTTTATGTATGTGGTGGTGGCTTATTGCAAGCATTTGGTCACACAACGAGTGTCTTCTTTTGGGCTTTGGTAACATACAATTATGCAATGTGGCCGTAGGTGTTCAAAGTCTGACCATATTCTTTTTAGTGAGTAAACTTGTACTTTCTGGACTATTGTCCATGCATGTCCACTTTATTTTTTATGTAATGTGGGGCTGAGTGCAACCTTTGGTCACACTACGAGTGTCCCTTCTTTGAGTGCTTTTGGTCGCATAAATTATGCCAGAGGTGGCTAGGTGTCAAAAAGTGGAACCCTAGGCTCTTTTGAGGTAAACTTGTATATTGTGTGACTATTGTCCATGCAATGACCATTGTATATAATTGCAACCATTTGGTCACATAACGAGTGTCTTCTTGTGGGCTTTGGTCTAATAAAATTATGTCAAATGTGGCCGTAGGTGTTAAAAAGTCTGACCATATGTTCTTTTTAGTGAAGTAAACTTGTATTTTCTGTGACTGTTGTCCATGCAATGTCCACTTTATTTTTATGTATGTGTGGTTGATTGCAACCATTTAGTCACAGAACGAGTGTCTTCTTGTGGGCTTTGGTCACATAAAATTATGTCACATGTGGCATTAGTTGTTAAAAAGTGTGACCATATGCTCTTTTGAGTGAGGTAAACTTGTATTCTGGGTGAGTATTGTCCATGCAATGACCACTTTATTTTAAGTATGTGTGGCTTATTGCAACCATTTTGTCACACAACGAGTGTCTTCTCGTTGGCGTTGGTAACATAAAATTATGCCAAATGTGGCCGTAGGTGTTAAAAAGTCTGACCATATGCTCTTTTTAGTGAAGTAAAGTTGTATTTTCTGTGACTATTGTCCATGCAATGTCCACTTTATTTTTATGTATGTGTGGCTGATTGCAATCATTTGGTCACAGAACGAGTGTCTTCTTGTGGGCTTTGGTCACATAAAATTATGTCAAATGTGGCGTTAGTTGTTAAAAAGTGTGATCATATGCTCTTTTAAGTAAGGTAAACTTGTATTCTGGGTGAGTATTGTCCATGCAATGACCACTTTATTTTTATGTATGTGTGGCTTATTGCAAGCATTTGGTCACACAACGAGTGTCTTCTTGTGGGCTTTGGTAATATTAAATTATGCCAAATGTGGCCGTAGGTGTTAAAAAGTCTGACCATATGCTCTTTTTAGTGAAGTAAACTTGTATTTTCTGTGACTATTGTCCATGCAATGTCCACTTTATTTTTATGTATGTGTGGCTGATTGCAACCATTTGGTAACACAACGAGTGTCTTCTTGAGTGCTTTGGTCGCATAAAGTTATGCCAGATGTGGCCTTAGGTGTCAAAAAGTGTAACCATATGCTCTTTAAGTGAGGTAAACTTGTATATTGTGTGACTATTGTCCATGCAATGACCATTGTAGATAATTGCAACCATTTGGTCACATAACGAGTGTCTTCTTGTGGGCTTTGGTCTAATAAAATTATGCCAAATGTGGCCGTAGGTGTTAAAAAGTCTGACCATATGTTCTTTTTAGCGAAGTAAACTTGTATTTTCTGTGATTGTTGTCCATGCAATGTCCACTTTATTTTTATGTATGTGTGGTTGATTGCAACCATTTAGTCACAGAACGAGTGTCTTCTTGTGGGCTTTGGTCACATAAAATTATGTCACATGTGGCATTAGTTGTTAAAAAGTGTGACCATATGCTCTTTTGAGTGAGGTAAACTTGTATTCTGGGTGAGTATTGTCCATGCAATGACCACTTTATTTTTAAGTATGTGTGGCTTATTGCAACCATTTGGTCACACAACGAGTGTCTCCTCGTTGGCTTTGGTAACATAAAATTATGCCAAATGTGGCCGTAGGTGTTAAAAAGTCTGACCATATGCTCTTTTTAGTGAAGTAAAGTTGTATTTTCTGTGACTATTGTCCATGCAATGTCCACTTTATTTTTATGTATGTGTGGCTGATTGCAATCATTTGGTCACAGAACGAGTGTCTTCTTGTGGGCTTTGGTCACATAAAATTATGTCTAATGTGGCATTAGTTGTTAAAAAGTGTGATCATATGCTCTTTTAAGTAAGGTAAACTTGTATTCTGGGTGAGTATTGTCCATGCAATGACCACTTTATTTTTATGTATGTGTGGCTTATTGCAAGCATTTGGTCACACAACGAGTGTCTTCTTGTGGGCTTTGGTAACATACAATTATGTCAAATATGGCCGTAGGTGTTAAAAAGTCTGACCATATCTCTTTTTAGTGAAGTAAACTTGTACTTTCTGTGACTATTGTCCATGCAATGTCCACTTTATTTTTATGTATGTGTGGCTGATTGCAACCATTTGATCATTTGGTCACACAACGAGTGTCTTCTTGAGTGCTTTGGTCGCATAAAGTTATGCCAGATGTGGCCTTAGGTGTCAAAAAGTGTAACCATATGCTCTTTAAGTGAGGTAAACTTGTATATTGTGTGACTATTGTCCATGCAATGACCATTGTAGATAATTGCAACCATTTGGTCACATAACGAGTGTCTTCTTGTGGGCTTTGGTCTAATAAAATTATGCCAAATGTGGCCGTAGGTGTTAAAAAGTCTGACCATATGTTCTCTTTAGCGAAGTAAACTTGTATTTTCTGTGATTGTTGTCCATGCAATGTCCACTTTATTTTTATGTATGTGTGGTTGATTGCAACCATTTAGTCACAGAACGAGTGTCTTCTTGTGGGCTTTGGTCACATAAAATTATGTCACATGTGGCATTAGTTGTTAAAAAGTGTGACCATATGCACTTTTGAGTGAGGTAAACTTGTATTCTGGGTGAGTATTGTCCATGCAATGACCACTTTATTTTTAAGTATGTGTGGCTTATTGCAACCATTTGGTCACACAACGAGTGTCTCCTCGTTGGCTTTGGTAACATAAAATTATGCCAAATGTGGCCGTAGGTGTTAAAAAGTCTGACCATATGCTCTTTTTAGTGAAGTAAAGTTGTATTTTCTGCGACTATTGTCCATGCAATATCCACTTTATTTTTATGTATGTGTGGCTGATTGCAATCATTTGGTCACAGAACGAGTGTCTTCTTGTGGGCTTTGGTCACAAAAAATTATGTCAAATGTGGCATTAGTTGTTAAAAAGTGTGACCATATGCTCTTTTAAGTAAGGTAAACTTGTATTCTGGGTGACTATTGTCCATGCAATGACCACTTTATTTTTATGTATGTGTGGCTTATTGCAAGCATTTGGTCACACAGCGAGTGTCTTCTTGTGTGCTTTGGTAATATAAAATTATGCCAAATGTGGTCGTAGGTGTTAAAAAGTCTGACCATATGCTCTTTTTAGTGAAGTAAACTTGTATTATCTGTGACTATTGTCCATGCAATGTCCACTTGATTTTTATGTATGTGTGGCTGATTGCAACCATTTGGTCACACAACGAGTGTCTTCTTGAGTGCTTTGGTCGCATAAAGTTATGCCAGATGTGGCCTTAGGTGTCAAAAAGTGTAACCACATGCTCTTTAAGTGAGGTAAACTTGTATATTGTGTGACTATTGTCCATGCAATGAACATTGTATTTTTATGTATGTGTGGATAATTGCAACCATTTGGTCACATAACGGGTGTCTTCTTGTGGGTTTTGGTCTAATAAAATTATGCCAAATGTGGCCGTAGGTGTTAAAAGTCTGACCAGATGCTCTTTTTAGTGAAGTAAACTTGTATTTTCTGTGACTGTTGTCCATGCAATGTCCACTTTATTTTTAGGTATGTGTGGCTGTTTGCAACCATTTGGTCACAGAACGAGTGTCTTCTTGTCGGCTTTGGTCACATAAAATTATGTCACATGTGGCATTACTTTTTAAAAAGTGTGACCATATGCTCTTTTGAGTGAGGCAAACTTGTATTCTGGGTGACTATTGTCCATACAATGACCACTTTATTTTTATGTATGTGTGGCTTATTGCAAGCATTTGGTGACACAACGAGTGTCTTCTTGTGGGCTTTGGTAATATAAAATTATGCCAGATGTGGCCGTAGGTGTTAAAAAGTCTGACCATATGCTCTTTTTAGGGTAAACTTGTATATTCTGTGACTATTGTCCATGCAATGTCCACTTGATTTTTATGTATGTGTGGCTGATTGCAACCATTTGGTAACACAACGAGTGTCTTCTTGAGTGCTTTGGTCGCATAAAGTTATGCCAGATGTGGCCTTAGGTGTCAAAAAGTGTAACCATAAGCTCTTTAAGTGAGGTAAACTTGTATATTGTGTGACTATTTTCCATGCAATGTCCACTTTATTTTTATGTATGTGCGGCTGATTGCAATCATTTGGTCACAGAACGAGTGTCTTCTTGTGGGCTTTGGTCACATAAAATTATGTCAAATGTGGCATTAGTTGTTAAAAAGTGTGACCATATGCTCTTTTACGTAAGGTAAACTTGTATTCTGGGTGACTATTGTCCATACAATGACCACTTTATTTTTATATATGTGTGGCTTATTGCAAACATTTGGTCACACAACGAGTGTCTTCTTGTGGGCTTTGGTAATATAAAATTATGCCAAATGTGGCCGTAGGTGTTAAAAAGTCTGACCATATGCTCTTTTTAGTGAAGTAAACTTGTATATTCTGTGACTATTGTCCATGCAATGTCCACTTGATTTTTATGTGTGTGTGGCTGATTGCAACCATTTGGTAACACAACGAGTGTCTTCTTGAGTGCTTTGGTCGCATAAAGTTATGCCAGATGTGGCCTTAGGTGTCAAAAAGTGTAACCACATGCTCTTTAAGTGATGTAAACTTGTATACTGTGTGACTATTGTCCATGCAATGAACATTGTATTTTTATGTATGTGTGGATAATTGCAACCATTTGGTCACATAACGAGTGTCTTCTTGTGGGCTTTGGTCTAATAAAATTATGCCAAATGTGGCCGTAGGTGTTAAAAAGTCTGACCATATGCTCTTTTTAGTGAAGTAAACTTGTATTTTCTGTGACTGTTGTCCATGCAATGTCCACTTTATTTTTAGGTATGTGTGGCTGATTGCAACCATTTGGTCACAGAACGAGTGTCTTCTTGTGGGCTTTGGTCACATAAAATTATGTCACATGTGGCATTAGTTTTTAAAAAGTGTGACCATATGCTCTTTTGAGTGAGGTAAACTTGTATTCTGGGTGAGTATTGTCCATGCAATGACCACATTATTTTTATGTATGTGTGGCTTATTGCAAGCATTTGGTCACACAACGAGTGTCTTCTTGTGGGCTTTGGTAACATACAATTATGCCAAATGTGGCCGTAGGTGTTAAAAAGTCTGACCACATCTCTTTTTAGTGATGTAAACTTGTACTTTCTGTGACTATTGTCCATGCAATGTCCACTTTATTTTTATGTATGTGTGGCTGATTGCAACCATTTGGTCACACAACGAGTGTCTTCTTGAGTGCTTTGGTCGCATAAAGTTATGCCAGATGTGGCCTTAGGTGTCAAAAAGTGTAACCCTATGCTCTTTAAGTGAGGTAAACTTGTATATTGTGTGACTATTGTCCATGCAATGACCATTGTAGATAATTGCAACCATTTGGTCACATAACGAGCGTCTTCTTGTGGGCTTTGGTCTAATAAAATTATGTCAAATGTGGCCGTAGGTGTTAAAAAGTCTGACCATATGTTCTTTTTAGTGAAGTAAACTTGTATTTTCTGTGACTGTTGTCCATGCAATGTCCACTTTATTTTTATGTATGTGTGGTTGATTGCAACCATTTAGTCACAGAACGAGTGTCTTCTTGTGGGCTTTGGTCACATAAAATTATGTCACATGTGGCATTAGTTGTTAAAAAGTGTGACCATATGCTCTTTTGAGTGAGGTAAACTTGTATTCTGGGTGAGTATTGTCCATGCAATGACCACTTTATTTTAAGTATGTGTGGCTTATTGCAACCATTTTGTCACACAACGAGTGTCTTCTCGTTGGCGTTGGTAACATAAAATTATGCCAAATGTGGCCGTAGGTGTTAAAAAGTCTGACCATATGCTCTTTTTAGTGAAGTAAAGTTGTATTTTCTGTGACTATTGTCCATGCAATGTCCACTTTATTTTTATGTATGTGTGGCTGATTGCAATCATTTGGTCACAGAACGAGTGTCTTCTTGTGGGCTTTGGTCACATAAAATTATGTCAAATGTGGCATTAGTTGTTAAAAAGTGTGATCATATGCTCTTTTAAGTAAGGTAAACTTGTATTCTGGGTGAGTATTGTCCATGCAATGACCACTTTATTTTTATGTATGTGTGGCTTATTGCAAGCATTTGGTCACACAACGAGTGTCTTCTTGTGGGCTTTGGTAACATACAATTATGTCAAATGTGGCCGTAGGTGTTAAAAAGTCTGACCATATCTCTTTTTAGTGAAGTAAACTTGTACTTTCTGTGACTATTGTCCATGCAATGTCCACTTTATTTTTATGTATGTGTGGCTGATTGCAACCATTTGGTCATTTGGTCACACAACGAGTGTCTTCTTGAGTGCTTTGGTCGCATAAAGTTATGCCAGATGTGGCCTTAGGTGTCAAAAAGTGTAACCATATGCTCTTTAAGTGAGGTAAACTTGTATATTGTGTGACTATTGTCCATGCAATGACCATTGTAGATAATTGCAACCATTTGGTCACATAACGAGTGTCTTCTTGTGGGCTTTGGTCTAATAAAATTATGCCAAATGTGGCCGTAGGTGTTAAAAAGTCTGACCATATGTTCTCTTTAGCGAAGTAAACTTGTATTTTCTGTGATTGTTGTCCATGCAATGTCCACTTTATTTTTATGTATGTGTGGTTGATTGCAACCATTTAGTCACAGAACGAGTGTCTTCTTGTGGGCTTTGGTCACATAAAATTATGTCACATGTGGCATTAGTTGTTAAAAAGTGTGACCATATGCACTTTTGAGTGAGGTAAACTTGTATTCTGGGTGAGTATTGTCCATGCAATGACCACTTTATTTTTAAGTATGTGTGGCTTATTGCAACCATTTGGTCACACAACGAGTGTCTCCTCGTTGGCTTTGGTAACATAAAATTATGCCAAATGTGGCCGTAGGTGTTAAAAAGTCTGACCATATGCTCTTTTTAGTGAAGTAAAGTTGTATTTTCTGCGACTATTGTCCATGCAATATCCACTTTATTTTTATGTATGTGTGGCTGATTGCAATCATTTGGTCACAGAACGAGTGTCTTCTTGTGGGCTTTGGTCACATAAAATTATGTCAAATGTGGCATTAGTTGTTAAAAAGTGTGACCATATGCTCTTTTAAGTAAGGTAAACTTGTATTCTGGGTGACTATTGTCCATGCAATGACCACTTTATTTTTATGTATGTGTGGCTTATTGCAAGCATTTGGTCACACAGCGAGTGTCTTCTTGTGTGCTTTGGTAATATAAAATTATGCCAAATGTGGTCGTAGGTGTTAAAAAGTCTGACCATATGCTCTTTTTAGTGAAGTAAACTTGTATTATCTGTGACTATTGTCCATGCAATGTCCACTTGATTTTTATGTATGTGTGGCTGATTGCAACCATTTGGTCACACAACGAGTGTCTTCTTGAGTGCTTTGGTCGCATAAAGTTATGCCAGATGTGGCCTTAGGTGTCAAAAAGTGTAACCACATGCTCTTTAAGTGAGGTAAACTTGTATATTGTGTGACTATTGTCCATGCAATGAACATTGTATTTTTATGTATGTGTGGATAATTGCAACCATTTGGTCACATAACGGGTGTCTTCTTGTGGGTTTTGGTCTAATAAAATTATGCCAAATGTGGCCGTAGGTGTTAAAAGTCTGACCAGATGCTCTTTTTAGTGAAGTAAACTTGTATTTTCTGTGACTGTTGTCCATGCAATGTCCACTTTATTTTTAGGTATGTGTGGCTGATTGCAACCATTTGGTCACAGAACGAGTGTCTTCTTGTGGGCTTTGGTCACATAAAATTATGTCACATGTGGCATTAGTTTTTAAAAAGTGTGACAGTATGCTCTTTTGAGTGAGGTAAACTTGTATTCTGGGTGAGTATTGTCCATGCAATGACCACTTTATTTTTCTGTATGTGTGGCTTATTGCAAGCATTTGGTCACACAACGAGTGTCTTCTTGGGGGCTTTGGTAATATAAAATTATGCCAAATGTGGCCGTAGGTGTTAAAAAGTCTGACCATATGCTCTTTTTAGTGAAGTAAACTTGTATTTTCTATGACTATTGTCCATGCAATGTCCCCTTTATTTTTATGTATGTGTGGCTGATTGCAACCATTTGGTCACACAACGAGTGTCTTCTTGAGTGCTTTAGTCGCATAAAGTTATGCCAGATGTGGCCTTAGGTGTCAAAAAGTGTAACCATATGCTCTTTAAGTGTGGTAAACTTGTATATTGTGTGACTATTGTCCATGCAATGACCATTGTAGATAATTGCAACCATTTGGTCACATAACGAGTGTCTTCTTGTGGGCTTTGGTCTAATAAAATTATGCCAAATGTGGCCGTAGGTGTTAAAAAGTCTGACCATATGTTCTTTTTAGCGAAGTAAACTTGTATTTTCTGTGATTGTTGTCCATGCAATGTCCACTTTATTTTTATGTATGTGTGCTTGATTGCAACCATTTAGTCACAGAACGAGTGTCTTCTTGTGGGCTTTGGTCACATAAAATTATGTCACATGTGGCATTAGTTGTTAAAAAGTGTGACCATATGCTCTTTTGAGTGAGGTAAACTTGTATTCTGGGTGAGTATTGTCCATGCAATGACCACTTTATTTTTAAGTATGTGTGGCTTATTGCAACCATTTGGTCACACAACGAGTGTCTTCTCATTGGCTTTGGTAACATAAAATTATGCCAAATGTGACCGTAGGTGTTAAAAAGTCTGACCATATGCTCTTTTTAGTGAAGTAAAGTTGTATTTTCTGTGACTATTGTCCATGCAATGTCCACTTTATTTTTATGTATGTGTGGCTGATTGCAATCATTTGGTCACAGAACGAGTGTCTTCTTGTGGGCTTTGGTCACATAAAATTATGTCACATGTGGCATTAGTTTTTAAAAAGTGTGACCATATGCTCTTTTCAGTGAGGTAAACTTGTATTCTGGGTGAGTATTGTCCATGCAATGACCACTTTATTTTTATGTATGTGTGACTTATTGCAAGCATTTGGTCACACAACGAGTGTCTTCTTGTGGGCTTTGGTAATATAAAATTATGCCAAATTTGGCCGTAGGTGTTAAAAAGTCTGACCATATGCTCTTTTTAGTGAAGTAAACTTGTATTTTCTGTGACTATTGTCCATGCAATGTCCACTTTATTTTTATGTATGTGTGGCTGATTGCAACCATTTGGTCACACAACGAGTGTCTTCTTGAGTGCTTTGGTCGCATAAAGTTATGCCAGATGTCGCCTTAGGTGTCAAAAAGTGTAACCATATTCTCTTTAAGTGAGGTAAACTTGTATATTGTGTGACTATTGTCCATGCAATGACCATTGTAGATAATTGCAACCATTTGGTCACATAACGAGTGTCTTCTTGTGGACTTTGGTCTAATAAAATTATGCCAAATGTGGCCGTAGGTGTTAAAAAGTCTGACCATATGTTCTTTTTAGTGAAGTAAACTTGTATTTTCTGTGACTGTTGTCCATGCAATGTCCACTTTATTTTTATGTACTTGTGGCTGATTGCAACCATTTGGTCACAGAACGAGTGTCTTCTTGTTGGCTTTGGTCACATAAAATTATGTCACATGTGGCATTAGTTGTTAAAAAGTGTGACCATATGCTCTTTTGAGTGAGGTAAACTTGTATTCTGGGTGAGTATTGTCCATGCAATGACCACTTTATTTTTAAGTATGTGTGGCTTATTGCAACCATTTGGTCACACAACGAGTGTCTTCTCGTTGGCTTTGGTAACATAAAATTATGCCAAATGTGGCCGTAGGTGTTAAAAAGTCTGACAATATGCTCTTTTTAGTGAAGTAAAGTTGTATTTTCTGTGACTATTGTCCATGTAATGTCCACTTTGTTTTTATGTATGTGTGGCTGATTGCAATCATTTGGTCACAGAACGAGTGTCTTCTTGTGGGCTTTGGTCACATAAAATTATGTCAAATGTGGCATTAGTTGTTAAAAAGTGTGACAATATGCTCTTTTAAGTAAGGTAAACTTGTATTCTGGGTGACTATTGTCCATGCAATGACCACTACATTTTTATGTATGTGTGGCTTATTGCAAGCATTTGGTCACACAACGAGTGTCTTCTTGTGGGCTTTGGTAATATAAAATTATGCCAAATGTGGCCGTAGGTGTTAAAAAGTCTGACCATATGCTCTTTTTAGTGAAGTAAACTTGTATTTTATGTGACTATTGTCCATGCAATGTCCACTTGATTTTTATGTATGTGTGGCTGATTGCAACCATTTGGTAACACAACGAGTGTCTTCTTGAGTGATTTGGTCGTATAAAGTTATGCCAGATGTGGCCTTAGGTGTCAAAAAGTGTAACCATATGCTCTTTCAGTGAGGTAAACTTGTATATTGTGTGACTATTGTCAATGCAATGACCATTGTATTTTTATGTATGTGTGGATAATTGCAACAATTTGGTCACATAACGAGTGTCTTCTTGTGGGCTTTGGTCACATAAAATTATGTCACATGTGGCATTAGTTTTTAAAAAGTGTGACCATATGCTCTTTTGAGTGAGGTAAACTTGTATTCTGGGTGAGTATTGTCCATGCAATGACCACTTTATTTTTATGTATGTGTGGCTTATTGCAAGCATTTGGTCACACAACGAGTGTCTTCTTGTGGGCTTTGGTTATATAAAATTATGCCAAATGTGGCCGTAGGTGTTAAAAAGTCTGACCATATGCCCTTTTTAGTGAAGTAAACTTGTACTTTCTGTGACTATTGTCCATGCAATGTCCACTTTATTTTTATGTATGTGTGGCTGATTGCAACCATTTGGTCACACAACGAGTGTCTTCTTGAGTGCTTTGGTCGCATAAAATTATGCCAGATGTGGCCTTAGGTGTCAAAAAGTGTAACCATAAGATCTTTAAGTGAGGTAAACTTGTATATTGTGTGACTATTGTCCATGCAATGTCCACTTTAGTTTTATGTATGTGTGGCTGATTGCAATCATTTGGTCACAGAACGAGTGTCTTCTTGTGGGCTTTGGTCACATAAAATTATGTCAAATGTGGCATTAGTTGTTAAAAAGTGTGACCATATGCTCTTTTAAGTAAGGTAAACTTGTATTCTGGGTGACTATTGTCCATACAATGACCACTTTATTTTTATGTATGTGTGGCTTATTGCAAGCATTTGGTCACACAACGAGTGTCTTCTAGTGGGCTTTGGTAATATAAAATTATGCCAAATGTGGCCGTAGGTGTTAAAAAGTCTGACCATATGCTCTTTTTAGTGAAGTAAACTTGTATTTTCTGTGACTATTGTCCATGCAATGTCCACTTTATTTTTATGTATGTGTGGCTGATTGCAACCATTTGGTAACACAACGAGTGTCTTCTTGAGTGCTTTGGTCGCATAAAGTGATGCCAGATGTGGCCTTAGGTGTCAAAAAGTGTAACCACATGCTCTTTAAGTGATGTAAACTTGTATATTGTGTGACTATTGTCCATGCAATGAACATTGTATTTTTATGTATGTGTGGATAATTGCAACCATTTGGTCACAGAACGAGTGTCTTCTTGTGGGCTTTGGTCACATAAAATTATGTCACATGTGGCATTAGTTTTTAAAAAGTGTGACCATATGCTCTTTTGAGTGAGGTAAACTTGTATTCTGGGTGAGTATTGTCCATGCAATGACCACTTTATTTTTACGTATGTGTGGCTTATTGCAAGCATTTG